>OX352248.1:8264015-8864015 GCA_947086465.1 Eupithecia exiguata | reverse complement strand
CTTTTTTATATATCAGAAATAATTGTGCAAAGTACCATCTGTTTTCTAAGGTTTTTTATCTATTATTCTCTGCCTTAGAATCAAGCAACGGCAAAACCTCTCGTCAAAGAACTAAATGTAAATTTGGTCTTTGAGCAGAATTGGATAACTTCATTGTTTCCTCTGTAGGTGGCGCTGACGGCGTAAGTGCCGAAAGAACTCCCAAAGATTTTCGGGCCGACTAGATAAGATCACGTAGCTTAGTTGGAAAAAAGAGCACCCCTGCGCTGAAGGGGAAGGTGCGGGTTCGAATCCCGTCGGGATCGTAAATTTTTGGGATTTATTAATTACCATCTGTTTTCTTAATTAATACCGTTTTTCTCCATCACAAGACTTTTTTATTGTCATTAATTAATAGACCAAGGGAACTTTTGGCTTCTTTTTTGCAAATAAAAGTCCCAATTAATTTATAAAATCAGCAAGCACTTGATTTTTGCGCTTACGCCGCTCCTATAAGCGCGAAATCCTATGCCTATCCATTTCACAAAATGGCGTCATACATACTATATCGCCCCCTTATCTATGATATACATAGTTTTTGTAGCTTTACAGACAGACAGGCAAGGTTAATAAACCCGACGGTATTTGTTTTGTAACGTTCAGACACGTATAGTTATTTAACAAGATTGATTTCACATTTGGTACTAGTCGCTGCCTGCGGCGTCGCACGCATTTTTTGGAGTAAAAAGTAGCTTAAGTAATTATGTTATAACAGAGCCCCGAGTCCATTTGACAATAGAGCGAGACGCGATCGTGACAAATTTTTTCGATATATTACCTACTATTATGCGGACAGCGAACTATGCAAATCACATACAAACATAGAGACGTCACGATCACGTGTCGTTACTATCCTCAAATGAGACTCAGGGCCCCAGAACTATATGTGTGCAAAATTTCAACTCGATCCATTCAGTAGTATTGGCGTCCGCGAGTAATTCTCTTCGCACAAACATCTTTACAACGACAACATTTTGCCTCTACAACAACGGATTTATTAGCTAGCGCTATCCTGTATACCTATCTATCAAACGTCGCATGGCAAATCTGATATAAACTAGTGCAGGTTCGAATGCTATGAGAGTTTCGAGGCCTATTTATAGTGGGTATAGTCTGGTAAGGTTACGGATGATTATAACGATCATGACGTCATATCTATCAAAATAAAAATCAAATCTAGCGGGGCTATGCGCTAGCGTCTTGGGTACGCTTCCGACTGATATTGATATGGATCAGTTGAGCTACCTGTAGATTGTTAGCAAGTTAGCTCAATTGTATCAATTGTTAATTATACTAGTGTTAATTTAATTGTATTATTTGATTGTAATTATCTTTGTACTTCTATAAAAATGGTTACTTATTAATCAGTATTTGATTTGGGTAGCATTGTTTGTAACTTAATGAAATAACCCACAGCTGTCTGCTTGCTTCACAGAACAGCAACCAGTCAGCCCAGCTGTGGTTAAAGTGGGATTGTGATTGGAATTGTTGCTCTACATTGTATGTGTACTTTTATTCTAATTGTACTTTCGTCCTTTTATACTTTTACTTACAGAGTAAAGTAATAATTCCAATCGAGTTATTTTTAGTCCGCTATTGAGTAGAAACCTCAATAGTCGACCAAAACACTACAGTTTTAAATTTGAGTAAATCTTTCAGAGAGAATTAGCCCCTCTCAATTATTGTGTTTATGTTTTTAAGATTCCGGTTAAGGCGTTACCCCAACCCAAACTAGCGCCGCCACCTATTTTATCTTATTATTTCGTTGAAAATCGGGGATTTCAAAAATTTCGATGGGCAGTTTGTGATACCTATTATAAGCTTTTTTTAATGCCTTTTTAATATTTGAATTTTTTACAGTTAAGGCAGAGATACGAAGTGGCACTTTGTGACCAAACTCTATTTTCGCATCTCTGCCTAGAGACTATACAAAATAAAACTATTACAGAGGTATAGAAAAAAAGCTTATAATAAGTGAAGTATGTAAAGTAGTAGCTTGTAAAAGTATCGCAAAATTCCCAATTAAATTTTTAAATTGCCTTTGTTCAATGTGGTAAGAAGATAATATAGGGTATTTGGGTCGGGGTAGTGCCTTAAGAAAAGACACGAGCTGCTAGAATAGATGAATCAGCAGAGTGTTGTAAACATCTGACGCCGCCGTATCCAAGTAAAAAAGCAAAAGTTGTGGACAAACGGAACCGAGTTTCCTTGTAGAAAGTCGGTAGTGAGGTTCCATTCTAAAATATTTATCAGAACCGTGAAGGCATTCTATGTATCTACTTGACTCGCTGATTGAGATTATATTTAACCCTCTTTTATTACTAATTACTATTAACGCGCTGAAGAGATCGCGGTTTCAAATCCCGGGTCGGGACAAAAATTGTTATTGCGATTTTTCAAGCAAGAATAATTTACGTTATAAGTTACGGAGTCTGGAAGTTGGTGGTATTACCTATACTCCAGTGCCTCGGAAAGCACGTTAAGCAGTTGGTCCTACGCCTGACCTCTCCTCGGTCATGTCTGTGTACCAACCCATTGGTATTTGCGGATTATGAGAGTGAGAGAATAGAGAGTGCATCAGTGTTTGCGTACACACTGGTGCACTATAGGTAATAATGTACTGCGCACATGGTTTCGTTGACACTGGATATTTGGGTAGGCGGACCTTACCAGTAGCAATAACGTCTATTTCTGTTTATGCTCACTAAATAACCACATAGAATGTTCATTTGTAATAAAAAAGTGAATTAATCAACCAAACATTTACTTTAAATCTTGTCCTACCAAAATGGGACAAGTCAAGAACGTTTTTAGCATAAAATTTCAGGTTCTTGACTCGTCCCACTGGATTCGGTCCAAAGTGGGACGAGTTGAGAACAACTCCAACGGAAGGAGTGAAAAATAACAAATACCTCTTGCATTTGTCAACAAAGTTGATAGAGAAACTAAATCAATTCATAAATTTCTTCGTTGCGTGTCCACGCGAAGTCGAAGCTATTCGTACGGATGGGTAAGCGCATTCCTAGCTTAACTTTTCAATGTTAAATGCATCATCATCAGCAGCAACGGCCTTGACTTTGCGTAACACTGGACGCTTTCCCATACCATCATCTGACCCTCGAGTAAGCAGAGCTTGTGTAATGGGTTGAGTTCGCGCAAATCTTTAAGAATTCTGTGAAGATAGCCTCGAATGCGAAACTGCGTAGTATTGAGCTCACCGCGCCTTTTTCGAACTCAAATATACGCTATTCAGCAGCCACTCGGCGTACTTCCGATATGGTATTACACTCATTTTTGAAAAGTAGCTCAAATAGGTTCTTAGTGCTAATGAACAACAAAAAAAAAATTATTCAATCGTTACGTGTCCAAACATGCCTTTAAAATTTAACTTTTTAATTTGCCCACGTAACTTGACGAAAACGCTGGACGCAGTGGATGCCATATTGATCGGTGGTCATGACGTCAGTTGAATGTGAGACCTGAACAAATGCGCTGATGTTGCTGATGACAATTGATACTTTTTAGTTTGCGCACAGTCATGACATTACAACATTGCCCCTGTTATTTCATGGTGTATAATAATAAAAACAGGTTCAAAAAACTGAAATGTTGAATTGAATTTTGAAATTTATTTTGTTATTTTATGAACTAAAACAAACATTTTTTGACTGCTTTTTGCCTAAGCACAATAATTTATTTTTAGAGTTTTTTTGTTAGAGAGTAAAATGAATAGGGTATTCATAAAGTTTTGCGCGCACTTTACCAGATACCTATCGGTTTATAGTTATTATATTGTAGCGGTCGCAGGGAGTCAATGGATGATGTGGCTTGGCTCAGGCCTTTCGTTCATATATTGAAGAGGGCAGTACTAATGTAACTAATATAGATACTGAACCGAGAGGCCTGAAGAAGGCACTTTGGTTCCAGCAACAGGAATAGGTTATTGGCTCAGTCGACAGGACAGGTCTAAGAAGTATCATTGAGACCACAAGTCCCTGTAACTAACTGAGATACTGAAACGTAGATGTTAAGCTCTAAACCGCTACTTTAGGGAGTCGGGATGGTTATAGCCATGAGCGATTCATAATGCGTTCTTATCATGTCTCCTATCACCATCGGAGCGATGATCTGAAATGCAGAAGGCTGGTGCCAAAATTAGATTAAGAAGATTCTTGTTAGAGGTCTATGTATGGTTTCTTGCTTGAGGGATCAATACGAGTATGATCTCGTTATCTATGCCCATTATTGTTGTTACTAATGCGTGTGCAAGGGATATTGGGATATTGGCGACGATGGTCGTGTTGTCTCTTGTATCATTGACATTGTTTTCTAAGCGGAATCAAGGGTTCTACTTAATTTTAGGAGAACGTATTCGAAAATTTCCTTTGCAGATTAAGTAACATGTATATTTAGCCATCTCTGAAAAAAAGAGATGATCCATTGTAGGCCATTCGATGTAGGCCATTCTACGTTGCGCATTGCATACAAAAATTAATTATTTTATCTTGACAGATAAAAGTTTACTTTCCTAGGTTCATTGCTTCAATGTATCTAACATATTATTAAATCCAACTTGTTAAGAATCATATAAAATAAATAATATAATTATACACGCTGTTTTGAACACAAGAATTTTATAATTGATGCTTATTTGGTCAACTCAAATATGCGGAATACCGTTAATCAATGCCGACAGCTGCGTGTCACACGGGGAAATCAATGCGACGATTATTTCTATTGACTCGCGAGATATTTGCCGGTCTAGATGTTTCCTAATCTGATATTTGCCTAGCTAAATTCACATACGGCCCGCGTGGGCTCTCTACTGTATGCAATAATGCGAGTTGCATATTAAGAACTAAGACAGCTAGCTTAGCGCGCGTAGCCGACACAGTTTTTCGTACATGCACGCAGACTGAATGAATGAAATACGTTTACGTTTATTCTGATACAACAGTACAAAGTATGAAATTGTAGGTATAGTTTGACCAAAACCGCTGTACCGCTCAACCAATACAAGATTGTATTGGCGTGCGTGCAAGATTGTATACAGTAAGCTTAGACACGAGGACAACTTAAAACTATCATGCTTGTTCTAAAAATAGTAAAAATGGAAGTGTGTTCGGATCCGTGCTAAGTGTACTGCGTTATCAGAAGAGGTTCATGCGAAGTTGAATGTTGCAAGTGAACAACCCACAACGCTGATTTTCAGCGTGCACCTGGTGACTGCAATCGACCTATGCAAACAAAGCTATGTGGCGTCAGTTTAACAAGCCAAGCTAAACCAAGTTAGTTTAACTTTCGGTCTGCTACCCGCTTAATTAGCGCGTCACTGCGGCAGATACCTAGTTGAGTTAAAAAAAATTGTTGTACATAGAGAAAACGCTAAAGATATTATAATGTAATAACCCTCCCCTGTTGGTAGTCGGGTAAAAAATCCAAGGCCTTTCCCGTTGCGTGTCAAATGCATGCATTGCCACGACGCTCTCTACGCCACCAAGGACAGATGGAGATGGCGCAATACTCTCCGTGATAAGATGATTTCACGGGGGAATCACGACCCTCAGACTTGAAGAAATGGGTGATTCTCACAGGCCTCAAAAATACGTGTCCGGCTCGAAAAAACATACAAAAAACATCACAAGCCCATTGATTTTTTTTCAGATTGTAGATAAGACCAAAACAAAAGGGGAGCCCTATTTTAGTTTTTTAGTTTTCTTCTTCTAAATCAGTAAAAATAAATAAAAACCTTGAAAATGTTGACTTTCGTGGTTCGTCCGGACCGCATGTTCCAGTGGTTATAATTTTTTAACTTCTTTTCTATGAATAATAGCACTATTTCACACAGGTTCACAAATAACCAGATAGTTACTAGCTTAACTGGCACTATTACTATTTAAAAATAAGCTTTAGTTGATAAGTTACAACTAGATAACTTCGCCTCCGCCGCTTAGCGTTGATTCCTCTGGCGCGCACTAAATTAGTCATAAGAACTGTACTCGAGTAACTGTGTGAATAGTTTTTAGACAGAGACAAGCTATCAGTCGCGTTCCGTCAGTGGTGAGGACAACACCTGTTAATGTCTCAGCGTTGCTCTGCTATTATGGTAAGTAATCACTTTCCGTGGCTTGGTATACCGTAATTGTTGATTACCATGCATCATATAAATTAGTTTACACTAATCCTATTGTTTTAATTATTTTAATAATAGATGCTTTTTGTGTTCGTTATTGCGACTGCAGATGTCAATGTGTCATAAACCAGTCATTCAAGAAAATATCTATAATTTTGTACATTTTTTTGATTTTTGTGGTGTTGATTTTCATGTTTTCCATGGACAAAAAGCTTGCTGAAGAGCTTGGCTGAAAGACGAAGGAGAGCCCAAATTAAGAATGATCCAGAGAAATACGCAGTGCAAAAAGAAAAAGAAATAATGAAAAGAAATAAGAAATATTATGGCAGGATAATGATAAATGTGCAAGATTTACACAGTAAATTTCTTGCCTACGTAAGTTCTATCGTCTTTGATAAGTATTCTATAGAACATTATTAAGCTGTGTTCTAATATTTATATTTTGTTCTACTTTCATAAAACATATTTGAAGTACCTCCGTATTATTATTAAATAATACAATATTATAATAAAAAACTTTGTATGTGATAAAAAAACTGATTAAGAAGTGGAATGTTTAGGTATAGTAGTGATTTATGTGTGTTTTTATGTTAGTTTTTGTTTGATATACTTTCTTACTACAAAAGTTTAATAATTGTTCCTTAGTTTTAAGAAACTTTATAATATAATATCTACTTACTATCGAAAACACATTTTTTATTAATAAACCAACCTAAATATCCTTAAAATGATTAAGATAATTCACACAAAATGAATTTTTGAACACATTCATATTCAATAATTTATTTATTTTGATTTCTGTGCTATGAATGTTGATTTCTGTGGACGCGATATTTTTAAAATTGAATATCTTCGTAACTATTAAGCCAATAAAGTTCCCTCTTCTACCAATAAATTTCAAATTAAATCTACATTCAGAATATTGCATGATTATGTCTAATTTCAAGAAAAAAAAGTGTGCCACGAAAATCAACCAAAAAATGAGATTCCGGAGAATCACCCAAATACGACTCGAGGAGGAGAAGAAGGATCAGTCATTGGTACCCCTAACACAAGCTCTCCTTACTATGGTAACAGATAATACTGTGAGAAAATGTCCAATGTTTCATTTGACACCATACCATGCAAAGACATAGGGTTGTTTGCCATGGGCTGGGTAGTGCAGGACTACCTCCAGGCACTCCGGCTACCTAATGATACTCTACTAGGTAGGTAAGGTACCTAATACCAATCTAGCCTTAAAGTAGTTGACTTGTTGTTGCTGATAATGCAAAAGATGGGTAGAATCTCCGAGAGGTCAACCGATGACCAAAAAAGGTCGCGGTAAGTTTTCAATCCTTCCTTGAAGGCAGGTGCTGGATGCGTCAAGCTGAAGATAAGGCGGTATGGCGCTCAATTGAGGAGGCCTATGTCTAACATAGTGGCTAACATAGGCTGATGATGATGACTCATTCAATTCTGGAGGTACAGGACCGGTCGCTGTGCCGATATGGGGAGGCCCATGTCCAACATCTTACAGTTGATATTATGAGAATTATGAAGAATCGGTATTGATTCCCAACCCGTATGCCCAACATGGGGATCGTGAAATTAGGTACTCCCTAATAGGCGCCTTTTTAGCTCTTATAAGGGGGAAATGAAAGGATAGGTCCAGCAATCCTACAAGCTGATGTTGCTGTTGTGGTTGAATGATGAAGGATCGGGAAGTTACTTTCCATGTATTATAAATATAATCGAAATAAGAAACACTAGGTGGACATACTGGCGCAAAATCGAGGTTAATGTCAAAGGACTTAGGCCTATGCTCAGGCGATAGGTAAAATACTTAATGATGATGATGAATAGCGGAATCTCTCAGCCTTTGTTGTCCTGGGTTGATGGAATAATATCTGGGTGCGTTTCATAAAAGAAACATCCTGTATCCTTGATCACAGTGCGACCAGAGGTTTTGGAATTACTTTTGTGTAATGCCAGAAAAACCTCACATTTATAATTATAATACAATGAACATACTTAGATAGACACAATGAAAGTTTTAATTAGAATTGTAAATTTTTTTGAACAGAGAAAATTTATGCTTACTAAAAAGCGAGTTGAAATACGAAAAATAGGTAGGTTAGGTACCTGGAAAATAATGAAATAATGGTACCTAACAATAAAATAAAAACAAAACACCGAAACAAAAGATGCAATGAAAGTGTAAAAAAAACAATTGAAGGTCGAGTTCAAAAAGAAACGAAAACAATAAAAGTAAAACAAAAAAGTTACCGAAAACGTCACCAATAGAAATCCACGCACGTTTTTGTTTACTCTCAAAAGAGGTCACTGTTTCGAAAACCGCGCACGGCCGACGCGCGCGCAACTGGTTCGCTCACTAAAGTCATCTTACGAGAGAGTGGCGAACCTTTCGCACTGCACGATTAGTGATGGGGGAAAGTTATCGATGAAACGTGTGCATGCGAGATGCACTAGCGGTGAGTGTCTTTCTTCACGATCGTCATAAGCCTGCAGCACTGCTGCTGGTGCTACCAATGTTGCTGTCTGCTGGACCAATTTCCAGCACAGTGGACTAGCTTAGAGTGCTATGGCGCGCTTTAGAGGAGACCTATGCCTCCTCTAATGAGCACCAAAGCCCCTCTTAGCTTCTTCAGCACAAACTGAAGAAGCTGAAGGGGGCTTTGTCGTCGTTCGAAGCTAAAGTGAGGCCAACCAACAACACGGTTCAGCTTATTCATCTGCATTTCTGCATCATTTTTGTTGTGTTTATTTTTTAAAAGTTCGGTGTTTTTATGGTATTTCTTTTGTAAAAGTGCGAAGATTTTTTACTAACACCACTCTTTGAAAACTGAATATATAATATCTGTCAAGATAAAATACCATAAAGGTAAGTTGTAAGTAATTGGTTCAAAAAACTTCAAATGAAAGTTTATACATTTATGCAAAAAAGTGAGGTGCGCGTTGAAATCTTTTGTATACAAAATGTTAGATAACCAAACTATACTATTTTTGCTACAAATTCAAAACTTTTAAAATGTAAATCGCATCGTTTTCTCCTCTTAAGTAAAAATCGTTGAAAAACCTTTGGGCGATTATATGATGCCCAACTTTTGCGTCCTAAATAAATTAAAAAGCTTAAATTCTAACTTTATCGATAAACTTTCATTGCACCTATAGCGACAACACTACACTGTCAAACCACCAAGTCAAGAGCAAGGTGAAGATCTGGGTCTTTGACCGTTTATACGTCCGCAAGGAAAGGGCCACTTGCACCATACTGTGGCATATGCGTAACGGTCGGTAAAGGCTACCCGTAGGTTAACATCCTGACCCGAATGCAAATGCGAATTGCATTTGGAATGCTTATTTTGCTCCAATTTGAAATGATTAGTCGACATCTAGTGCAAGCGCTCAACGCATTCACAACCCTTGCGGTGCGACAAAGGGGCGTACATTTTTTCTAAAACTATTTATAGGTAGGTACCTAAATACACTTTTGGATGTTTGGCCTTTCATAGCACATTTTTTTCGATGTCTGTTCCTGGTTATTGAGCAGAAAGGTAATCAGTTACTTAAACTGTAAATCGTTATTTCTTCAGCGCTTAACTCAGCTAAATTTCAAACAACTAACATAAAAATCTAGGTATTCTTCCAACACAAATAAGGTTCGTAGATAACACGCTTACCTCCGTAATAAATTCCTCAAACTACGATAGTTTTTTAATTCAACAAATAAAAAAGACCATTAAAAACACCATTGTGATAATCATCGGTTAAGATTTGTTGCAACCGGCCCATTAATATGCAGAAGCAGGATTAGAAACTTATAATGTTGAAAAAAAAACTACTCAATTTAAATAATAGTCTACTTCTCGTGTAAGAATGTTTGTAAAAATTAAAAGAGTAAGTACCTACATAAAAGTGTCTTTCAACTAATTAACCACCACCTTATTATTATTATTGACTAACTGTGCCCCCTTGACTTGACTTTGACCAGCGGAGAATTCTAATTTCTTGGGTTTTTTGTGAATCTTGAACTTTTTATAAAATTATATATTATATTGGTATTTTTAGTTACCCGCTATAACATTAGCTATCTATTAGTAAACGATCCGTCAAAATCGGTAAAGCCGTTTTTGTAATAAACAAGGAAAAAACAGACCGGTAGACAAAAAATTTAACTGTAAAAATGCATTAAGGATGTATAACATTAAAATTATAGTATACTTCTATTGTGCATTTGGATAAAAAATATATATATATTTGTTATTTTGACATGACAGACATATTTATATTTATTTGTTTGGATTAGATTCAACGGTTAAAATCATGTTGCAACCGGCCCGATAAATTCAGAAGCACCCATTACAAACTTGAACAAAATGGCCAATCACTTTTGAAAGTGATAAAATTTCGATTTTATTTCGCAATGACAATCTTAAATCGGAACTAGAATAACACTTAAGTTATAATGTAGGTTTTTGTTTTGTTGGTCTGTAGTTGCAACAATTTTTTTGCCTTGGACTTTCGTGTTACCCATTATTATCACATTCTAAAAAGTAAAAGAAAGTTTCACAAAATAACACTCACGATTTTGTTAACGTGCAAAGAAAGTGCAAAATATTATTCCGATACCGGGAATCGAACCCGAGCCTCCTGGGTGAGAGCCAGGTATCCTAGCCACTAGACCATATCGGATGTTGTACGTTAATCTGAAATTATAGCTCACTATGGTGTAACAAAGTTGAAAATGAGTTCAATATTATACTTCCATTTGATAATAATAACAATGTACCTCCTCTTCTCACTATAATTAAATCAATAACTCAGATTTCTCAAAATAATGCTTGGAACGCTATAAATCCGAAGACAACGCCATCTAGTTCATTTGCAAAACAATAGTTGATCAAATGACTGACTCAAGTATGCCCACTGCAGCGCTGCTGGTACGAAAATGGTTACGTCGTCCGTCGTCATGCCGTGTGTTGTTATGAATTGGTTTGTACAGTTGGCCATAGATGTCATTGCTTTCGAAGACAAAAAAGAAATCTGGGTCACATCTGGGTTTTTAGCTTATCTTCCGATTCGATATTATTGTACGAAGATGACCTTTGTGGTGATCTTTTCCAAATGTTTATTTACCTACTAATCAATTGTTATTAAAGTATTTCTAATTATGGTAGTAAAGTTAATTATAGATAAATAATGAACATGTTCTTACTTACAGAAATAGACATTTACTAATCATATTGAATTTATTATGTTAAATTTTAAAATTGCGAAACTGTTACCTTACATTTTGGTACTGCAGTACCTGATATTTATACTCCATTGCACCTTAATAAATGTAATTAAAATAGCCGAGTCTCACAAAAAGTTGTCTATAATAATTAAAAACTACAACTAGTTAAACACTAGATAAATAAAAATGATTTAAAGTCCGGCACTACAATATTTTCTAAGACATAGAACTTCATCAGGTAATATAGTCATTCCCATGGATTATCATCCATAGTGTCATTCACAGTGTCTTTCATTTTATGAAATTTTTTCTTTATCATTCTACTTTCTATTCCTCCCTCCACTATCTCCCCTTTATTGAAATCATCTACGGCTACTAATGGCTTCAAGTCTTCGTTTTGTGTTACACTTGGCTGAATAGCTTTTGGCATCTTCGGCTTTTGCATTCTATATGGGTAATACACATACTTTATACCATTTACTATCTTATATTTCTGGAAATTTGTTCTCCTGTTATTGTTTATGCCCAACACTTTATTTATCCAGTAGATGTATGAGTTTTGCAGTAAATCTACAATGCTTCGTTTTTGTCTCGGTTCTTTCGATTTATTAGTTATTGCCACGTTTGCGTAGTTCTTACTATTGTCTGTCTTATCTTCAGCGCTAGAATTTGGGGATATCTTTTCATTAGTGTTATAACCATCATCCAAATTTCTTATATTTACTCTTTCGTTATCATTTTCATATACATTTTCACTTTTGTGGGGTCCAATATCTCTTTTCAATCTTTTTACTACATCATCATTGTCTCGTTTTTCAATAACATATTCCGGATCATTAAAATCAAAATTCACATTAGATCTCTTATAAACTAAAACAGGATTTGTCCTGGACTCTTTTTCTACGTTATTATTGTACCTTACCAATGGCTTTACAAAACTTATTTCAGGTATGTTTTGCCATGGATCGTTTTCTGGATTGTTATTGGCTACAGCTGGATTTACATCTTTTCCTTTCCATACTTTTTGGTCGGGGTTATTATCATTTACCGCCTGGTCATCTCTCAGCCACTTGTTATCATCTACGCCTTTGTTACGGCTCAAATTTTGATCATAATCGATAGTTTTATACTGACCAAGTGTTTCTACAATAGACCTACTTTGCCACTGTCCGTTTGCGTCATATCCACCACCACCGCCGCCGCCTCCTGCGTAGTCCTGCCCACCTGTGGGAAGGTTTGTTTAGTTGTGCGGTTGGTGTTTTGGATACTTTTCATTATTAAATTGGGAATATACCTGCTGGCATCCACGCGCCGCCACCAGCTCCCCCTGCTGGCCAGCCCTGGAATTATAATGTGGGTTTGGATATTTCATTGGTGTTTTTATCGTTTAGATATTAATTTGGTTAGTGACAGATGCCTGGGTGCGACAAGCTGAACACAAGGCACTCACAAGATGAATAGGCTATGTCATCAACATCTATTTTTGATAATTAAATTTTACATACAAAAACAATGTACATATTGATAATATTATTTAAATTCACAAACTTACCTAATTTATTATTTAGTATTTAAGTTTGTGTTTTTTTATAATTAATAAACATTATCTTATCTTATACTGTACAAGGTGTGTCAAGACTACTCACGAAAAATGGGGGGTGCAATCAGACCATGATTTTGAAAATATTTAGCGAAAAAAAAACGCGAGAAATATGTTGACTCTTCAGCTTCTAATAACTACATGATTGGCATGTGCGTTGTCGTCGTTGCCAACGAATGGCACTGCCAAAGCCGCCACCTACCACCGCCGGCGCGCGCCCCTGCGTGTCGTACTGCCGAGGCTGGGCAGTGAAAGCGTTAATCCTGCCCGGTGTAATTGTAAAAGTTAACTTACTCCATCAAGGCCGCCACCGGCACCGCCGCCGCCGCCCAGGCCACCACCACCGCCTTTCTTCTCCAAGATCTTCATCAGTAACATCATCTGAAAAACATTTGTGTTAAATAATTCAAGGACAGATTAAAAGCATATAATATTATGTTTATCTATCTAAAATGGAAAAACCAAACTGATTTGACAAATGGTTTTATTAACAAATGGTTATTATAAAACCATTGTTGTTAATATTAACAACAATGGTTATATTATAATATAGAATTAACCTTTATGGATACGTTTCCAACGAAAAAACGCGTAATTATAATGCCAAAACTCATTATAATTACGCGTTTTTTCGTTGGAAACGTATCCATAAAGGTTAATTCGATCCCATGGGAACTAATTAATGGTATAAAAAGCCTGTGCTAATCAAGGTCTAGATGCTAAGTTTCATCCCGACCCGTTCAGTTTTATCGTGAAGAAGTAAGTAACAGGGGTACATCCATCCTTAAAAACTTTCGCGTTCATAGTAATACTAGTTTCTGCCCGCGGCTTCGCACGCGTGGTTTCTATGAAAACCTATAAAGGTTATTTCTATCCCATGGGAACTGATCTATGGGACGGGAAAGGGAAGTAGCCTGTTTGAATCCAGGCTTAGAGCTTCATCTATGCAAAATTTTAGCCCGATCCGTTAAGTAGTCTTGGCGTGAGGAAGTAACAAACATCTAAACATCTTTCGCATTTATAATATCAATATACTGTTATGTGAACTGGAAAGGATATAATGAACTTTTTTTATATCGTCATAATAACTTACTTTTGAGATCATAAACGACATCATGCTAAACATCATCCCCTTGAAAGACATCATGCCCATCATTCCCATCATTGCTGGCACCATCTGAAATTGATTAGATTAATATTTTTTCAAAAGAAAAAACAAACAGAAAAGTCTGAAATGGAGTGCAAAATGTGCGTCGGCCGGGAATCGAACCCGGATCAACTGCTTGGAAGGCAACTATGCTGACCATTACACCACCGACGCAGCTGACTGACACTCCGAAATTTTAAATCATGCAGTTATTATAAAGTGTAATGTGCCTTGTCTAGCTATTTACTATAATAAATGTATGTGTGCCGCGTCGAGGTCACCTATATTCAGGTTGATTATAAATTTTCAGTCATTATTCTGTTTGTTTTCGCGTCCGTGTAGAAGCATGTTTTTTATATAGTAACACTATAACATTAGACTGCCAGGCGCGAATTTAACCCGCCCAAAGAGGAATGTACTCTGTATACGTAATAAAATACGTGAATGTACAGTCAGCTGCGAAAATATGTATACACTCCCATGTTTTGAAATTTGACTGAATAGTAAGTGTATAGACATTGTGATACTTTATATTTCGTATTCTGACAAGAACGATGACTACTTAGTGTAAAAATTGTGTGCGTAGACTTTTATATGGTAAGTTCCGAGTAAAATAAAAGTGAAAACTTGGAAGTGTATACATATCTGAACAGCTGACTGTACACTAATATTTAAAATTAACTTATGTTTTATTCGTTTAAAAAAATTACGTGAGTCGTTGCGATACGTAACAGTTGAACCAAAAAATTAATAAATAATGCTGGAGTTCACACAGCATCATCTAGTCCCAAGCGGTGTCCCCAATATCGATTTTCCTGACGATTGTGTTTTGTTCCTTTTGAACTACATGACTTGATCGATATTGACTATTAAATGTTCACAATAGACTAAATAAGTATCTACATTCCCTACCCGCGTGGGGATTTTAGGCATTACCACTATTATGTTAAAAGTCAATAAGATGCTTATCAAATGGAGGCCTGTGTCCAGCCGTGGACCAGTATAGGCCGTAGATGTGACTTATAGATATTCACCATCATAAGTTTCATCTTCATGCACATCATCGCCATCATCATCATCTTCTTCTTCCCGCCGTCGTCGTGCCCGCCGCCGTGGCCGCCGCCACCGCCGCCACTGCCGTGCCCGCCACCGCCGCCGCCGCCGCCACCTTTTCTCTTTCGTCCAACAAATGCTTCTACACAGACAACAACCAGTCAAATAAATATAAATCAGGTCAGGAAGCTTTGCGATATCTTCTCATCACAGATACCGCAGAGCCTCATGATGAGTCTTCCATCAATGTGTGTTGCCAGTGATGACCTACGGATCCGAGACGTAGTCGCTGACTATAGGCCACGTTCATTAGTTCAGAATAGCTCAATGGGCTATGAAGAAAGCTATACTTGGAGTTTCTTTAAGTGAAGAACCAAAGTCACCGACATGACTCTCAGAATTATCTAGTAAGCTGAAGTGGTAGTGGTCAGAAGGTCAAAGTATAGCTAGCAGATCATAACATATGAACTCGATGGAACGACGACATCGTAGAGGAGAGAGTCTCTGAGTCTCTGATCCGAGTTCACACAGAGAATTCGGAATTCTATATTCTTTGATCTGGTTACCTTACTTTACATTAACATAGTTAGGCAACCATAAGTGGTTGCTCGTGAGAAACGGTAAGGCATAAAATATTTCTACGATTCGTTATCTCTCTTGATTCCGATGCCCAATGGTAAAACAAAATCTTCATTTACTCGATCTGCTTGTCTGTCTGTTTTTTTCGGTTGCATACAATAGTAAATTTGACTTGTCTTAGTGCTTATTTTGTAAGCAAAAAGAAATAAAATTATTGACTTTTGAGTGTAAAGAGTTGTTTGTTTCGAATCGGAGGAGGGCTGAGTCCACAACACAGTTTTAGCTTTTGCGGTAGTCAAGTCTGTTCTTTGCTGTTTCCAATAAAGATTAAAGTTATGTATTTTGTATCTATTTATTACCATTTTGTGGCATCGTTATGTTTCTTCCAAGCGCGTAGAACTTCAAAACGTGGCTGTCGAAGAAATCGTCAACAGCTTCGTCTATTCTGAAAGCTAGTTCTTCAGTGTCTCCAGGTTTTGTTTCATCATGTTCTTCTATGTCACTTTTATTTATCTTCACTGCAATAAAAAATATCTGGCTATAAAAGGGAGATAATTTATAAGCAATATTTGACATATTTGTCATATAACTTCCTTAATTTTGCTGACTTTTTCGTTGCAATAGATAATTTTTCCATTTCAATTTAAGTTTTCCAGGTAAACTATTTGAACGAGTCCTCGAGTTAATTCTTTATGATCTATAAATCCGTGATCTATCTCAGGAATTGAACCCACACGTTCTCCTAAATGTTTTCATAGCCTTTCATGGTTGTACCTAAACTACTCCTTAAATTTCTGAATTCTTTTCTTTCATAATTTGTAAACTCTCACGAATTTCTTTCAAATACTGATTTAATAGCAAATTAATGATAAGAAGTAGTTGATAACTTACCAAACTTAACGTAGTCACCAATAACAGATACTTCACTCAAGTTATTCAACTCCTTCAAATAGAGCAAAGTTTTCCTTTGCAGACATGAATACGACAAATGCAAAAAACACTCAGAATATACCCCGTTGAAAACATTATCTGGGATGATACTAACGCTGTTATTAACCGTATCATTATTGAAGGCCTTAATAATGGTAAAGATGGTAAAGTAATAAAATAATCTAAGACCCATCTTCGTCAGATAAAAGCGCAAAATGAAATAAGTGAATTGGTTTTGCTTATTTTATTTTATTTACTGATTGTAGGTAATAGGGTCGAAGTCATGGTATGAATATGAAAGTGGGAACTTTTCTATAACTAAGATTTTGTGCGATGACGGGCTCGCATTTTGCGGTCGCTAGAAGCCTACGTTAGGTATCCAGGCAACAATGACAGCATCGAATATTGCTCTTACAAATATTTAAGTTACAATAAATAAATAAATAATGCTGCACAATTCACACAGCATTATCTAGCCCCAAGCTAAGCAGAGCTTGTGTTATGGGTACTAGATAACTGATATACATAATGCGATACAATACTTAGATATATATTTCTATATTACACTCAACATAAACATAGTGAACGATTGTAACATTCCTTAGAATACAATATTTGCTTTTTATTATATTTAATATGATAAAATTTATGTCATACATGACAGAAGTACTTACAGCTGAAATGAAAGACCTTTACACATCAAACATCGAGATGTTACTTTGTATGTAGGAGGTAATCTCCGGAACTACTTAGTGCTTTCGTTTTGATAATTCTTTCATTAATACATTATTTCTTACTGTCGCAGACTATGTTTTATATGGTTATCACGTGAAAGAACCACGGAGAAAGGTTAGTTTTATTTTTGTGAGGTAATTTTTGAATTTTACCACGAATATCGATTTGTCAATTTGCGAAAGACTGCTGGCAGATGCTGGATGCAGCAAGCTGAAGACAGGGCGCGATGGCGCTCATTAGGGGAGGCCTATGTCCAGCAGTGGACTGATGTAGGCTGGCTGATGATGATGATGACCACGAATATTGTAATATTTTCAAGCCTCTGCTATATGACTGCCGTTATTGTGACAACAGCACATTTATGATTAGAAGTAATGAGATGGGATGAGTTTGCGGTGAGGACCAGCTAGGTTCAAGGTGAAGGCACTTCATCATTTCAATCATTCTGTACTTTATTGTCAGAAATAAGAAAAAAACTTGAAATGTTTCACAAAGCATCATCTTGCCCGAAGTAAGGAAGCTTGTGTTTGAATACCAGATGAATGTATGTACTATGAAATATTTTTAATAATCAAGTCATATACTCATATTTTGTTTAATATCAAAACAATAAATAATTAAAATAAGTAAAAAGACTGTTACAAGTAGATAAGTAAAACTAAGCATAAATAATTAAAAGTAATTATAGTTTTTGGTTTCGTATAAATTAAATAAATAATTTATCACAGTATGCATACTGCTAAATATACATTGGGATAATAGTAATTAATATACATACATAAATAATGAACAGCTAAATAGAATAATGATTAAAAAATAGAACTCAATAAATGTTTAAATATAAAACAATAAACGTATAAATATTATGAAAAAAATATAGTAGAAAATATAATAAGCGGTGGGAAGAAAGATAAATAGATAGGTTAATACATATTATAGACATAAAAATATGTAAATTAGTAATAAAAGCAATAGTCCTTGTATATAAATAGGAAAGAACATAACGTAATAAATTTATACATACATATTCAATAACAATAATTACATCTAAAACTTTAACACGCCTATCAAATACTGCAATAAAAAAACAATCATAACAACGAAAATAAATACTTAAAAACTAAACTCTTTAGGAAAATAAACAAACAAATTCATCGCATAAAAAACGTACAAAAAACTTGGGATTTAATCTATAGTTTTGACGAATAAAATAAATAAGTGATTGAATTGATCAATCAAATACAACGAAATGACAAGAACAATAAAGAAATAAATGATTTAAAAATAAAAAGAAAACAGTACCTAAACCATGTCAGCTTCACATCATTTCAGCTGTGGCAACCTAGATTTGTTCAATTTGTTTTCGAATATGTGTCGTCTAAACATTTAGCTACATATTTTGGCTACTTGTCGTATCATAAGGCATATAGCTATTATATCCCGTATCGTAAGCTCTCCTGTACCCTCCATGATGACCATGTTCATGCTCATGATGCTCCTCATGGCTGTGGGAATGATGATGGGAGACTTCAGGCTTCGCGATGATTTCGTAGGTCGTCTTACCGCCGCCACCGCCACCTTTGAGACCGACTAGCGCTGAGAGAAGCAGTGACATTAGAGCTGTCATGAGAGCTTTGCCGGCGAGAAGTGCTAGGGCTCCTAAAGCAGCGGCTGCTAAGGTACCTGAAATAAATATAAAAAAAATGAAGGGTCAGGTAAGTTAGGTTTTCAGTTATCTGTGTGGGGATGGTTTAATGACGTGATACGATCAGTCAGGTATTTAAAGTATATAAAAAATAAATAATGATGGAAAATTCACAGAGCATCTTCTAGCCCCAAGTTAAATAGAGCTTGTGCTGTGAGTACTAGATCACTGACATACTTAATTTGTATGTTTTTGAGGGGAGGTGAGGAGGTGGGAATCGAGCCCGCACCCTCCGCAGAGGTCGTACTACATAAAGTGTTGTAAAAAGTGTGTTACCTACTGAAAATTTTGGTTCATAATTTTGTTGCACGTCACAAAATCATACTACGTTTTTTTAATAATATCGCTAATAGGTAAGCTTATACTTTGATTAATATTTTACAGAATTATTTTATCTAATGCTTATAATTAAAAAAATTGTGAATTGAAAAAAGTTCTAACATCAAAATTGGCGATACCACTGCGGTGGTGCTTAATCTGGTCGAATAAATTTCGCCATTTGATCCTATTCTTAAAATTCTAAAGGTTTACTTGTCGTACAGGATTGGTACTCACCTTTCATCATCAAGGCAGCAGCAAGCAGGGCTCCACCGCCCCCTTTTCCACCTCCCAGACCACCACCACCACCACCACCAGCCTTCCTCCCCTTCGTCTCCCGGTCGCCCTTAGTCATATCCATAGCATCCTTAGTCGTTTGAGGATCCAATAGCTTGTACTTTATCGAATGCCCATCCAAGTAGTCTTGCAGACGGTATAACAAGAAGCGGTTCAGCTTCTCTTCAGGCTTCCCAGGGAACTGACGAGAAAGTTCCGCCGCCACCTCCTCAGCATTCGAGGAATTCGTTTGATCCTTCACTATGCTCAATCCAGGGAGCAAATTCAGCTCATCGCGAGAGCTTAGATCCTCTATGAAGGACAGCACATGGATTTTCAGACACTTTGAACTTAGAAAACTGCTACATTCCTTGTTGATCGATCGTCCCGCTCTGTCCGTCCCATTTTTAGGGGATTCTGTTATTGCGTTGGGCTCAGCGCCCTCTATAGCAGCGGTCGATGAGAGAACACACACAGCAGCAAATATAAACACATGTTTCCCAAACATTTTCACCACTATCACCAGCTGCGCATTTCGGAACACAAACTAGACTGGCATCTGATCAACGGGCAATTTATTTTATACTGGTTGGATGCAAAAAGAGTTAAAATAATCGAGAAAAAGGTACAAATAGACTACAACGATCTATATTGTTCGCGCCAAAGCAATCACTGTATAAAAGTAAATAAAGTTTTGATAGTGGAAAAGTCGAAAGTGCGGAGACTTGCTTTCATTCTTGAGATAATCTGTGCTGCTATTATTATGGTTGTTAAATAACATGAAACATGAATGCTTTAGCTTCCACATTTCATACGGTATGTACGTGTACCTATGAACAAGCTAATTTTACACAAATTTGAAAACCTCCGGCGAAAATTTTACTTTGGATCAAGTAACATTCCGCTGTAGATTTATTTGTAAATTTGATAATGGATATATAGATATAGATAATTGTTTACGATTCAAGGCAAATTATTTTCCGTTAGTTTTTTATTCCATGTAGAAGAAAAAAAACGAAAATAATCTCCCGCGCTATAATGGAATGCCAAATACAATTTTGTTGAATGATATCTAAGAACAACATCTTTCATACAAAAAAAAACAACTAATTCGAAATTGGTCCATGCGCTTAGGAGCAGTATGCCACAGACCGATGTCAAATACACGTGACAAACATAATATTAGTAGGAAGCTAGGTGTTTACTCCCTTTTTTGTCGCAGGTAAGAAATGTTAAAGAATAAATTTATTAACTATCAGTACCTCTAAAAACGTGCCTCCCTCAAAAAGAGTTTTCTCTCTCATCTCTCTTAACCACCACGCGTGGTAGTTAAGAAAAAACTCTTTTTCCTTACCCTCCTTACTCTTCCTTAGTCGCCTTTCAGAGGGGTTGATTCTTACGCTACGGCCAGAGCCGCTACGATTATCGGATACCTAGCTATATGCAAAGCACTACGTCTTCATTTTGTGAGTTAGAGTAGTCTCGTCGTAGGACGTAATCCATCAATTGTTATCAAAATCTTTGCCTTCATAGCTCTGCGAGCAATGGCCAACGTGCAGTGCAGTGCAGTCGCTTCAGGTGAATTGGTTTACATTGCGTGGGAGATATTATGGGAGAAGGGGAATTTTTAAAGGATATTTTTTTATCCTCTGTAGGAATAATACTAGGTAGTGAAAGTATGTTTGCCGCAAATTTTAAACTATCTGTGAAGCCATTTTAAAAAGTCTTCGAACAAATGGTGGCGGACTAATATTTTTAATGTAGGTACTTTTGGGGAATTAAGCAGATTTTTGACTAAGAAATCACCATTATTACTAAAGCTCCAAAAGTGATATTCTTTTGAAGCTTACAACAACATGGCAACAACAACAAATAGCAAATGATTTACGACTTGCGAGAAATCTCGGTTCCACAGCCTTGTAAGTCGAAGAAAAAATTGAATGTAAATCGAACGCCCGGCCCTTCAATTTCCATTGCGCTTGAGTTTATTTCTTAGTTTCTTATTCAAACTATGTACTTATATTTTTTCGGTCAATGACTCGTTCAAATTATAAAATGTGCTTATAATAATTTTGTAAATAATAGCAGAAATTCGTGGTTCTGCGGTTTATCTGACTAATATAGGTAGGACCTACTTAGGTCAAATTTCAGCGTTTGCTGCCAATATGAGATCAACTAAATCTAAGTTAAGCTTGATCGAGTTCAAATTTGTAATACCTATTGTGTATTAGGGCAAATCTTGAACTCGGTATAGCGCTTGAACCGGATCAACTTGATGTCGGTAAAATGCGCTGAACTCGTTTAAATCGCTAAACTAAGTTTATCTTATGAGTGAATGCGTTCAATTGCAACGGTGGATAGGACCATACCCCGATCCAAACAAACGCTGATACCCTCATCTTTTGTCTTCATGGGATCCTAGTACCAGGTACACTGCGCAGGCCTTTCCTCTATTTTTATCAACACTAAATCGAGTGACAAGAGAATAGTTTAAATTTATTAAATCTTTTTAACGAATGCATTTTGAGGCAAAATAAATAAAAATGCAGTTCAAATTATTTTATTTTATTTTTCATGTATGTATACATATAAGCTGAAGACAGGGCGCGATGGCGCTCATTAGGGGAGGCCTATATCCAGCAGTGGACTGATATAGGCTGATGATGATGATGATGATACATAATAAATGAGTACATGCAAGGTAAATTATACCTAACTGATGTAAAAAAAAATATGTGAAATATTTTAATGAATAAACTCAGGCCAAAGAAATATAAGCTTAAATGAATGAAAATAAATAAATACAAATAATTCCGGACAATTCACACAGTATTATCTAGCCCGAAGCTAAGCAGTGCTTGTGTAACTAGATGACTGATATACTTAATACACTACACAAATATATTATTTTATATTATACATAGAAAACATTCAGAACACCCGTAACAAATATACAGTACAGATCGTAAATTTGCCCCGAGGCGGGAATCCAACCCGCAACCTCCTACGTCGCAGGCGGTGCTTCGCCCACAACGCCACAGAAGTCATGTGTGTAAGACTATAATACAATCATTAGGACAGGGTTCTTAAGGTATAAAAAATGTATAAAATGAATACACATAATAAATAAATAGACGAAAAAGTATAAGCTTAAATAACTTAGTCCAAATAAGTGAATTGTTATAAATAGTGCCGAAAATAATATTAACTCAATAAAATACAAATAATAAACATAATATTGATGATATTAAATGCATTAATAGAATATATAAGAGATTATAATCAGAAAACATGTAGACATATCAACATTTTAGTTTTAGTACACATAAAAATTATGATAGTATAAGAAATATAATATAAAACAGATAAACGTAAAAAGAATATTAAGAAAATTATACTTCTTATGATTTTTTATGATTACAACTAGCAATAAATTATTTCAATAAATACTTATCTAGCTTTTGTCAAAATTCAAACATCGACTTTATAAATAATAAATAAAATCACAATATATCACAGTCACATTACTGTGACCGTAACCACACAATAAACGTTCTTTCGTATAAAATTTTGTCTTAACTTGACTATGTAAATAATAAAATTTTTTTTTACAAAAACAAATTATGTAAAAAGTAATTTTACTATCACAAAAATAAATCAGTTAAGAGCTCATCAAATTATGTTGATAACAATACATTCATCAATTTTATAAAAACTCCAATAAACGAGACAAACGATTTTTCTAACATTGCGTCCAAATGTCAAACAATATCAATCAAAACAAAAACTATCGTAGTTTGACAAATAAATAACGGATGTAAGTGGATTAACTACAAACCTTATTTGTATTGGAAGAACATCATCTTTACATCTCTTTACGAGGAACTTCATCACGGTGAGTGCACACAAAAACACAACACCATTAAGGTTCGCAGTCACCCAACTTACATCCGTTATAAATATCAGTCATCTCTTTACTTCCGCCTCCTTACATTCAAATTCCTCCCATACCCGGAATGTCCATATCCACCGACATCCTCATGCGCTGTCGAATGCGAATGGGAATGGGAGTAAACAGGCTTAGATACTATCTCGTATGTGGTTGACTTCTGGCCTCCAGATATGGACTTGATGCCAATTATGGCGGATAGTAGCAGGGACATCATGGCTGTCATTAGGGCTTTGCCGGCGAGGAGAGCAAGACCTCCCATGCCAAGGGACATCATGGTTCCTGGAATAGAAAAGATGAATTAAGTAAAAGTAATTACGGGATTGCTTGGGTTCTGGAATGGGGACCCTGTCGAAGATTTACGTAAGGCTTTATCATCGGGTTCTCCAAAATCATCAGGGGTTAGCAATACGACAGGTAGGTATCTTGGAAGTTTTCCATGCAGATAAAAAGATTAAGCACAGTGATCCAATAACACCTATGTCCAGCACCAAGCTCTGCTTCGTTTTCTGGGCTAATTTTGAACTTTAGCGCGAGAGGACGTTGTGTGAAAAGGTCCAGCAATCGTTTTGTTTCCAGTGGTCACCAAAATCACTATCAACTACTCTAGTTTGTAATATACATACTCAAGTCAGCAATATTTTACAGTGATCTTATTATTGTTTCCATACTTGATATGATAACTGACAAAGGTAAGTATAATTTGAGTGCTATTAGAACGAAGCCACTACCATAAGTGGCCAAGTACACAAGGATCAGCAGTCTAAATGCATCCAATTGCGCAGAGGAGTGTGTTTTGGGAGATATATTTAAGACGCTGGACAGGGAAGCAAATGGTATTAACATAAACGGCAGAGCTGAACCAGATGCTGGATGGACTAGCTTCAGCCTCGCGACGCATCGGTCTTGCCATGAATTTGGATATATACAAAGGCATGATCAATGGCCACATTGATCCAATACCGGTCGTCGTATATGGTCTCCTTCTCAAAATCGTTTCAGAACACGTAGGTAAGTGTAGTAACGGGTAGATTATGCATTTAGTTATAAGCAACTGCAAGATGGAGGCCAAGAGGAGGGTCCAACTAGACTGGGCATCCTTTTTAGAAAATGCCCAAAAGGGTTGACGGTGAAATTACGTTACAAACAAAAAGTCTTTTAAATTAAATTAGTAAAAATATTTTTCGTGACACTTCTGGGCTAAGGCGTGTCTCGTTCTTGTGCGCATTCAATTCATCTTTATTGCAAGTTTCCAAAAAATAGGAATCATTGTACTGTAGTGTTTGTGTGTAAGTGCGTGTTTGTGCGCAGTAGGTAGAATTGAAGTTTGTTAATCCATACCTAGAACTATTACATAACCACGGGGCCAAATCACTGTGGTTTCTACCAAATCATTTTTATCATCAACGCCAAGTGACAGTTGGATAATAGAAAAACCTTCCTAGGAGAAAAGTGCCATGCACCATCATTTCACGCTCTCGTACTCCCGAGTGTCTGATTGATATAAAAAATGGTCGCTTATTTTGACGTTACTAGTACCTAGTAATCATCATTATCATCAGCCATGACCACATGACGTCTGGTGTTGAGATCGTTACGCTCGTGTCACGCCAGCGCTGAACGCGCAACTCTTTTACCATTTGAGTTTTTACCGACTTCAAAAAAGGAAGAGGTTTTATGAACTTTTGTACCTATATATGTTTTTCATGTATGTTTGCCGATTACTCCGTCAAATTGAGTACCGATTGTTTATAACAGTGTTTTTTTAGTCCTGAAATGAATCATGAAATTCAAAATTTGAAATTCAATGGTTTTGCTATTGTATAGATAGAGAATTATTCCGAGATGGTTCCGTAAAAGATTTAGTACCAAAGTCTTTTTTAATGAGTATTTGTAATAAGTACAAAATATAAAAAGCAGTGTGAATATTGAGGAATATGAAGTCGGTTTTTGGTTTTATCGAAACAATAAAATTATATTATTTGTGGTAATGATTTGACACTTTTTGACGTGGCGTTCGTGGCATTAGAGACATCTCCAGTTCAGCCCGATGATACATCATAAGGAATCCTACCAGAGGAAGGTCAGTGCTTCCTTCTGTGTATATTCAACACCTGGTTATCCGACCCACCACCACGCATGATGTGGTGGTTATATAATTACCCCCTAATAAAATAGGAGTTAGTGAAAAGTTTATCAGGGAGGTCCTTTTCAACAGTGGACATTAAGCAGTTAAATGTTCTTGATGTGATATGAGGACAGTTAAATGTTCTTGATGTGATATGAGGACAGTTAAATGTTCTTGATGTGATATGAGGACAGTTAAATGTTCTTGATGTGATGTGTGATATGAAAGAAACTTCAAATTCTGACCGACGAGATTGTCTTACTTTTCATTTAGTAAGGGAGATTCATGACTCCTTCCTCCCATCTCGCTGCTCTCCCATTTTGTAACCATTTTTTTATATATATATGACGCCATTTTGTGAAAAGGATAGGCATAGAATTTCGCGTTTATAGGAGTGTGACAGAGCAGAGCGGCGTAAGCGCAAAAACCAAGTTTTTTTTATAGTCGATAGATCTACGTATGACCACAATCTCACTTGATGGAAAGTGAAAATATGGCCGACGGTGTATCACGAAGGTCTAGAAGGTTCTTGCTGATTATATACAATTAGGTTTAGATCTAAACTAATTCAAGGCAAAGGTTTTAACGTGACTCAATCCATATATATTCATGCCTTAAATTATCTTCTGGTAACATGTATTTTCTGCGTTCGACGAGTACTTTAGCTGGCAGGTTAGTAGTTTTGCGACAATTCTAAGCACTTTTGCTACGAACCCATGCATAAAAAAACTCCGAATGAACTGTCGTTTTGAAGTCTATGACATGTAAAACCATTGTTGCTAAAATCAACATAGTGACAAATACACTAAAAAACTACGATTGAATCAAAGTTAGTCTTAGCATGGATTCATAGCAAATAGTTTACAATGCTCGCAAAATTAGCTACTCGACCAGATTTTTCTTAATTTCTCCCGCGACTATTGACTCCGCGTTAACGGCCGTTTGTAAGGCCTATCTTTCCCCTGACTCTGGGATTCTTCAATGCTTCGGAGCATTCTTTATGAAGCTCGTTCTAGCTGCATACTTTTGACACCTTAACCACAGATTAGATCATGCTACTTCGTCCTTAAGTGTGATCCCCAATCTACCTGCCGAGCGTTGTGAATATAGGCATCCCTTGTTTAGGGAGGCATGTTTTGACTGAAGAGGTTGTATAAAAATTGTAAAAAAACCATAATGTGAACAAAACTGTCACAGTTAACAATAGAAATGGTCAGAAAATTAGTAAAACATGGTGATTGGTCACAGTTTCGATTGATAATATTTTTATTTTACGTTTTTAATGCGAATTTTAAGTGTTCAATAAAAATTTCTCACTATCCTAATAATATTGAAAAGTGAAAACTCAAGAGAACGCGTTAAAGACCCAATATTTTTGAAATAACTTATTGTGATCATGTTCTTCGTATAAATTCTTTATCATATAATTTCTTTCTTTTTGTTTACCATAAACAAAAACCACCTTTCAAAAAAAATTATCAACTCTGATTGATAATTGCTAACAATTTTAAACTCTCTAGTTTTTTAGTGGCTTACCAAATGTTTTACTTCTAATTATTTTAATAAAACAAATAGTTTTAATTCACAATCGTACCGTACCTTTCATCAAAAGCCCTGCGGCAAGGAGTCCCCCAAAGCCACCCTTCTTGCCGCCGCCGCCGCCACCCCCGAAACCACCTTTAGCTCTCGCCTCTCCCACCAAGGACCTTGCTTCTTCTGCTGCCGAATCATCCAGCAACTTCAACCTTATCGTGTGGGTATCAAGGTAGCTTCCAAGACTGTACAACAGAAACTTATCCAGTCTTTCCTCAGGTTTCGTTGGCAAAGCTCGCGCAAGCTCCGCTGCTATTTCCTCTGCCTTGCTACTATTTTCTTTTGATTCTTTCACTATAGTAACGCCTGGCAGCAATCGAAGCTCGTCCTTAGCGTTCAGCTTTTCAAGAAGCGATATAGCTTCTATTTTCAGGCAGGTTGGACTGAAAATTCCGTTTGAGCATTCCTTCGATAAAACTCTAGCTTCATTTTCTTTTTCAGGACTTGGCAACGCAAAAGCACTCGCGAAAAGTAATATATACGGAATTCTATACATCTTGATACGTGTGTATGGAATGGTATACTGTTACACTTTGATAAGGCAATTGTTCCTACCATCTTATATATGTCTCTCATAGATTACTATGTACACCACGTCTATTATATTTTCATAGAACACTGCCTGCAAAAAGTTGTTTCCTTTGTAATCAAAACTTGATGCTACGTTACATATAAGAGAGTTTATATTCGTCTGTCGTAGAAGTGTTTTGGTTTATTATATCGAGCACTCATTTGAGTAGTGAATGATTTAAATGCCAAGTTATTTTATGGGTTTTTAATATGGTAACTACTTTATAATGCCATCATGCGTTTCACAACTTTTGCCGTATGTTAAACTTATTTTTACTCAAAAGTAGATGACCCCGTGAACTTTGTATTACCCAAAGTTTTTCTCATATTTTTTTGTTTTAAACTAACTTTGAGCTAACAAAACAATTTTATTTTTTTGTTTTGTTAGCTTTTTCAGTTTTAACGAAATCATCGAAAAACAATTGATTGTATGTAGTCGCCGGATCGTAGAATCTGATTGTAGTTTCTTTCTAAATAATTTCGTTCGACGAGATGGCAGATTGAAATTTAGCTAATATTGCTAAATTTTGATCGTTCAGCAATCGGCACAGACTATTTATTGAATTGCATCGTTTTGGAACAGCCTAGACATTCTACAAACAGGCTGATTCAATCCGGTAATAATCCGGTGGCGACATTTATATACTTTTTTCAAAATTTCAATTATATGTATAACATTTACCTATGTCGAAATTTGCAACGTAACTTTTGAAGATTAATTAAAGTTAATTATAGTTCGTTATATGTAAATAATTAGTAATATCACAAGAAAACGACAACAATGTAAGGCACTCGTTCGTGATAGATGAAAAGATAAGAGCGTTTTTAGTCTGAGATAAATTAGTTCTAGTAAAGATTTAGATAAGCAATCACTTATAATCATAATGATACATTCTGCATTTTAGTTCGAAACACTTTCATTGTCCCTACCACGTATTCTCGTCTTTAACTCATTCTACTTGCGCGGTGAGCCGCCGGCGCTTCGGGTTCCAACGCATAGCCTATGGGCAGTGAATGCGTTAAATGAGTATCACTTTTCGATCAAAAACATCTTCAGGCAGATACGTATTTTTTCCCAGTTGCTTTTTCAGGTGGCAGAAGCAGATTTTTGATAATTTTTAACAATAAATAATTTTGGCGCTGGACTGATATTTGTGGCATCGTATGGCACATTGGCACTCGTATGGTTGAGGCACAAATCAAATCCAAAAGAGCGCGTTTGTGGGCTGATATGATAATACTGGACTTTTCAAATGGCATATAAAACATAACATGATATACACACTCACCCAGACTCACACAAACACATCAAACAAACATTGATTGCCCCCGGTGGGACTCAAACCGCAACCTTTTTGTCGCAAGCTGACCTTCTTCCACTGGGGCAGTGGAATCTCCTAAGTATAGTAATCCTATTTATTATATTCACTGCAGGAAGAAGGTCAGCTTGCGACAAAAAGGTTGCGGTGAGGTCTCATATTAAATTTACCCGTTCCCTTCTAAGGAGCAACTGTTCAGTTCATCGAAGTCGCATCCTAAGAACTGCAGTGAATATAATAAATAGGATTACTATACTTAGGAGATTATTGTACTTAGGATTATATAATTAGGATTACATTGATTGTAGTAAGTGCAACGTAATCTCAATCAGTGCATAAACCAGCGAGATAGTTATGCCCATATTAACTATGTTAACTAAATCTTAACGGAATAAAACTTTTTAAACTATCATGGTTATGAAACTGTGCCAAAACAGTAAATGACTTTAACTTCTACATTGGCTTGGATCCTGATCAGGACTAGATTTTTCGGCTACGGTAGAGTCACATAAGCCCTGATTAGGGTCTACCATAGTCGTAAAACAGACCCCTGATTTGGGTCTAACAGTGTAGGGGTTAAAACGGATGAAGTTGTACAAACTACATACCTACCTTCCATAACGAATCAGGAACCACATGAACAATTCTAAAAAGGTCTAATATCTTACCTTTCATCATCATCGCCATAGCAATAAGACCTCCCATGCCTCCTTTCTTCCCTCCTCCCAAACCACTCTTAGCTCGTCCTTCACCCATAACTTCTGTAGCTTCTTTAACAGCACTGTCATCCACCAGCCTTAGCTTCACTGAGTGAGTATCCAAGAAGTGCCCGACATGGTACAGCAAGGTATTATCCAGTTTGTCATCCTTTCCAAAGGACCTAGCGAATTCCGCTGCTGTAGTATCCTTATTATCATTAATGTCCTTCACAAGAGTAACACCAGGGAGGAGCGACACTTCGTCTTTCTTGTTCAGACGTTCGATTAGGACAATCGCTCCTAGTTTCAAGCAAGCAGGGTTCAAAATTCCTTTGGCACAGTCTTTTACACGTTTTTCACTTGTGTCTTCGGTAGGTAACGCGACACATGACGCGATCAAAGTAAGAAAGATGAACTTATACATTTTGAAACGTCCGTGGTCACCGGTCAGTCGAAACTGTGTACTACTATTTCAGTGGTATCCCTTTTATATTTCATATCTTGTGGTTAGATGATTACCCCTTGTCCAGTTTTATTCTAATTCTAATTGTCAACGATTGTCTAAAATTTTTGAAACTATTTTGACTCTTATTACTGGTGATGAGGAGTCAGATTAGCATACTATGTCCGATAGTCTTGTTTTCGCATCTACATGCTTAAGTTGGTCAGTTTTGTCTATTTTTGTAAAGTCTACGGCATCTTATTTTGCAATTTGAACTCTAGTTATTAAGTCTAGAGTTGATAGTAAATATTGGTGGTTTGAGAGCATGTACACGGTTTTGTTTATTTTTGACAATGCTCTGTACGCAGTTCACTTGTGCATAATTTGGTTGGCGCAGATCATAAATGATGATTATTTCGTTTCTATTACTTTTGCTTGTTTATTGTAAGAGGAACAATGCAGAGAGTTTTCTAGGTATATAGTTATTTATAATACATGTTGTTATTTAGTTTTGTGGTTCAAAAGAGACATTTCAATGGGCTTTGTCCATAAGAACCATGCTGGGTATTAATATATAGCTATACGATTATTTCTATAATGATCTAGAACATATCATTTATTCCTGATCCTCAATAAAGTATTTTCATATGTATTTAAAAATGTGGTTCAACAATTTTTCTGCAAAAGTAAGTAGGTACTTTGGAAATACTGTACTGTGTTTGTACTTTACTTAAGCAAGATTGACTTTTAATCGACTATATCGAGTTAATTAGAAATCGGAGGTCTACGGCGCGGCGTCCCGTAGAACTCCGACTTTTGTTTTCCCGATCCGGCAAGGACCGACGGGTCCCTGCCGGATCAGGAAAAAAGAAAATCGGAGCCCTCAGGAAATAACCCATATCACTTACTAGTGATAGGTATGGGTTATTTCCTAAACTACTGTATAGGTAATTTTAGAGTGCATTGGCTGCCTTTGGACTTTTAATAAAAAACAAAAGAAAATAAACGAATGATCGACGCAAGTAGTACCTATAAGCGATCCACTTACAAATACATCCTGAGTAGACCAGTGATGTCCACTGACTCATCCTCATACAAAGTAAAAATATGTATAAAACTTCCAATATATTTAGCTGTTTACATAAAAATCTATTGCTGTTTGTTAGGGTCAGCTCACACCAAGACGCGACGCGACGCTGCGCGCATTTTTTATGGTAGTGATTCAAATTATAACTTTATTTATTACACAAAAAGATGTAATTTTTTATTGAAATAATACGAAAAGTCCCCGCAGCGCCACGCGTGCGTCGCATCGCGTCGATGTGGCCAGAAGGCTTATTCTAAAAACTCACTTCGAAACTCATTAAGCTGAATCCGCAGTGAGTTTAAAGTTTTGTATTCTGTTATAATCATCTCGGTCATCTCGGACTTGAAACTCGAACTTACTTGTCAAATAAAAAGCGATCGAATTCGGTGAGTGAATTCAAGTTCAAATTCGAGCTTTTACAGAATGAGTCTACTGACCCTTACACCCATACTCTTAGTCGTTTCATTAAGATATTCCTTCAATCAAACTCAATAATTGAGGAGGTTTGTAAGTTTCCTTGAGAATTACGTCGAAATCGGTATTCATAAAAATACGATTTTGTTGGAGTTAGGTTGAGTCCTGTCGAGGAAATCATAAGGAAACGACTAAGAATATGGGTGTTAGTCTCGCTCAAACTCGAGAACGGCTGAACCGATTTGTTTTTTTGTTTTGATTGCAGTTTTATAGATGCGTTTTAAAAGTGAATATAATAGAGAAAAACCGCAGGTGATACGAATTTCACGGAGTTATCTAGACCAGTTTAATCTCAAATACTCGCTTTGTGCTGTGTGATTGGTTATGGACTCTATACACCGAATCCGACGACACAGACCGGCGGTGCGGGCGGCGGGCCGACAGCCGACAATGCTTTTGCGCCTCTTCCTTGCTGGAAACTGGCCTTTAGTTAAAAAAAAAACCCAACTTCGAAAACAGGAAGAGGTTCTATGTTCGACTGTATGTATAAAAATTAAAATAGAATATTATTTTACTGCACCATAAACACAAATAAACAAATAACAATTATTTATGTTTTTTTAAATGTTTAAGTTCTCCGACATCTATGGACCGATTTGGTTAATTATTTTGCAGTTGGTTACAAAAAAATTATGGGGCCACATCGGGGTCCCTGAGACGGGAATCAAACCCACGATGTGGCCTCTTGCGTCACTGGCAGACTTTCGCCCGCTGCCGATTTAATGAAAATAATAAAAAATATAAAGCAAGGCACTTTTCCTTATAATTTAATAATAATAACTTCATTGTGTGCATACAAAAAGATAATTATGACAAGCACGGCTTGTCTTTTCATGATTTTTGATAGAAAGTGGCAACCGTTGTGTCCAATCCTTGTCTTTTTGACAAATTAAATACAAAAGACAAAAAGGTGGGTGCGAACCTCTACGCCCCCATACAAACGTACTTTCTGGTTCATTTGGAAACTACATCCACCATGTTATTGAAATTTTGCTTAAAACCATCATCTGTACCTACTTACCAATGTGGTCTAAATAAAATCAACTCATTCATGCCATCCAATTTCGTTGCAACAAAAATAAAAAAATGAAAACAACACTCTCTCTCGGCGAACGCGGATTACTTTTCCTTTTTTAACAAAAAGTAAACTTTTTGTACACCACCTCACCATTTATTTTCAACGTATGCTAACAGATGGCGCTTTAGCAGAACTTTGTGTGTATTGTAACTAGATGGCGCTAGCAGTACTAAAAATGAACAAAAAGAAAATAAAGACAATGAAAGTTGTGTAGCAGTACGTTAATACTATACAGTTATTCTGTGGTAGCTGGTAGACGAAGTACTATGGAATGGATGAATCGAAGTTGTTTTCAACCGAAGAAAAGAAAAGAAGGTTCTCAATGTAGCAGTTTGATTATTTTTTATTTATGTTTGATATTTTCGCCAACTGTATTTTGATGATTCTTGCTTTTTTGTCAAGTTAATAATCCCGAAATTGTCTCACAGTTTTATTCGCGAGTGGTCTTAAAACTTAAAAAAGCATGTTGAATAACACAAAGGCTACTTCTGATCCCGTAAATCAGTTCCCATGGAATAGAAATCACCTTCAAAAGTTTCCATTGAAACAAAGTGTGCACTGCACACCCACGTTCAGAAAATAAAATAGAAATAAATTGGTTTCTAAATTTTCTAGGTTCTTGACCCATGAAATTCAATTATTTTGATCCACCACGTTGTCCAAGATCGTCCATAGAAAAGACATCAACGCGCTACTTCAGATTTTGTTGTTGGTTGGTGCGTCTAACCTTTGATTATTTGTTATAATAATGAAGGCCAACTAATTCTGTTCTGTATAGGTCAATATAATTTTCGTGTTACATGATAAAAGTATATAGTTAGAGTCCTCAGACAATTTAATCTGCTTAGAGTCACAGCTAACGTAACATTACTTCAAGTAGAGTTGTAAATAGACTTGGAGAATATCTATATTTATAAAAGAGAAGAGAAAACTGGGTGACACATCAAGCTGAAGTTTTTCTTGGAGTTTCCTATTAGTACTTAGACACAATAAAATTACGCGCGGGTCGGCTGTGTTATAATTTCATACGAACTCTATTATAAAACTTTAAATATCTATTATACCTAATGTCAATTTTTATAATTATTTTCAGTAAAATGTACTTCAATTGACTTGAAGTCATTAAACAGACCATAATCTGATTAAAAAACCTGGAAAAACCTTTAAAAAGAGATTACAAAACACATGGAATATTGTTGGAAAATGTTTAACGACGTGGTATCATCGGAGCACAGAAGCTCGAAACAATTATTAATTTTGATAGCTTTCATTCATAATTTTACAGTCTCTCGTTCGTTTTCGAATTTAAATTTAAACATTTGTCGATGCACATGTGAGATTATCCGTTGTTATACTACCTATACCGTATCGTTGTTGTTATAGTATGTGTTTTAGTTTTTAGTAATAACTTTGCTGTTACCTTGTTGTTTTCTGTTATTGTTTAGTTTTCGTTCATAAATGTTGACATTAAAATTTTGGATTCTAAATCGGAGTAAGGATAAGAAACAATCAAGGAACTTCAAGTTCGAATGATTTTGAGAGATTTGTAGCTGTACTTTGTTAGTTGGTATGTGTACCAATTTATACAACTAAGCGATACCTAGTAAAAACGTTCTCAAAAACTGTTACCGTTTTTGTACGTATTTTGCAAACTCATACTAGACGTTACATACATACATACAGTACCTACATGTTTGAAATTTCTTTCTTACAGCACTCACGACGTATTACACTGAAATCCCGCCGCATAACCGTGGCTTTCGCCCGTGCGTGACGTAACAACATGGCGGGTAGAAAGTCGGCCAACGAACCCGGGCCGAGCCACTTTGGTTCACAGCGCTGCAACTTCTTTGCGCCTATCGACATTTATCATCGAGGCATCATTTGAGGCCTTGGATGATACGGTATAGTGATAATCAAGGGCATTGACAAGTAGCAATTGTTCTAAAAAAAATATACCTCCAATATAGGCGGCGTCGCCACCTATTTATCTTTGTAATACGTTGTACAAAGGAAATTTATCACCTAGGTTCATCAGAGACAATGTAGGATTCTAATGTTGAAAGAGTGAAATCGGTCAAGTAGTTTCGGAGCTTTTTCAATTCAAACAAACAAATCTTTCCTCTGTATTATATTAGTGATAGTGATGGAAATCAAACCGGAAGTTATGTATTGGTTTTTAAAAAAATTATGTCTATAATTTATCCTACACGAAGCCAGGGCACGATCAGAAGAAGTAGAGTCGCTCATAATTTTATCACCTAACCAGAATGTCTGGTTGAAACAGGTGTTTTATACAAGTATGTCATATCGCTTGTATGTGGCACAGTATAGCGTGGTCGGAATGCAGATGGTCTGTATGAGAGAAATATTTTGCATCGCTTTCTATTCTCGGTTGGTTATTTCTTCTTTTATGGTTTACTTATTGGTTCCTTCTACTCTTCATTAACATAGATAGATGACATGTTCACATGACACGGGATAAATACTCGTAATATTCGGAAATATATTTTTTATAAGACCAAGCCGAAAGCATTGTCTATACAATAGACAAATAATTATTAAAATCGGTCCTTATTTATCAGAGATATCGATGAACATCCAAAAAATAATACATACATCCGAACAATCGCTTCTTGAAGTCGGTATAAATGACAAATATTATCAAGAGAGGATCTTTTATATATTTACCATTTACCCACCATCATCGGCTGCATTTTCAGAAAATGAACCAACGAACGACAAATACAATATGTATGATACACCTGAATTCATCTGCATAATTTTTATTTTAACGCTACTGCTTTGGTTTACTGTATCGTTCCTTGTCAAAAACGTTGCTACGAGTAGAAGCCACTAGAATCATGTTCGCTTATTCCAAATGTCTCTACCTAAAACAGTATTTCACAAAGCTTTCCTACCCAAGGAGATTACCTTTATGTCAGCCTTTAACAAAGTCTCGTTACAAGTGAGTTTAGACTAAGTCCAAAACTGGACATTCAATAAACCTAGCCCATTATGCCATTTTGCCCCGATCTCAACTTATATTGGTCTTAGTATTTTAAAAGATGGTACTAAGACTAATTAATAAATAAGAGGTAAGATTTACGGTAGGAGTTACTAATTACAAAGTTCTGTTCCTCAAAATCTTTAAGTTTCTGGTTAGTTTTTCTGCTTGTCACTATTAATTAGTTGGAAAAACAAGTGCGCGTAACAAATCTCTCTTAAACCAAACCATTCGGTCCAACTTTGTTCTTGTACGTGATTTGTATCTTCGCCTGTGACATGTTTATTTTTATTGTACAATAAAGTGTTCATTCATTCATTCATTCATTCATTCATTCATTGCCGTGCCTTAGAATTTGCACTACCCTTACTCTTCCTGCGGGTATCGGAAAAGGCAACTAATTGATACCCACCGGTGGCGGTCAGCAGCGCCTCCTGCATAAAAATCTGCCACCAAACTGCGATTTCTAACCCGCATATCCAGCGTGGGGATTACTCCCATAGAGTAACAGCAAATAAGGTGGTAATCAGGGGAGTTCTGTGTCCAGCAGTGGACTTAAAGGTTGTTGATAATTACTTTGACGTTGGGGTGCAGCCGTTGCAAGTCTGCTCTCAATGCTAAAATTACCAAATGGGGTTTGAGTCTTTCTTCTCAACGGTTTTAGGTCGTGACTGGTACTACCAACATGGATCAAGTTAATAATTAAAGGTAATAGAACTAGTGTACTCATGGTCATGATGGCAGCCTTTAGGCCCTCAGTGATGTATCTCAGCAGTCCTATGCCCTGTGCATCCAAGCCACTTCGATCAAATTTCAAATTTCATTACCTTTATTTTTATAGGCATAATAAAATAAGCACTAAAATATAAATATTGATCTCATTTTAAATATCTTGATCAACGTGTATCTTTTAAACTGCATTATTAGGTTTTACAAACTCCTGCTTTTATTGTTTTCGGTTTTGGTACCAGTATATTATGATAATTTAATATTTAGTACAAAAACTGAAAACCGAATTCAAATTCCTTTATATTAACACAGTTTTATAATTTTTTTGGGACAAATAGTAATTGCTCGGTCATAAAACTTATACAAAACCACCCGGGACCATTTTCTTTACAAAAACAATAAAAACATATTTTTTTAAATTGGTCCAGTATTGGCGAGCAAAACGGTGTGATGATGTTTACCGATTTCTTCGTCGGTTAAAAATATATAAAACTGATAATTCTGTACTACGTGGAGACACCACCACTTTCGACGGTGCTACAAAAACAGTCCCAATTCAAGTCAAGTGGCCGGCTACCAAATTAATCAAGCCATCTTGTAAATTACCTAAGCCACCTACCTACTACCACGCTCGCTTTCAAACTTTCCAAGTGTGTGCCACTTCGGCACTTTCCTTTTCCGTAAGGTAAAAAACGTATCCGGCTAGTGAATTGCGAAAGTTGTTTTGTAATAGGATGCAATGGGGCTCTTGCCTTGCCCTTACTTGCCGCTTACCACGTTCTAAGAAAAATAAGGTTCGAGAAATCAATCAATTCTTAACAAAACAAAATAACTCAGTGCTTTTCCTTAAGACCTTGAACGACTTTTTGACACGTCAGAAATTTCACTTTTTTTAATAAAATCAGGGGCTTCCAACATTCCCCTGCCTTTTCCCCAGGATGCCTGCATTTTTACACTACATTTTTTCTAGAAATTTAGAGAAGACTAGAAGCTGACAGGGAATTTTTAGTCAAAAAGTGCAGACACACTTTGTGGACAAGCTATTTCGTTTATTATTTCACTTGAATCTCTAAAGCTACTGAGACAGTAACTAGCCCCAAAATAAGCAGAATTATATTAATATTTTTACACTCAACCAAACTCAGAAAATGCCTACAGATCATAATATGGAATTATCGACATCCTCATCAGGAAATACACAGGGTAGCTTTTTGAGATGGGCAAATCTGAAACCATGTCAAGACCAGGACGTATAAGAAAACAAAAACTGCACGTTCAGATTAGCCTAAATCTTTTAATATGGCTGGAAATAAATACGATTTTAAGAACTTCTTAAAGCTAAAACTGTTAGGTATTTACCCGTATATTGTATGTATGTATATCCATCTGTCTTACAATATAGCTTTATTATTATCCCAAAAAGCCACCGTGTTTACGTCCACTGCATAAAGTGCCTCTCCCAATATACAAAATACCTACTTTTACTTGCAGATCTTAGACTCATTTGTCCCGTGACGAGAAAAAATACACACATTCCAAGAAGTCATCGAATAGTTCACATTCCAAGGAAGTTATTTATAGATAGGGTCTTGATTCTGTAAACCCAGAGCGGTGTTTACGTAGTAGAAAGTTAAGAGAAAGGCGACGAACGAAGCCCAAATACTTCTTTGGTGAAAAGCATGTTATGGAACAGGTGTTTTAAGAAGGTTACAAACATAATAATTGTACTCTTGATTAAAAATGTTAATTGTGATAATATTGCATCTTGGTTGAAGATATTCAGCTAAAACACGATTAGTGAGCTGTTTTACCACACAAATACGTCAAATTTAAATAAGAGATATTAAAATTTAAATAATCTTGTGTAACCGGGGCTAGAAGTATTTCGTTTTTGTCTATTGACATAATTCAGAAAGAGAAAAATCACTTCTCTCAGCTTATTCTGTATAAACATTCCGATGTTTAATGTACCTCGTTATAGGCTTATTGAATAAGATTCTCAAAATATATGACAAAAAAATTCATTGACTGCTTAAAAATTTAAAAGAAAACTGAAATAATAGTAGGGATCTACGTAGGAAATAACTCAGATAAATGTCAAAAATGGAAGATTTGTCGTCCTTCAATAATTATCAAAAGTATAAGACAAAATACCTGATAGACATAGTTTTAGAAGATTTGTTCGTTTCTGGCATTGAGACACATAATACGCTTTATTTCCAATTTGAACGAACCTATTGAAAACAATTATTATTGAAAGATGTAATTTTTGCATGGTTTATATAACTGAAACATAACTACTCCATAGTCATATAACCAAGATGTTTTTCTATTTAATTAGCATCATATATTATCATGATTTTTTACATAAAATTATAATAAATGTAACATTTTTCTAACAAATTCATCAAAAGAAAAGTGCTTAAGTCAGTTATTAAAGAAAACGGATGAAAAATGAGAAAAAAAGTTGAGTGAAAGTGGCACCCACACTAACCTAGATTATATCTGTGTGGGTAGAGAAAGCCACCTGCTTTAGAGCAAACACAGAGAAATGATACGAGTAGACATTTCCTAAAAATTTTAGTTCATTCTTTGGTATAAAAACCCTACTACAAAATGAAAAAAAGTATAGAATCTTTGTCTATCAATAGTTATAATGTAGACAGTTGATGAGTAGTTTGTGTCAAATTTTCTAACTCGATTTTTTTTAGAATTTATGCTTCTTAGAAATTAAATGTGTGTGTAACACAGGTGTGTTCAATGAAAACAATGAAAGAACCTGTTTTAATGAAGTGTCATTCACTGATTTACTTGATTTACATGTTTATAGGATATAATAATAATATTTATCTTCAAATTCAAAATATCTCTTAAAAGTTTTTATAACTAGTACGTAAGTTACGTTACGTTTAGTAAACTGATCATTGCTCGTTGCGTGCACTTTTTTCCCCGTACTGACTGCACGAACGTGAGCTGTGTTACACGTTACATGACGCACCGACATGACCGGTGGTGTTACGGTGCGATACCATAATGTGTGTAATAAATGTATATTACTAGGGAAGTTAGACAAATATTATTACTAATACTAACTAACGAAATAACACAGTGTCACTAAATTATAGGAGCACATACAATTTTATCCAATTCCACAAAGTAGTACTTTTTTTATTAAAAATTACAGTAACTACTCCATCCTTTTTCTGTTCCCGTACAACCTTTCAATGTGCAAGTAAGTGAAAGGCGTGTATGTACACTGTAAGCTAATCGTATCATAACTATGTGTGCGTGAAGATGGTATGTAGAGTCACACAAACTTACATCTGCAGTCGACTATGGCGCTGGGGATATAGATTACTTAGAATCTTTGTATGAAAATTGTTAGTTCTAATTTTGACCACCTGAAAAGTATAGATTGTCGTGGTTTGAAATTTTCTTTGCTTTTTATCATTGGAAACTTGTATATAAGAAGGTATGTCCGTGTTCATGTATTAGTTTCTAATCCGTTATGATGGGGAGAGGCTGCTTCTCTTGATTTTATGGAGAAAGCGGTTCTGATGATGATTTTGATTCTTTACATCCAATTTTTACCCGACTTCACTCGCAGAAGGGTTATTGAGATTGGCACCTTCATTTAATTAAGTATTTTAAAGTCTGTCTTAGGTCAATTCTTTTTATTCGTATTGCTGAAAAATGAGCTTAGCAATAAGTTATGAAAGGTAGATAATGATATAAAAATAATGCACCACGCTTTTTAAGGAATCCACCTCAAAGTAAGCAGAGCTTGTGTTATGGGAAACTGATCTTTATCAATATCTGCCTATGTGTAGACGACCTGTATAGATATCTACCTATATGTCTGTTTTAATTCTTAACAGAAACATTGTAAAAGTCTCGTCAAATTTAATAATAGCTCAGCGTTATGTTATTTCTTAGTAGGTATTACGAAAACACACATTTCAGGAACGTGTCAAAGAAGGCTATGTCATCAAGGAACCATTTGAGCTTGGCTAAATAAAACGTCATTGAATAATCTGTTTGATTGATCTGCTTTAGAAAATGCACCGATACCAAAATCACTTGGAAATTAATAGCCAGTTTCTGGTTGGTTATAGAAAAATGCCTAAATAATGCAATATTGTTCTTGACAACCGAAATGTTGATGGTCAGATTAATGATTTGACAGATTGGTTTACTTCTTGTGGTAAGAAATCAAATAATATCTAAAAAAATCTTAATTTCTTAAAAGTTCCCGAGTTTGAGGGCTTACGCACTATAATAACAAAAACCTCATCATAATGTAGTAAGATATTGATATCTCTGTTTAACTTTACCCAATAATAAGGACTAGTAAAAAAGACCGTACTTTGATAAATCAAATGATGATCTGTGTTCGAGAAAACGTCTTGAAATGGGTCATAAATTCCGATTTGTAGGTTTTTGGAAAAAGCTGACGTTTTTGTATCTATATGTTACTTAAAAACTGCCGCATGACCTTTAGGAATGTGCAATCATCAAGCCTGTGTATGAAACTAGAAATGAGAGGATTTGTAGTTTCATACGAGGCACCAACAGATGGCAGCACGAGTTGTTAACTGAGCAACTGCGATAGTAAATGGGAACCTATGGGAAAATATTTATCTGTGGTTTTTTTTATCAAATCGAAAATTCTTTATTTCCATAAATACAAAAGTGTACACTTAGAAAAGGTCAAATTCTTAAAATAAAACAGTGACAGAAATAAAGTGATATTTTTGATTTCTGTCGCTTCGGTATGTAGACTAAAGTAAAGAACCGACAAAGAAACCTTTAGCCTGTCAGTTGTTATTTTTCGAGTTGGAGCAAAACCCGTCAGAGATTTTTTATCTCCCAAATACAGATTATAGATTATTTTAAATATTAGATATATTTTGTAGTAAGCCTTTTGCACAGAAAGGTTTTGACAATTTGTTTGAATTTATTTACCGATTGATTTTGCAACTCACTAGGAGTTTTGTTGTAGAAGCGTATACATGCCCTTTAAAAGATACAATAATCTTGTGAAGCCTGGTTGTGGGCACAGCGAGTTTATGTTTATTTCTAGTCTTTATGTTATGTATATCGTTATTTCAAGAATGCATTTTAACTTTCTTTTTGATTAAAAAGTTGTAATTGGGTAGGTATGTTATGTTATGTATAAAAAAACGAATTACTACACAATTTATTTTATTTCGTAAAAATCTACCTAGGTATTTACTACGTAATAAATAGGTTAGACAGTCTTCATCATTATTAATACCTACGAATAATAATTAATAATTATTGTTTTATGACACATTACCATTTTACCATTAGCACCCGTTAATTATCTGAAAAAGTTAGTTTATTTTTAAATTTAGATCTTTTTACCCTGCAACATCCAAACTTTGTTATATTTGTACAATTTCTCTTATAATTTTTAATCAAATAAATAAATAACTAACATTAAAATTTAACAATTAAGCACCATAAAGTTCAGCTTAAATGAGAATATTTTTTAAAGCTATTCACAAAGACATACAAACATACAAGATCATTGGAAATCTGTTTTACACTAACCTAATTCAGCTATTTTCAGCCAGTTGAAAACCATATTTTGCATGAGTGGGTTAACAACGAACAGTAAGAAGCGCTAATTGGTATCCCACTCACAGAATATTAATGTACTGTGAGGGGGATACCAATTAGCGCTTCCTATTGTAACTTGATTGTGTTGGAAGAACACTCAGGTTCCTTGTTAGCCCGCTCACATTCATAAAGAAACTTGAATTTATTTTGCTAACCGATATTTTTAAATAGTGTTCGCGCGGGCTCGCTATTCTTTGTAATTATTAAGAGTCATCCTGACACTGGTTAAACAAATCTAAAAAATTATCGTCGTTTGACGAATTCATTATGAATATGAGCAAGCTATTTTCATAATCATATTTCTGTCATTGTTCTTATTATGGAATTAGACGTTGGTGCTCTTCGAACACCAACATGGTTCGTAGCTAACCCGCTTTTATTCTTAATGCAGGGGAAATGTAGATAGTAAAAATAATTAGGATGCGTCTCTTATTCTTAAAGTTATGAAGGAATCTGTGATTTATAGGCGAGATCGTTGCCATCCTGCGATATGCTGGAGGACCTGGCATATGGATAGGAACCAGCTGTAGCTGTGGGCGACGACCACTGCTGGGGCGCCGCGTTGAAGCTGGCAATCTGTAAGAAAGAGAATGGAAGTCGGTTAATCTCTGATCATTAAAATGCGTAAAGCTAACAATCTTTAGGGAAAGACAAAGACATACGTCCACTGCTGTACGTTCCCCAAACAAGAGGGGTTTTACCATAATCATAATCATTTATTTGCCAGAATGTATGTACAAAAGGTCTTAATATTAAATTATGTCCAATTACCATCTACCCATTAGGGTGTGCAAAATTTAAGACCATAAGCACCATGCTTGGCAGGTGGATTGGTGATTGCAGTGGAGCTGTAAAAAAATACACAGAAGAAACGGCTGCTCTTCCTCTGGTAGGTTCTCTCGGTCAACCATTACGACATCCTCGGGTAGAGAGTCAAGTTGGAGAAGTCAATTCTCACGCTGCGACCGCCTCGCTACAATGTGATCGGTCCATCGATATGTTTATTTCATCATCATCAATCATCATGCCTATGTTAGTCCACAGTTGAACATAGGCCTCCCTTTATGAGCACTATAGCGCCTTGTCTTCAGCTTGTTTATTTACCTTTCCACTTATACTGTTCAGCCCACCGCCACTCAGCAGCTTCTGTATTCCCAACGCAGCAGCGACCAGGAAGGCCAGCTTGGCGACCACCAGAGCCTTGGTCACCAGGAGGGTTAGGCCTCCGAAGAGGAGGCCGAGGACCGTGATGACCTTGACGCCAATGCCAGCTAGGAGAGGGCTGTACTTTTTGATTTTTCCTCTTGCTGTAGAAGAGTAAATAAATTAGGCAAGATATCGACGAAAGTAGATGAATATACTCTACCTTGCAAACGTTTTTGCATCCCCCCATCTCGGAAAGAGTATTTCTGCTCTTCGATATCTGAGTGCAAAAACCGTTTTTATCCTCTACCGTAGCAAAAATACTCTCCGTATAAAGTAAATTGAATTCACTTTTTTTTAATTTAATGAACATCGTGCGCGATGATCGGAATTCAATATACTTTTTCCTCCAGTGGATAAAAACAGCTTTTACACTCAGATATCGAAGAGCAAAAATACTCTTTCCTCGCTGAGGTGGGATGAAAAGTGAGGCTTCCGTCGCTTGGGACCGCGGTCCCATTCGCCGGATTGATTTAATTTTATTATTTTTCTTCCGGCGAATGGGACCACTCTACGTGTTGCACTCGAGTACAATAGTTATTTGTAATACAAGAGTGCAAAGTTGCTTTTTAACCGCGTGCTCAATTTTGATGACCGAGCAAGCGATAGATTCTACTTGTCCTGTTAGTATAATGTAATGTAAGTGTGGGACAATCTTGAAACTGAATTTTAGACCAGTTATAACTGATTGAGTTGGAATTTGGTATACTTAAGTTTGCAGACAATGCAATGTTATGATACCATTGAGCTGGTCTGATTTTGGAGGCAGAAGGTCATAGGAACTCCTAAATGAAACGACGACCTAACCACGTCGAGTTCGGGTTTGTTGGATTTGTCTTCCTTTGATCCTAGATGATGACCAGGGTCCTGATAATGGAGCCGGAAGGAGTTCATAGGAACTAGGTACTAAACGAAACGACGTAACAAAACGACGTAAAAAATGGGCTTAACTCGTATTTAGGTACGGTCATTAGATTCATTTTTATAGTGAACGCAACCTTGACCCAAAGGTTGCGTATGCTTACGTAAGAGGTCAGTCACCTTTTTTATTCGACCAAACTTTTTTCCTACGCGTCTATTTTATAGTGTTTATATTATTTTGTTTATTGTCTCGTTTCTCATTATTTATTACTTATTTATTCAAACCTGACTTACAGAATAACATACATTCCAAATCGTCGAACATTATTAGATGTTAAAACTTTTGAAAGTATCATGGTTATGAACATAGAAATGATTTAAAACGGGATATTTACCATGATTCAATTTTCGAGTTTTCCATTATTTCGGCACAGTTTCATGCGCCATGATCACGGAAGAACTAAAGTCACTGCGAGTTGGTTTTTATTGGCAGACATACCGATCTACCCTCATTCTTTGTCTTTTGCTACGAACATTACCACTACCACCGGTTTCACTTTCGAACGCAACTCGATCACGACATACAACACTGACGGTATCCGAACGCGGTCTGGTTGGTATATCACTACTACGGTTTTTACACAATCTCACCACAGGGTTCCAGGTTCCGGATAGTTGGATACCTTTTTCACGGTTGAAGTTTCTGTGTTTGATAATCTCAATGGCCTTCTGTACCATTCTTGGTATGTAATGTCTCTCTGTTGAAATTACTTGTGGATTGTGTAACTCAATCCAGTGGTTTGAACCAGACTCGAGAAGATGCTCCGCTATAGGCCCCAACAGAAAACCAGCGCAGGTTTTTTCTTAACACCTGTATAAGCTGAGTTGGGACCATTTTGTAGCTAAAACTAGGTTTATTAATATTGTATAATTTCATGTAGAGTCGTATTTTGTTAAATTATTATGTATCATGTAGAGTCGTATTTTGTTAAATTAAGTTACTAAGTTAATTAAAGTAAGTTACTGTATATGATGTAAGTAAGTGTGGTTTAAGTATATGTTTTAGTTACAAATAAACGCCTTTGATTTGGTTTTGATTTATAGCCGACTTCTCAGTTGCCAGATTCTTAACCGCCCGTATGTGCTCCTTGACTCTGCAAGCAATAGTACGCTTCGTTTGGCCTATGTAGGAGCTTCCACAGCTACAATTGATCTTATACACCCCTGGTTTCTCAAGTGGGAACGTATCTTTAGGCGTGCGCAGGTAGTGTATGATCTTTTTCAGCGTCCCTATATTATTAGATGTTGTGACGAAATAACAATTATTCAGTTTTTGATTCCAAATACTAACATAATGTAGTTACTACAATTTATAATCAAATCAAAAAGCGAATGAACTATCATTTGTGTATCAAAATAAATCAAATATAATCCCGATATTTTACATCAAAATTAATAAAAAGAGATTAAATAACAACGCAATTAAATTTATAACAAAATTAATTAATTAATTAGATCTAAAAAAACTCATAATTCTGTCCACAGGTGATCGGAATACTGGCTTTTATTTCGGTCAACGATTTAGCATTGCCATTCAACGTGGCAATGCGGCCAGCATTTTGGGCACTTTGCCTTCTGGTGACTTAGGTGGCATAGATTTTTGAAACTAGATTTAAGTGTAAATATTAGTTGTAATTATTGTATTCTGTTGTTATTTAATAATGAAACAGTTTTCAGAACATAATAATCCGGGTCGGTTTAATTTTTTATTGTTTGGCTTTGATATTTCGTACAAGATTATATAGTAAACGCAGCGCGTTGAAGTCTTTTATATGACAAGTTTGAACAAAGTGATTTGTAGCACTTGTTACACGTTGTTGACCAGTCTCAACGGAGACTAACCGTTTGCGTATAGTGCACGAGTGTGTGCGCAACAACAGGTGCTCTCTCTTTTCCCTCACTCTCTTACTCCAATGGGACAGTAGACCCGGCCGGAGAGAGGTCAGGCGCAGGATTAAAGACTTATTGTGCTTTCTCAGGCACGTGGGTGTAACACCGCCAACTGCCTGACTCCAGGCTGCTACTTGATGTGAATGGATGAATGTGAATACTACTATATCTGCTAAATAAAATAATCGAATACCTTCTTCAAAAGTCCTGGCGGCTTCCCGCAGTTCACCAGGCTCAAACTTCACGTTCAGCTTCTCTTCTCCATTTTGATCCCTGCAATAGTAAATAAAATCAATTAATGAATAAAGCTAGCCTTCTTCTTCTCAGCCCGTGAGCACCCACGGGTATAAAGGCCTCCATTCTATAGCGTCATTCTTGCGAAGGAGGCCTAGGCCTCCTTTGGAAGAAGTGGGACTCGAACTTGCGTCCTCCCTAATCCTTGTAGGTTGGGACGCGGGTTCGAGTCCCGCCGAAATTCAAAATTTATGGGACTTCTTTAATTTCATAAAAATCGTTTTGCCACCTATAAGCGCCGTAGTACTATGAGTCACTGACCTGCTGGTGTGACAGATTTACGGAACCGAACAAATGAAAAAAAAATTACATCCAGTCGTCCATCACATGATCACACTATCCCACCTATATAATACTAAGTGCAAAAGTAGCTTTGTCTGTTTGTTGGATTACAATAATAAATTTCTAAAGAAACTAAAAGATAACTAGGAAATAAATTGTATTGGAAAGGATATGTGAGCTAAACTATGGATTACTCAAATAAATTAATTCATCAAACCGTTTTTTTTTTTGCGCAAGTATGTAGTAGGTAGGTACGATGTGTAGGTCTTATAATTTGATTCTTTCGAATTCCGTCATTGTACTGTTTTTCAAGTTTTTTGAAACAAATATATATCCCGAAAAAATTTTTTTACCACTTCGGGATTGTTCTCTGTACAGTAGCGAAATAATTTACCAAAACAGTCCATAATTCGCAGAGAAATCGATGAACATACAAAAAAAAAGTACATACAGCCGAACTCAGAACCTTTTGGTTTGGGTCTAGTCGGTAAAAAAAACTTTTCCTTTTTTACCATGCCATTTTTTTTGTAGTATTTTGAAAAGTGTCGGACTGTTTGTTACTTCTTGGTGTCAAAAAGTTAAACCTCAAAAAGTTTAACCTATTTTTTTTGAAACTCACGTAGTTCTATGCGAGTTCTAGTCATAAAATAAAATAGGGTAAAATAGGGCTATCCTAAGAAGTGATAAGTGCACGTGACCCACTTCCACAAACCCTCACTTCTGAAAATTACAATCAAATACTATGTATATTGAAATCCAGACTACATAGTTTAGCTTATCATGACGTGTATACATAATCAAAAATCAAAATCAAAAATTCCTTATTTCCATAAATACAAAAATGTACGCTTAGAAAAGGTCAAATTCTTAAAATAAAACAGTGACACGGAAATAAAGTGGTACTTTTGAATTCTGTCGCTTCAGTAAGTAGACTAAAGTAAAGAAGCAACTAAGAAACCTTTTATCAATTTTGAACTATTTCTCGAAATGGAGTTTTATAGCAGGGGGCTTAATATCCTTCCTGGCATCAATCAAGGCTTGACCTCATAAATATGTTAAGTTTGGCAATAGCACGCAAAGTCACAGGCAGCAGCGTTATAAATACACGCTCATTATTAGTACACGACGTTACCGACGCATGACTGTGTCACAATACTTGTCACAAGTCAAATAGTTTACGTAAATTAGCTCTGTTTAGTATTGTTCTCGAATTTTCACCGTATTTGTTTTGGAAAGCGTGTTGTTTTGTTAATTACCAGTCTATTACTTTTGTGCGTACAAAACGACATAATCAGGTTTTGCCATCATCACCGCACTTGGCAAGCGATGGAAAGCCCTTCCTCTGGAAGGCTCCCATTGACTGACCACGGGGTCAGTTGCAGAAGTAAGCAAATAAAAAATCGTTCAAACTTTTGTCCCGCGGGAATCGAACCTGCCACCTTCTTACTAAGAAAGTGATTGAAAAGTTGACGAGTGTTTTGATAACTCATTGAAATCGGTTCTGTCGTTTTGTTGCTTAAAACGAGTCCCAACCAACCACATTGATAGGAACGTGGGAAAAAAACACATACCTACTTACATACGGATGAGCAAGTAAGTAATTATTTCAAAACTTTATAAGAAAACCGACTAAACTTCTTTTTAGAATTTTTCGCTAAAAAAAAGTTATTAATGCTGGACAATTCACACAGGATCAATTAGCCCTAAGCTAAGCAGGACTTGTCTTATGGGTACTAGAAAACTGATTATACCTAAAAACTTACTAACTTAACTTTAAATACTTTAGATAATAAAATAAATATAAATATTGCTGGACAATTCACACAGCATTATCTAGCCCGAAGCTAAGCAGAGCTTGTGTTATCGGTACTAGATAACTGATATACATAATACAATACAATACATAGATAGATATTTTTTATTATACATAGAAACATAGAAAACACGCAGATCAACCGGAACAAATATCACACATAATAGTACAAATATTTGTCCCTAGACAGGAATCGAACCCGCAATCTCCTGCGTCGCAGGCAGACCTTCGCCACCAAAATCCTCACAAGAAGGCCAAGACCTTCATAAACGGGTAAAAATCCTACTCACTTTTCAATAGCGACTCCAGAAAACAGCTCTATTCTCCCCTCCTCATCCGCCCCCCCTGGCGCCGCGAAACACCCCGCCACCGCTACAACCAGAACAACACAAATCACTCTCATGATTAGATGGAATCTAGAACCGCCTCCTTCGAAAGTCGAGGGTGAAATGAGAAGATTCGGGATAGCCCGCTTTTATATTGGGTGACGAAATTAGTTCTGAACTTGAAGGAATCAAGGACTTAGTGGTTTTGGTACTTGCTGTTTACAGATGACGTTTTTTAACACTCTCCTCAATTTAAGAGGATCGACACACATGTAGGTTTTACTTTAAGTAATACACTGCGTTTGTAATACCAGCTTCACTTGCGATGTGAAGAAAGTCAAGCATGTTTAATTTTATCTTATTTCGTTTCTGCCTACGGCTTTGCACGTGTTGTTTCGACGGAAAAATGAAAAGGTTATTTCTCTGCCTATGGGAACTTATTCACGGGATAAAAAGTAGAACTACATTTATGCAAAATTTAGTAGTAAGTAGTTTTGGTGTTAATAACTAAAATACCCATTCAAACATCTAAACTTTCGCATTTGTAATATACTAGCGGTCCGCCCCGGCTTTGTACAGGTAAATTCTATCGCCTATGTTCATCAGAAATAATGTAGGATTCTAATGGTGAAAGAATTTTTCAAATTGGTCCAGTAGTTTTGGAGGCTATTCAATTCAAACAAACAAACGAATCGTTCCTCTTTATGATATTAGTTTATATAAGTGTCATTTAATTTATTTTATTTATCGAAAAATAAAATTAAAAAGCTAAATTATTAAAAACTAGCAGCGCCTCCCGGTTTCACCCGCGTAGTTCCCGTTCCCGTGGTAATTCCGAGATAAAAAGTAGCCTATGTTCTATTCCAAATTATAATCTATCTCTGTGCCAAATTTCATCCAGATCCGTTCAGCCGTTCGTACGTGATTGAGTAACAAACATCCATCCATCTATCTATCCATCCATCCAAACTTAGACATTTATAATATTAGTGAGATTAAATTATTACATTATATATGTTTTATATTCAAAGTAAGGATTTTTTGTTTCATATCTTTCATGGAATAACATCACCACAATCACCAGCAAGCCTTTGATACAGTCTACACTCCACAAAAATAAATGCCCTGAAAGTTAATTTTTCTAATTAAAATAAAGAATATTCACGTTACAAAACCTGAACTCCAAACCCCGACCTTTAAAGTATCAAGACCTGTTACAATACCACACGTGCGTACACTTCATTCATACGCTTCGGTTGCGTAGGAACATTTGTTAGAACAACAAAGAGGTAGGCTCTGACAAATGTCTGTAGGTACTATTAGATATTCTCTGGCCTACCAGAGTACCTATACTGTTTAGTAGGTAGGTGTACTGTGACTGCCTTGTTGGTCTAGCGGTTGCGTGTCCAACCGCTGATAATGAGGTCCAGGGTTCAAATCCCAGGATCCCAGATTTGAGGTCGTGCATCAGTGGTTATTTGGTTATACAGTCCGGAATTAGGAAGTAGGCGGTGTTATATACCCATGCCTCAGAAAGCATGTTAAGCCGTCGGTTCTGCGCCTGACCTCTCCTCGCTCGTGTTGGTTTGCCATCCCATTGGAATAAAAGAGTGAGGGAATAGAGAGTGCACCTGTGTTTGCGTACACACTTGTGCACTATAACATGTCCTGCGCACCTGGCTAGTCTCCATTGAGACTCGTTACCGCTGCCAAAGATTCGGTTCATCAGGTACCTAACTAGTCATAAGAGATATTGAAGGTACTAAACGTGGTCTAAGTAAGAATACAACTAGTGCAATACGACGACCTCTGTGGCGCGTCGGGCGAAGGTCCGCCTGCGGCGCTGGAGGTTGCGGGTTCGATTTCTACCTTGGGACAAATGTATGTACGATCTGCAGATATTTGTTTCGGGTGTTGTGGTCGTTTTCTATTTAAAATAAAAAATATCGATGTACGTATAATATAATATTGTATTGTATTATTATAACCATTTTCTAGTACCATAATACAGGCTCTGCTTAACTTGGGGCTAGATAATGCTGTGTGAATTGTCCAGCATTTTTTTCTATAGGTTTTGGTAAAGCGCTTCTATCTTGCGGATAGGGAACAACGCAAATCGCATACAAAAATGAGACTTCACGCTCACGTCTCGATACCAACATCAAATAGACTCACCCCCTGAACAGTGACATCAAATCCACAAAAATAAATGAAGAAATAATCCTCATAATCCTATTGACTGTGTCACTTAAGCTTATGAAAGAGAAACTTTCTTGGCAATACATTACCTACATGTGATTCAAACATTCCATGGCATTTGTCATACAAAACACATTTACTTGACTTTCACAAGGATCTTAGCGTCACATCCAAAAATAACATAATGGCCGGTTTACATTATTCCAGCCCAGTGATCTAGCGAGATTCCAGTCCAGTGCTCGACTGGATCTGTAACGTCTACATTTTTCCAGTAAGCAATCCAGTACTGGACTGGATCGCTGGACTGGAATAATGTAAACCGGCCATAAAGACTCGATAGAGGACAAGTAATAAATAAATAATAAATAATGTTGGACAGTCCAGTCCACATCATCAATCAGGTTATGGATACTAGATGATTGATATACATTCTTACATAAAACAATACATGACTTAGACAATAGACAGATATTTTTTCGATTATGCATATAAAATACCTAGAACACCCAGAACAGAATATTGGTTGTCTGTCAGATTGTACAATCTTGTGCGAAAGCGGAAATTGAACCCGCAACCTCCTGCGTCGCGAAAAGACCTTCGCAAGCCGCTCCACATCGGTCGTCGAATGATGCGAGTTGACGCTAGCTCATCAACACACGTCATATATACGCCCGTCCACAACTGGACTTGCCTCGACAGCCAAGCCTCAAGATCACTCATGGATCGCCACAATGACCTGTTTGCTTGGCATCCTAAGGTTACCAAAGAGATCGCGCGTAACATTAAGGCCGACCTTTGTACTGCCTTCCTCGCTTTTCTCTGTATATGATTCTGAGATACAAAAACAAAATACAGAAATATAAAATGCATTTACTGCCTTAAAAAAACATAATTTTGAGGTTCCTCCAGGAACACTGATGATAGATAAATAAATAATGCCGGACAATTCACACAGCATCACTTACTTAGCCCTAAGATAAGCAGAGGTTGTGTTATGGGTAAGATAACTGACATACTTAGAGATTTTTACTATGCATACAGAACCCCCAGAACTCCTGGAAAATATATCTGCAGATCAAAAAAACATTTGCACGGCGCGAGAATTCAACCCGCAACCTCCTGCGTCCACAGAGTTCGTCAAAGATTTACTAACTTTTGATATTTTTTAGTTTATAAAATACCCAATATGTCATTGCCGAAGTCAACTGCGACTGCCACGATAAACGAATAGATAAACGTCCATCGGTTGTTGATGATGCCTGCTGCCGTCCCCGCTGAGAACAGGTCAAGGCCACTTTCTCCTGATCTTCTCCTGGCCGAGCCACCAGAACTTCACTGCACTTTCTATTTGATTTTAATAATTCAAATATATAGGCACGGCTTAGATTTTAGTTATTATAGTGGGTAAGCCTCCAGACTCCGGGTAATATTTCATTGACGGGTTCAAGTCCGTTCCAAGTGGATAGCGCAATGGTCTACCTACATGAACCCCTTCACTTGCTTGGACTCAAATCAGGGGTCGTTCTTACAACTATGGTAGACCTGGATCAGGGCTTAAGCAAGTCTACCGGAGTCATAAAACCGATCCCTGATCTGGCTTCAAACGAGTGCTAAGAGTATAATTAAGACATTTATGAGTCGTTTGTGATTCCTAAGACAAATAAGTCAGAAATGTTGGATGTTATTTGACATGGGTAAGTTTTCCACTTTGTGCTATAGTAATACTTCCACCGATGTTGCTGATGACTGCAGAGTCTACTGAGAAGGGGTCAAGGGCACTTTCTCCCGATCCTGCTCCAGCCAAGGCCGAGCCACTGAACTTGACTGCACTTTCTATTTGATCTAGAGGTAGTACTGGAGACTGCTTCAGATAAATCACGCATAAAGGATGCGTACCTCGGGAAGGTGAGGTGTGAGAAATGACAGAAAAAAATATTTCTTGAAACAAGCATTTTTATGGGGATTTTTTTTGGTATATTATTTTATTAGTATGTTTTATATTAAGAGTATAGGGTATAATATTTTATTGAGAGGTATATTATTTTATTAGTATATTTTTTATTAGTTTATATTTTATTGGTATATTTTTTTGGTAATTTACGGGTTTTTTTGGTATATACGAGTACATGACTATGAAGTTCCCTAATTGTGGACAGGTGAGTGAATGAAGATTGAATGATAAAATTAAGTATTTCAACAAATTAATTTTCTACCGATAGAGATGCGAATCTGAATCGAGTCGAAAACGATACATGGGGACTTACGAAGGATTCGATTTTTATCGAGCCGTCATAGTATGTAACTACGATTATTCTAGATGGTTTTTCCATGCAAAGTATTGAAAATAGTAAAAAAAATGTAGTTTACCACAGTAACTGAATCTGTCTTACTTTTTATCACGAAAAAAACGCGTGTAATACCGCAGGCAGAAGCATTTAGCAAATGAAACAACAAAAATAATAATATTTTATTGTATTGAATGTTGTGATTTAAAAAATCAAGTGTTAAGTCTGTAAAATAATAAAAAATGCTGAGCATCAACAAAAAATCGATTGCAACTTCTTTATAAACAAAGTCGATTGTCAGAAGAAAACGATTCGGTGAAGCATTCATTAGGACATGATTGATTTTCGGTCGAACTATTAAAAAAAAACATGAAATAGCTATAGCTTAGAGTAGGTAGTGAATATCAGTGTACTCGATACCAAACGGTTCTGCCTATATTAGGCTAGTTAATCATACAACACAAAAACCTTTACTTAAAAATAAACTTACACTAGGTATTTTTAGGTTGTATTTTTTTATTCCAACACCCGATTAATGGCGGTAAGTTTTCTAAAAGTGCAGATTATATTTAATTGTTGACAGTTTTGACAGCAGTATTTTATACAACGAAAATCTTAACCGACGAAGTTGTTGACAAGTTTTCAGCAAGCAGCACCCTTGGGCCGACTCTTAGTTTTATCTGACAACTTGGTCTATACTACTCCACGTATGTGCAAGTTATGGGTGAATATTACACAACCGACCGGTTCTCAGTCCGACGACGGCCTACAAACTTACATCACTACACGTAATCGGACGTCACGTAGAGCTTGGGGCATTTTCTTCTACCTACGTTGCTTCTATTATTTGTACAAAGAACTCTATCTATAGTAAATTCATCCTTCTAACAAATTTCAAGTAGTCGCTGTTTTCATTTATATTTAGTTGTATGACTTTCTTTGCGTAAGGAAAGATCGGGGAGTCTAAACAATACAGACGTTTTTGTACAAAATAAAACGTCGAGTGCGAGCCACACTCCCGCACCGAGGGTTCCGTATAATAAGTAAGACCTTGTTCCTTGTCAATATAGGTCTTCGTTAACGGGAGGGAAGTAGTTTTGTGAATTAACAAAGAATTTACGGTTATCGGATTTTTCCTTTATATGTGCTATAAAACTTTGTTTTTGGCCAAATTTTATTATTCTATCAACGGAAAATGTTTTTTACTAGTTTCTGCCCGCGGCTTCGCACGCGTTTTTTAAGGTTATTTCTGTCCCGTGGGAACTGATTTATGAGGTAAAAGGTACTCTCCATTCTTTCAAATAACTTTTTGCCAATAATGTTCTAGGTATAGGTTCTGAAGGAAGGACAAACAAACACACTTTCGCATTTATAATATTAAATTGGGTTAACAAAAAAAAATACAATCAAAAAATAGAATCAAATCAGAACTAGTATTTACATTTTAAATAATTGAGCTAACTGCAGATTGTTGCAAACAATCTACAGGTAACTCAACTGATCTATATCAAATAATACGGGAATTATCCTGTAGGTATTCGGTCCATGGCGGTAATATTTTTTTTGTGAATAATCTAGAAATTTAAGGTTTTCGGATTTTTTCCTTTACTTTCGCTCCATGAAAAATTTTATGATTCTAGGTCAACAGGATGTTTCCTACCGGTTTTTTGTGCATTTGATTCCCTTGCAAAATTCCTTTTCAAATACGGAACCCTACAAAGATGTTGATGCGAGTTAAACTAGTTTGATTTAAATAGAGAAGGGGTGTTATTTTGATTGTAGCTCTAAAATATTTCGGCACTAGCTTTAAGTATTTCTGCGCTAGCTTTATTTCTACACTACGCATATTCCTGTAATTTAATTATTTTGGTACCAACAGGGTACCTACTTAAGTACAAGTTAGTTAAGATAAAATAATCTTAAATAAATAAATAAAGTTGGACAATTCACTCAGCATCATCATTATAACCAATCGATCATTTATTTGTGAGCTTTTCCTTTGCTAATAGCCGATACTGTAGCTCTTTAGGTTTTTATTGGAGAAAAAAGGTTGATTTCTTTTAATCAACATATCATGAATACTTCTTTGAAGACCTCAATTTTCTCCAAACAAAAACTAATTTAGTCATTTTGACGTAATCAAAAGCACAAAAACAATTCGCAAAATCTGCGATGTAAAATACTAAAATGAATCCATAAAATATTGACAATCCCCTTCAAAAACCATATCAATAACAAACCAGCTGGTTGGCTAAACAACAAAAAATGAGTTAAGGAAACCAACATATTCAGGTAACAAATACATCTAACATGGGCAAAAGAAGGCGTCGACTATTCCCAAAGAAGAAACGGTCAGTTTTCCGAAGACCTCATCCGATTCGGAGAAAAATTATGCTTCGACATCGAAGACTAAAAGCCTTCATGCACAAGCACAGCCCAAGGGTCTTCATCCAGAGGAAAGTGAAGAAAGTAGTCGGAAATATATATACCGTTTCAGATAAGGTACGGGATAAAATAGCGGAGAGCACTTTGACTATGGATAACCCCTTCACTGCACAATTTTACGAGGACCGGTGTAACATCCAGTAGACCATGTAAAGTTTTGGGTCATATTTTCAATTCATCCCTGAAGATGGACAGCCAATCAGGATCTTCATGGCATATCACAAAAGAGGGCCCATACAGTATTGAGTTCAATTTCTTGTTTTGCAATAGACGTAACGGGCAAAGCCAAAGAAGTTAGAGGTTATCAGATCTTTGGCATAAGCTTTAACGTAGGTTACTTTGTTCTGTATCAATTGTGGATATTACATACTGCATTAAAACCTTAACCATAAATTAATGCTTTGTTAATCATGCCATCCATTGCTGAACCTGCCTACAGAAAATCACCACGCTTGGAAGGTAGATTGCTGATCGCAGTGGAGATGAAGTAGAATACACAGAAAGGAGCTGGTGCACTTCCTTTGGTAGGTTCCTTTTGGACTCTTAAGACGTCCTTGAGCTGAGTTGGAGGGGTCGATTCTTTGGCGCCACCGCCACGGTTCTTCGTATTGTAGCTTACCACTTACATAGGTACTTAGATCAGGCCTAAACGCCTCATGACGATACCCCGAGCCAAACTTTTCCACCACCTATTATACCTTATTATTTCGTTGAACAAAGGTAATTTCAAAATTTTCAATGGGCAATTTGTGATACCTATTATAAGCTTTTTTTTATGCTTTTGTAACAGTTTTTTAAACTATAGTCTAGGCAGAGATGCGAAAATAAAGTTAGGTGGCCACAAAGTGTAACTTCGTCTCTGTCTAAACAAAATAAAATTATTACAAAGGCATTAAAAAAAAGCTTTTATAAGATATCACAAACTGCCCATTGAAAATTTTAAAATTACCTTTGTTCAACGAAATCTATATACTTAAAATAAAACTGTAACAGGTCGAATTCTGTACATTTAAGATATTTTGAATTATTTTTAGTGGGCATTCTAATATCGATACTGAAGCCAAAACTATAATCGTTTTCTTTCATGTCTGTTTCTTGGCTGCGCATCACGCTGAAACTACTAAATGGATTCAAATGAAACTTGGCATGATTTGAGTTCATACTACGAGGAAGGACATAGGATACTTTTAATCCCGGAATTCAGTATATTCCTTTGGGAGAGGGGATGAAAGACAAAATGTGTATATATATAGCTGTAATTCATCAACCCGTTGTCCGATTTCATCCATTAGTTTTTTGTTACAAACAGCGTTAAAAGGTAGTAAATCAGTCATCATCATCATCGTCTAACAGTCCACTGCTAGACATAAGCCTCTCCTAATGAGCGCAATAATAGCGCCCTGTCGTCAGCTTGCCGCATCCATCATTTGTCTGTAGTCTTTCGCGTGTAAGATATAATTGAAAATCAAACGATGTGTGTGATGTTCGATGACAATTATGTGAGCCAAGCCTGAGTCTAGATGGCGCTGACTACATATTGTAAACCAAATAAATCGCTAAGAATTAAACTGAGAAACTTAATATACATAGATAAATATATTCAAAAAATGCTGTCCTAAGTCAATATTCCATATATAAGATAATAATATAATAAATAATAAAAAAACTATATTATGATAAAAAAGGTGGCGGGGCTAGTTTGGTTCGGGGCATCGTCTTAACTAACATGCCATTTAAACCAATTTTTTTAGCCAAGGTTACTCGGATGCATGAGAGGAAAGTCGGGGAAAGGTAAGTTTTAAAACATGATTTATTGAAATATATTTAATTACAACTATGGTGGAGTTACGCTTTTGACCTTAATTTATTTTTACGCTAGGAATATGAATACAGGAACTAAATTAATATTTTAGTTCATCATATCAGCTTAAGGACGTTCTGTGCTAGACATAGTCCTTCGATAAATTTCACCCCAATGACCGGTCCTGTTCCACTCGCGTTCAGTTAACTAAAATGGTCACAGTGTACCGCGACCGTTAATTAACGAGCACTAAATCCCCTTGCACTAAATCTTCTCTCACTAAGCTACCACGATCTGAATCACTTCGAACTGAACCTAAATCATTCCTGATTAAGTTCCCCCTTAATAAATCCCCCTTGAAGGTGTCCACTCTTACCAAATCACCTCTTACCGGATCTCTTACCAAACCGTCTCTGTAAAAGTCACTCCTAATTAAATTCCCTCGCAAGTTATCGTCTCTATGCCATTTTAAATCACCCCTGACTAAATCATCTCTTAAGTTGGCTCTGACTAAATCTTCTCTCACTAAATCCCCTCTGATTAAATCTTCTCTTTCTAAATCATCTCTAACTGGATCCTCTCTACCAAGATCGCCCCGTCTGTAATGTTCATCGTTGTAGTAAACATGATCTTCGCTCTTGGATGGTACTTGTATGATTTCCACTTGTGTCTTGGAGTCGTCTTTCCGGTGTTGATAGCCATGAGAGTGGTCGAACATGCCTTTGAGGCTAAGCACTGACGCCATCACGGTTGAGAAGAAACCCATCATCAGACCTGGAATCATTGTAAATGTGTCAATTTAATTTTGTGTATTTAAACTTGCCTAAACTGATCTTTATAGGAAGCCTATATCTGCGACAGATGTCTTAAAAAATAGCATTTTTACAGTAAACACTATTTTATTTATTACTTTTTCATGCCACACTAAACGGATTGGGCTGATATTTTGCATAAATCTAGACCTGGAAAACCACATAGGCTACTTTTACCCCATTAATCACTGTAGAATCAACGCGTGCGAAACCGTTGGCAGAAACTAGTATAGAATAACTGATATTTTAAGTAACTTTATATAAGTAAGTTTATGTCGTTGATTTTATGGCGAGAATGTCGGCATATTTATGTTTTTCCTCAGTTTACGATAGATTATTTTGAGTGTATTGAGTTTTAAGAGACAAAATATCAAGTCGGTAAACTTTTTCCTTACCTTTAGCAGACAAAAAAGCTAACGCTTTCAGAGCAATAGGGATGAGCAGGCTCTTCGCCGCGAGGAGACCCAGGATCAGAGGTATCATGTACCGCCTCTGCATTTTCATGTATGGTTTGGTTTGTCCATGCCGTCTGTAATGTGAAAAATAAATAAATAACAATTGTCCCACAAGTGGGACGGAGTGGAAGATTCTTTATGAGCAGTAAGTATCTTTACAATCTAATAAAAGATACAAATTAGAAAGGATTATTCTGGATATCCTCCGAGGCCGTCCTCTACAACTAGTATTTACAATTCAAACAATTGTGACTGTTGCAAACAATCTACAGGTAGCTCAACTGATTCATATTAATACCAGTCGGAAGCGCACTGTCCCGCTGTATGGCAGTGCTGATGCACTGTGCCAGCTCTCGGGTCACGCGTCGCTTCGATCAGACGCTCAGATAATTTTTTTTAAGACCCGGAAAGTCTCGGTACCCAGACCACCATAGACCTAGGGTCTCGGTTCCAAGGGGAGCAAACGCGAAGGCTCTATCGAGACCTGCATATTCGCGCCTCTTGAGATCTTCGGCTAAATCTGCCGCCGTACCAACTCTCGCGGATGTCTTCGGAAGATAGGAAGGCGCGTGTGTCGACGCATGAAGGATGTAGTTGGTGGACAGTTGGAATTTACGAACCCGTCGGAAAACTTCGACTACAAGAAAAGGTCCATCACCGTATGAAAAGTGCTTGTACTCATTAGATGACGTTAAATTTAGACTATGTAAGCAATATAACATAATAATTTTGATTATGTAAGCAACTTCTCATATTGATAGTATTCTTTAGATTTTATGAGAGAATGTATACAGGTAATGTAGTTTTCTTTTATTCACATTAATTAATGTTTTAATCGTAAGTCTATTTGAAGATTCCTACTCTTAATATTAAAATACTTTATGAATAAATCATCTATCTATTTAATAGTAAATTATGCTTTACACCCAGTAGTTTGGACGGCACGGGCGACAACCCCGAGCGTAACTTGGGATTTTAGAATAACTCACGAGCGAAATGAGGCAGTTACTAGATTCCTGAGTGAGAGAGGGTTTTAATAACGCCCAACATGATGACAATTTTATCCACGAGGATAATACATTTCGCACTTTTTGCGAGAAATAATAAGAAAATCTAGGTCGTCAGTTTCAGAGGTAAGTTCAAATTTTGAAAAAGATTTCATTGAACGTGTATTTGTGTATATTTATGACAATTTGGATCAGTGCCTCTACCATGGAACTTCTAGATATCTCAAATAGTTAAAAGCATCGTCGAGACACCGTTATTAAATTTACAAAACGATCTCAGGGCTCAAAACCTCTAACAAAAACACAGGATTCTTGTTACCTTCTCTTTTTCCCCCCACCTCCACTCATTTGCTGATCCCCTCCCCCCTTGTTCAGGAACTTGACGATGCATTTCTTTACCCCTTTGCTTCTTCTCTTTTTGTGCTTCTGTGATATCTTAGCCGTTTTGAAGGTGTTGGGCTTCGGTGTCGTCACTTCTACTTGGAAACCTCTCGGGTTTTCCACTTCGCCTGAAACTGAACAGTCGATCTTGAGAATGTTTAGAATTCGGTGAGAGAAAAATAAGGAGCCTCTTTGTATTATTCGGAATTGATAAAAGACATACATATGGTCATGGGTTAGGTAAGTCAAGGGGTTAAAAAGCAAACCATACATTGATAATTCATCTTCGGATGCCAAAAACCAATGATAGTCATGATAAATAAATATATAAAATAAAAAGTCACTTTCGTTAGGTACGTTCTGTGTTCAACAAAACATGTTATACCAATGTCTTGATAAAATCAAATTATAATTAATTTTAATTTTAAAATATCTTAGAGATGTCTTACGGAAATAACTCACCTTGCAAAGATCGCGGAGCAAAGTTGTGAGAGAGCAACCATTCTAAAGGTTTCGACGTGTTTATTTTGTCGTTGTCTTTGGGACCGAAACCGAAAAGTGTTTCCGTCTTTACAATCCCGTAGTTTGAATTATTTATGAGTCCTTGCGAATATGAAAGCATTTTCGGAGATTGTTTTACGACTTAAAATTTCTTTTATTGTTTTACTATATAAATGAAGAAACATCTACGATGTTGGGTTGAGTATTGGATGTATTTGGCGTCGTTTTATTGTTATCAAACATTGTGTTTTATTTATGTTTTGATCTTCTTTACTATAATAGTAAGTAATGGCTTTCTATTAGCTTTTAAGCAGTCTGGCAGTGGCTGATTATTTATTTTTAAAAGTTTTCTGGTCGTTATAACATTAAATACATTAATTACGGTCAGGCTAAATTGTTTGAAATATAATCTACATTTTAATTCGAAGTTATAGGAGATACGTGTTCGTATACAATTTGATCAAGATTTTTAATTCCACGTAGCTATTTTAATTTGATTGATTTTGCACAACTTTATACAAATGTATTTTTTTTGCACTATTTTCTACGTCTAATGTACAAAGCCTTGTGTATACAAATGCATTGTGTCAACTTGAACTTGGGGTTTTATGCGAGTCAAATCGAGTTCATTATGGCCTATGAAGCATTGCATTTTAATGACACCTTACAGCTTTAATTACAAGCGATTATTGCACTAACAGTCTATGAAAGTTTATGCACTTTTCTAGGCTTTTTCTTTGTGACCTTATTTGAAAATAATTTCTATTTTATTCCATATATAAAAGAGAACTAGGTTACACTAAATCCATCCATCCTATAATAATTGACGTTTTAAAGCCATTTCATGACCTTTGCGCGTTTCTCAAACACAATACCTACATTGCCATAATGCCATTCCTAGCCATATAAGAAGTCCTTGAATTCAACTATTTTTATTTATTTAGCTTCTGCCACGATACACGTATGCTCTTAGATAAGTCATACTCACATTTTTAACTTATAGCTATTTAACATCCACTTTACCTTCAGTAGGTATACTGTTTCTCTCGTCTAACTGGGTTGTTGTATTCATGTTTTTTTTTCGATCAGGTCAATAAAACTCAGTAGCCAAATAAATCATCGTTTATAATTTATCCAACATTTAAATACTTATTTCACTCAATACAAACTGCCTATTTTATTGGTAACTAACTTTAATTAAATAATAATAAATTATTCAATAAATAAGTTATGTTATACTTAAAACTACGGAAATATTTTACAATAGTATGAGCCTTAACAGTTTTTCGAGAATACTGAATAAATAATTCGAAATTGAAACAAAACAAATTCCGAGATGGATTTTGGTTGGAAAAAATCGGTGGAGGTTTCGAACATCCAAAGAACTATGATCTAGCTTGAGCAAAAATTATTTGAAATGATATCGCTAACTAGTTTGGATGGCAACTGTGAGTTCATCGACTTTATTCTACTCCGGTTATAAAAACAACAAAAATGTAAAATTACAAAAGCCCTTTTCACTAAACGATGTTTTGTATTCCTTAATTTTAGACATATTTCCATGAGTTCCACGATGCTAACCTGCGATTCTTCAACTGCGAATAGTTGAGCTATGGGGATTCCTTATTGCGCAACTCATTAAATTTCCCATTGTACAACTGAATAATTAGTTGCCAATTGAGCACAGGTGTTTCCTTTTTTTGTTTCGTACAGTACATATTTCGCTGGCAATAATTTTACATTTATGATCTCTCCAAACCAGATATTATTCAATTTAGTACCCCCCCTTCTGTAAACCCATCACAGCTGCAAACAGAGCAAAGAAGAATCCAGCCATGCCCGTCGCTCCAACCAGGAGTATCAGTCCAACCACCATCACGGGTATCAGTGCCGCGTACTTCAGTTTATACGCCAACAGCAGAGGAAGCATGTATTTCTTCAATTTCTTTGGCTTGAGTTTCGGTTTCTTTGGCTTTTTCCCGTCTTTTGATTCTACTCCTTCTTCAAGTTCTTCGATCTCGTATTCACCGTCGTCATCGTCGTCATCATCGTCATCAACGCCAAAGTATTCTGAAATAGAAAGAAACATGAACGTTAGTTTATGGTATTTCTAAAGTATCAGAACTATTATTTATGTAACATTTCAGGGCGTGGCGGTTGCAGCATGAGAAAAAACTCCTACAATTCTGCTCATGGATGGAGTAGAAGCCCAATAAGGAAACGTAATAGAGGAAGGGCAACAGCTCCTTTTTGTGAATTTTCAACCCCTGCACTGATATTACCAAATTGCCTGCCAAGCGTGACAATTATGGCACCCTCCCAATTGCTGGGCATGGTCAGTGGATCAGTTTAACTCGATTCGTTCTTTAGTTTTGGCGTGCATGAGTACCAAATTTCTAATTTAAAAAAATATATCTCATTGTTTACCGGGGAAGGATTTATGGAATGATAGATTGCTGTTGTGTACAGTGTGTTTTTGGATATCATATATTTTCAACCTTAGTTGAAGGAAGAAAATATAATTATGATATCCATCATTACAGAAATATTCTAATCCTATAGCTAAAATCAATTTTAAAATTAATTATATGTAAACATCACAATTTATCGCAACAAACACTATTCATAAAATACACACCAAGTACAACAGAAAACAAAAAATGTAGTCAGTCGGAGTTCGTTCAGAAAGACCTGAAACAGATATATTTTCTCTGCAAACAAATTTAGAGTGTAAGATATGCTTTTCATGGTGTATATGGTGTTCACTTATATCTCTGTCTTTTTAAATCTGTCTTTTTGTGAATATTTTTTCCTGAACTTATAAAAATGCAGCTATGAATTGTTATTACCTATATTATTCAAACGTAAAATTATTGTCTTTGTTATACCTATAAGTTCATAAAGATATCTCTTTGTTTCATAGCTTTATGTACAAAAAAGTGTGTGTAGCATTGTAAAAATGTGTGTTTACTTGTGGACCTACAACTCTGTAAACTTACTTACTTACAAATAAATAAATTGAATTGAATTGAAAAATTGAATTGAATGGAATTTCAGATAATATGTAGAACTACATCGATGCAAACATTTCAGCTCACTCCGTTTGTGTAGTTTGGGCGTTGTCTTGTGACAATAAAACATCTTCACAAACTTCCGCCTTTATAATATTAGTAGTTTCTTATAAGACAATTACTTTATACCAATGATATAATTTACTGCTAGATTATTTTACTGGGATTGACCGAGTTTGTACTTTATTGCTAATAAATATACTGTACGTATTCTAAAGTGTTCAAAGGGGTCTCGCAAACGATCTAAATAGAATATAGTCGTGCTGAGAAGACGAGGAGTCAGTCTAAGAAGATGCTTAATAAGATAAATTTATGAGAAGCTGTTTAATTATCTCTTCTAAATACAATAGAATTTTCCCTAAAATATTGAGATCAATGAAGCTGCTATAAAATTTAATAAATAACTATCTTTTTAGCCCTGAGCTAGAATGTCAGTATCATCACCATGACCTCTACATCTACAAAGGATAGTTAAAGTCGTTTGGCGGTACTTAAGTAGATGACTAATTTTAAGATCTATAAGGGAACGACCGATTTGGCCACAGTATAGACAAAGTGTGTCCAAAAAAAGCATCCATAAATCCATATAATGACTTAGTTCTGTTTGTCTGTTCTAACCTTTTTTTCTAGCTTTTATTTACGCCCTGTTAGTATGTGAGGGACAAATCTAGCAACTGAATTTAGACCAGTTATCCTCAATCGATTGAGCTAAAGTTAAACATACTTATGTCAGTTTGGTGACGATACAATAATATGGTATCATTGAGCTGGTCTAGTGATGGACACAAAAAATTGTTAGAACGTGTGGGACAAATCTAGCATCTGAATTTTATACCAGTTATTCTCAATCGATTGAGCTAAAATTTAGCATACCTACATAAGTAAGTTCAGTGACAATACAATGTTATGGGAACATCAAACTGATCTGAAGACGGAGTCAGAAGGTGGCCCTAGGAACATTTAAATGAAACAACGTATCCCCGTCGAGTTTAGGTTCTCTGGATTTGTCTTCCCTAAAACTTTCTCTTAGAAGATATAAAAGCTTGATTTTAAAGCTTGTGTAAGCTTGTTTTTTTTAACATATTAGTATTAATTTGTACTTGTGTTGAGATAATGTTATCTCTATTCTTTTCCCTAAAAACTTAAAACCTAAATAGCGATAGTACTTACACCCTCAGCCAGACACACCGAGACAGGGCGAGAGTGAGTGTTTACAAGGTTCACTTGTCTCGCCTTAGGCTCCCTCGTGAACTCTCGTCTTGTCTCGGTCGCTTGTCGGTATTTTGTGCCGAGTCTTGTATTCGCTGCCCAGAGTGGTAGCGTAAACCGAATTGCATTGATACTTCGGTTCACTCAAACGCATACAAAATACCCGCTCGTATACCGCTAGCCTAAACCGAACGAAATGTATGTCTAAAATAGGTTAGTTTTTCTGGCCTATATTTCTGGGCCCTAGCGAATATTTTAGATACTAGAAGCAACGCTTTATCATCAGTTCATTCTTTTTATGCATTACGATTTTTTACGAATACGAACATAATAATTGTGTGCAAGCCCACTAGGATTGCAAAAAAAAACACAGTGCCCATATATATGTATGTATCAACGCAAAACGTCAATGTCAAAATGAAACCAGCTGTTTTTTGCTGTGCATTTGCAGAAAAGGGTTGTAAGTCTAATAACGTACAAAAAGTTGATTATTATTCGAGGGTTCTTAACTTTAAACTATAATACCTATAGATACTTATAATGTAAATTCAACGGTTTGTTGAAATCCTATTTGCTTTCATATCAGCTTGTACTCCGTGAAAGCGCTAAATAGCTAACAGCTATCTTTCTGAAGTAGCGGGCATTTCTTTCTACACGTTAAAAGCTAATTTTTATCTCATAGTAACAGATTAAATGAATAAAAGTAGCTTACCTATATTTTATTCCTGGTTCCAACCTGTGCGAAATTTTAGCTCGATTCGTTTAGTAGTTTTCGTTTTGGTGTAAAGAAGTAACAAACATACATCCATCCGTCCAAACTTTTGCTTCTCTAATATTAGTGTGACAATGCAAGTAAAGTCAAAGACTCATGTTTGTGTGTTCACAAGGAACCTGTCACTTTCCGTACTCGCTTGAACGAGCAGCATGGAACCAGCACGAGACTAGCGGTGCGTGAGCCACGTTGCGTGAATAGGAAACGTCTGCGCATCCGAAGTGTTTACATTTTTACGATATCGATTAGCCTTTGTTCCCCATTGCTGGGCAAATAATCCAAACTAGGCGAGGCCTCTTTTTGAAACTTTACCACTTTCTTCACCAATACAACAAGACGAAATATTCGCTGATAGTATAAATAAGTTGTATAGGCTGACTTATCTGTTTTTAAATATAATGTCATAACATTTTAAACTGTTTATTCATTATTCAGGTAGCATATTAGAATTAAATTACAAATTATGATTATATTAACTTATGATTGACTTATAGATTGATAATTATTTTATTCATTGCTATGTATTGTTTTGATTTGACTTACTCTGTTTGTATTAGTTATTTTTGTGTTCGTACCTGACTCTTGGACGTCTTGGTTTTAAATACAAGTACACTTTTAAAATAAATGCGTCTTAGTGCTTATTTTGTAAGCCTAAAGCAATAAAGTTATTGACTTTTGAAATAAATGTAATTGAATTCAGTTTTGATCTGGGCCCTGGATCAATATGCGTAGAAGGACCAGAGGGGTGGTACTGGCGATGTTTGTATATTTTATAGTTAATAGATATTCGACCTTGTCCTGTGTGTTTGGGACCTACTTTTGCATTGGTCATTTTAATAACATTAGACTTACCTCATGAATTAGTTAAAAATATTTTTTTGCCTGATTATACTACCTACTATTTCTTAACGAGTTTTTTGACTGAGCTATTAAACATGTAATTTAAATTTCTGGTCTGAAAAGTGCTATATAAATCCACACAGCATCGTCTCGCCACAAGCTAAGCAGAGCTTTTGTTATGGGTACACCTAGATGACTGATATACTAAAAAGAATGCATTACATAGATATTTATTATTTTTATACTTAAAAAATACCCAGAACACCCGGAACAAATATTTGCAGATCGAACAAACATTTGTTTCAGGGTAGGAATTGAACCCACAACCTCCTGCGGCGCAGGCAGACCTGCGCCCGCCGCGCCACATTAGTCGTCGACAATGATCTTGGTAATGGTACTAAATCATCCTTTTTTTCTGACCTTATAAAGCTCTCTTAGTTTTCATCATCAACTTTAGATTAGACCCAAATATATAGGTGATCCAAAAATGAGGTCTCTATTAACCTATTAACAAAGAAAATTATAGCCACATATTAGAAACCGCTCTTTTAGTGAAATGTAATGCCCATCTGTTTCCTCTGCTATCTGACGCCGAAACAGACAGGATAATACTAGGTTACAATCACATCCTGTTAAAACAGCACTAATGCAGAAAAGTGTTGTTAGAGTCGCTCATAAAATCTATAACAGATTACCTAGACTGTATAGAAATCTGAATGATCAAAACTATAAACAGAAAATTAAAACGTTATTAATCTCAAAGTGCTATTATAGTCTAGACGATTTTTGTTTGAATGACAAATTGTAGTTAGTTTTAATTATTGCGTTCCGTCTCTCTACTTATTTTGCATACCGTAACCGGTCAAGCATGTTGTTTCTCACATAGGTGTTATTTGTTATCTTCCGTACACTAGTTTTTGGCAAATAAATATCTTTATCTTTAATGATATATAAAAACTAGTATTTATAATTTGAAACTTAATTTATTCAAACGTTAAAGTACACTCTAAAAATCCCGTTTGTTTCCATTACGAAGAGACCAATTGCAATATTCTTCTGTCTCCCATACAATTTGAGGGTAATAACCAATCTTTCCCCATCGTTGACGTTCCTGTACATAATTGCGCGCGGCAGCCGCGACGGCGCAGCCGGTCGGCGATGCGATGGATATTTGCATTGATCCAAGCGGAAATAATAGTTGGCTTTATTGAAATTCAGGGTTTGGTTCATAGTCACTCAGCTGCATTTACACAGAATCAAGAATCAAAAACTTTTTATTTCCATCAGTACAATGCACACTTAGAAAATGGAAATTCTTAAAATTTAACACTGACTTGGATATAAAGGTGTATATAAAGCAAAGCCAGATATTTTAAAATGCCTAAGCCCTTTTGGTAAGCCTAAGGTTTTAACGATTTGTTTGAATGTATTTATTAATAATTTTTACAGTTGCTAAAATTAAAAATTTATGTAAATTCAAAAGTATCAGCAGAAATTTGAATAGCCTATACAGGGTTAAAAAAGATTTTATAAAAAAGACTAATAACATTTTTTTGTTCAGTTTACAATGTTAATCTATAGATCATGATTATAGAGTAAGTGGTGATAGACGCCATGCCTGGTGGAATATGCGTGCCGATGGTGGTAATAGGTGCACCAAGCTATCATTTTCGTCAATTTGTCACATAAAATATTTAATTACTGATATTTGATTTGGCAGCTGCTAAAGGAAGTTTAGGGAAGATTTAAAGATCTAAAGAAAGGCAAAACGAATATAGCCTGAAGGCTCTAAGAGTGAACGGCCAATATGATGATTAGATAATGTTTAGCACAAAAGTCGATGGGAATCTGATAACCTGGCCTCGATGAACTGGCCAAGGTTAGTTAACCATAATTTGCTGCAATGGAATTCTTTTGAGATCTGGTATCAGGTTGTTGCCAAAGCTGGTACAAGCTGGCAGCTTTTTGTGTAAATGCATCCGTATTCTGGTGAATCGGTGAGAGTGGTGGGCGTCGTGACAGATAATGTCGTTGATAGTGGGGTTGATTTCTGGGACAATTCGATCAAAAATATGGGTTTTCTGTGGGGCTTTCTAATTTGTTATCAGCAAAGCAATGACGTCAAAACTTCAAAGCAATGTCTAAAATAAAAAGATCATCAAATTATTGGTAACTGGATACTAATTTAGGTTAATATAATATTTGTCTGCTATCCCATTTCTGAGATGAAAACCTTTCATGTCTTTTCGGACATAATGAAAAAACCTATTGTAAATTAAATTAATATTTGATTTTACATCAACCTCCCTGTTATCTTATTTAGTTTGCTCGGAGTGCTCGGAGGGACGCGGAAAGCGCGCGCCTAGATACGCACTTGCCCTGAAGAAGTCTTTCAACGTTGGTGTTCTTCCAACCCAAATAAGGTTCGTAGTTAACCCACTTACATCCGTAATGAATTCGTCAGACTACGATAGTTGTTATGGTAAAATATTTGGTTTGATTGTTATAATATAAAGTAATTTGCAACTGGCAATAAATTTCTTTGACTTGCACTGATGCACGTGTTGCATGTCGCAATTACCATTTACTAAAGTATCTCATATCTTTAGATAAAACTAGCTATCTCAGCTAATTGGATAAAGACGGGATTCTTAATTGGATACGACAGGGCCAATAGATAACGCAGCCCGTTGGAATGCGTGATCTAGCACGCAGGTTTTATTGACACCTAAAGAAATATGATGATGATGATTTTAGGTCAAAGATAACAGAATGCAGGAAACATGACTTACATAAACAATTCTATTTTAATTTCAATGACAATGATAGATACTTTGATGTTTTTGGTAGGAAGAAAGTTTTGCTTCGTTGCTTCCCAAAAATCATCACAGTCAATTTGCTTCGATGTTCATTACCTATAAAGGAAGTTTGACAAATAGAGCATCACTTGTAAGAAGTTTGACAAATAGAGCATCACAGAAATGTAAAAACCAGTTTTTTATAGATGTCATTATAACTACAAAAAGCTCTCTTCGTTTCCTGTACCAAACTATAGCAGATATGTAATGTTAGTGCAGTGGTGCTTTAACTTGATCAAGGCTTTATCGTCATTATCACTATTAATGTGACTTTTGAAAATTGGTAGATACCTTTGTTACTATTTATTTATTTCTTAATTTTATTAATGATTTAGTAAAGGATACTGACCCCCAATTGACCTCCTCTGCGCTGCTGCCTCAACCTCCGACTCCTCAACATCTGGCCGGATCGCGTCTAAGGAACGCTTCTGAAACTCGTCGTTCCTAATCAAGGGTATCGTTTGCGGCTTGAACCGATCCTCTTCCGTTCTATTACTTTTCTCTTTGGAAATTGAATAATAATTGCCGGGGAAAAGAATCTCAGATTTGTACTTATTAGCATCTTCATAGTAGACAGTCTCAGGCCTGTTCTGTTGTCTCCTAATTGGTAGTGGCAAGGCGCGGGGCTTGAAAGCATACGGTCGGAGGAGCTTAGCGGACCTCGCTTGGTCAGCATAGTTTGACGGTTGGATCACAATAGAAGCACTGGTCACGTTGAAGACAGACGAGCCATCACTGACACTGGAAACAGACCAAAGCTTGGTCAGCTTGTTGTCGTAATCCTCAGCAGACACAGCCAGTAGACAAAACAACAAAGTCACACACTGCATGGTTAATCGGTCAGTTCACTTTCCTGTTTATCACTTAGCACACCCCCGTCGTCAGCATTTTGTTGCAAGTGGTCGCGTAAAACTGAATCACTGGCGTTGTTCGTCGGTAGTTTTATACATGTGTAAGTAAGTTGCGTTTTTCCCGACGGTTTCCGCATGGACGGCTGGCTTCCTCGGCGGGCTGCGATACCGATTTGGCAGAAATAGTCACAGATATTCGGCTGTAGCGTCTGTGATGCGCCGCTTCCTACGATAATGGTCCAGTCATCAGATGCGGCGAAGCTACAGGTATTGCGATCGGAAGATCGTTGGCAGACAGCGCGCTCGTAATGAGCTGAGCAACAAATAAACAACAGCATTTTTGCTTATCTATGAAGTTAGACGCAAAATTATGTTGTAGTATATAAAATTTATGGTGTCTGTTATTAAACGATGTCATAATGGAGCTAAGTCCGTGGAGTAGATAAATATTAAAAAAATGTTTTAAGTAATCTACTCATTCATTTCTAATAACAGGTCTGCCTTTTTTGACAGTTCTAAAATAATCTGTGATTTAGTAATTCCTTCAAATGTGATACCTCAATAACGCGTTATAATTATCTATATTGTGAATTAGACTGATCAAACATCAATGTGCTTTATTTCCTTTTACTACTAAATGCGAATGATACCTTGTATCTTTATTTTTGGTTGGTGTTATAACATTTTATGTAGTATCGGTGTACAAAATAATAAATATATTTTACTACTCAGGTATTATTGATTTTTATGATGCTCACCAACTTATGATCAGGCTTTCCACCGGCGGGGATAATTTCATCATGATATCGTTATTTTCATGTCGCGATTTATTACGATTTTGAAAGATTTAATTTAGAAAGTGACTCGTTACGTAATATTATATCTTATACATATGTCACAATTGTGTTTGACAATACGAGTGATTCCTGATATTCTTATGCCACCCTAGTTCACTATTTTCCGGCTATTTAACACTGGCGTGGAATCACTGGTATGTACTATGTACCAAAAGTAAATTATCTATTTTGGAAGCACTGTTAATTTTGCTGCACCTTTTGTTTTTTTTTTAAAGTTTTATTTTCATTTTCAACAAAAGTCTGGCATAAGTAGATTATTAAGAAGTAAATTTGAATTTTCCGAACGTGTTCGGCAAAAACTAAGTGCTTTCTAGGATTTTTCTATAAAGCAACGCTTAGCGGTCAGATAATCATGTAATTATTCATAAACAAAACCAATTTGATAGAACACGCATGAAAACAATGAACTCTAAAGCTGAATACTGACTGGAGCTACGTTACGGGGCGTATTGAAAATTCCACCTGAATATCAGTGTAGCATTGGCTTAGCCAAATGCTACACATGCTGAAGTGGGGACCTTATTTACCCATTATTATACCTACTACGTTTTCCATACTCTATTATTTAAAATGTAGTTATTTTTAGGGTTAATTTTTACCTTAAAAGGAAAAAAGGAACCCTTAAAGGATATAACTTTGTTGCCGGCTGTCTGTCTGTCAACCCTCTTTTCTCAGAAACGCGTGGAGGATTCGAGTTGAAATTCATATCATATAACCAGGTTTGTAACTTCTTGGAGCTTCGATATAAATCAAACTTCTAAGTCAACGCAATCAAAAGTTACAGCTGCTTATGACCAATTTTTTTTAATTTTCCAATGTAATCACATGCACACAAAACCTATACAGTACTTTTCGTTGACCCAAAATCATGAATATTGGAAAAGGTCTTATAGCACAAGTAAAGGCAAAATCCGTAAACTGTTATATTGTAGTAGTGTAATCACAAAAAACATTTTTTTTATTCTCGCCATGGATCAAAATCTATAGGGTACCTACTTCCCGTTGAGCTAGAATCATGATATTTAGCAAGCAACAAGGTCATACAATTATTAATTATTTTAATGTTTAGTTACGGAACCCTCGTTGCGCGAGTTCGACTCGCACTTGACATTTTGTTTATATCTAGTACCTATATAGTCTGTATGTTTGTTTCATGGGTAAAATTTTCTTTCTTTTTCTTCATAATGTACCAATCGCAGCGAGCATGGAACGTTACGACCAAAATCCGTCACATTGCTCCTTGCGAACGCCTTCTTTCCCCGTACAGACTTTCCGAACGATTGCTATGTACCACGTAACATTACGGCTCGTACCACTGGTCAGTACTCGGCTTAAGAGTTGCCTACCATTGGGAGCAACAATTTTTGCTACAATCGTCTTTTCTATTGTGTCGCATCCAAGATAAGACTAAACTCTATATAATAACGAGGTGCGTGTATAATGACGCGTGTGAGATAGCACGCGGTGCAATGTGCGTTTACTGCACCTTGTATCATCATCATCAGTGTATTTTAAGCTGATGAAAAATAAAATTATACAATACAAAAACACTATTGTAAACTAAAAAAAAAACATTACAAAAAGACCACAAGACAAGTACAGCGCGGCCTTATTTCTTAGAAGCGATCTCTTCCAGGTAACCTTTCGATGGAAATAATTATATGAATTTAAGAAAGGCAGGGGGTGTACGAAAGCTTAACTAAAATAGAAATGAACATTATCATTATGAGTACTAAAAACAATCTCACTAATATTATAAACGTGAAAGTTTAGATGGATGGATGGATGGATAGATAGATGGATGGATGGATGGATGTTTGTTCCTTTATCACGCCAGAACGGCTGAACGGATCTGGATGAAATTTGGCACAGAGAGAGATTATAGTCTGGAATAGGACATAGGCTCGAAATTCCTACGGGAACGGGAACTACGCGGGTGAAACCGCGAGGCGCTGCTAGTAATAAATAAATGTTACAAATTACTTAACACTTTATAACAAAGAAAATTTGAGTCAAATAAAATAAATAATTTAGAACTATTCACAAATTGAAACAATTGACTGCTGGCTGTTACAAAATAATCTACAGGTAATTCAACTGATCCATATCAATACCAGTCGCGCGCGTCCCCAAGACGCTGATTGCATTGCCCCGCTGTATAGCAATGCTGATGCGCTGCGCAAGATACTCACCAGCTCTCGGGTCACACGTCGCTTCGACCAGACGCTCAGATAATTTTTTTGAAAACCCGGAGATCCTCGGTGCCCTACGGACCTGGGTCGCGACTCCAAAGAGAGCAAATGCGTAGGCTCTGTCAAGACCTGCATCTTTGCGCCTCTTGAGAATAAAATAAGGAAGGAGGTTCTATGTTTGTATATTTTTATGTATCTTCATTGATTTCTCCATCAATTATGAACCGAATTGGAAAATTGTTTTGTTATTGTATGGAGAATCAACCCGAGGTTGTCCAAAGTGAATCTCTTAGAAAACGATCACCCTACATTATCACTTTTTGAAATTCGGAAGTTGTCTTCCATATCTATACTAATATAAGACTCATTAGACATGCGACTCAAACCACTTATCGTATCATTTTTAAACTTGAGTTTGGTGCCGCAAGGTCGTTCTTGAAAGATATTTTTTTGAACCACTGATCAGAGAGACTTGAAACTTGCACTCCAAAAGTCAACAACCGTTAGTAGTTACCTACAAAATTTTTATTTAACAAATCGTCAAAAATGTGATTCATTGGTTTCAGAAAACAACTCGGCACCATTTAGTTTGCCAAAAAGTTACTTTTACGTTTTAGGCAAATGGCAAAGTTTTTCAGCAAAGTTTGATTTGAAAGAGTTCTCAACTGTATTGTTCATTTGATTTAAGTTAACATGAAAGGTCACCGCGGAACAACAAACATCGAAATGTTAAGATTAAGATTTCGTTTCTAGATCTGTTTTCATGATGTCACGTGATTTCATTTTCCTTATTACAATATCAAACATAAAAAAACAAGGGTCGTCGATTTTTTTGAAATGTCATAACAAAATCTATGGAAGTACAGAAGTTACGTGGCTGAAAATTAGTTACTTTTAAGACATAATAACAACCAAATTCGGGAAACAGACAATTTTATGAAGTTAGAAATTGGACTGGACTTTTGGCATAATAATTTTAAAATCGTAGGTAAATTTCTATGGAAACTCGGGCTCGCGGGCGGTCATCTAGTCTCTTATAGCGCTGATTCCCCACATTCAATCCCTGAATCCCCACATTCAATCAAAGTTATTTTTAGCACAGATTAGGTAAAATAACTTCTGTTTTAGTTTGTCATGATTATTTAAGTCACAATACTTGTCTAATAGATACTGATATGCGCCTAGCGGAATAATCCGAATCATCGACCACGGTGCAGCGGTGGCCAGTCTCAACGGAGTCTAGCCAGGTGCGCAGGACTTATTATAGTGCACACGTGTGTGCACGAGCACAGGTGCACTATTTATTCCCTCTCATAATCCAATGGGAAACAGGGAGAGATCAGCGTGCTCTCGGGGGTGCAACACCGCCAAATTCCAGACTCCGGGTTGTTAATTATTATAAAGTTGAATATTTCTAGGCCTTTGCTAAACGTGCAAACAATGTTTAAATTATTCAAGTTAAAGGATTTTTTAACTTACGCATTCGATGACATAATAGTTCGTTACCGTGTTCAATCATGATAATTAATTCCTTCTACGTAGCTGGTTGAAACTTGATAAAGTAGAAACTCTAAAAGTTTTTTTATTACTCTTTTTTATACCTTCGTTTGACCACAATCTCATTTGATCGAATTTGAAGATGTGACCGACAGTGTCTCACGAAGGTCTAGAAGAAGCGATGAGTTTTTAGTATTTGTAGCACTCATCTCCTTTGTTTTTTTATAGTTTTCGCTTAATTTGTTGGTGTACTACCTTTTTTCCGTTTAAGATGGCAAACAATTTATGTTTTCGATACCCCGCGATACAGGCCTAGCCTAGTGCGGGGGTCATTGTTTCATAACCACCTAAAATTGTCACCACTGAAGTCTTAATTATGTAATGTTAAGTTCTTATAGATGTTTATATAAGCTTTCTGGAAATAAACTTTTTACTTTTTTTTTACTCTGTTCTTGAAGAGACCCAGGATGTAAATGACCGAAAAAGCAGTAGCAGGGACCGTGTTCCTAACCCCAGTGGTACGAATGATGGAGGTGGAGGAAAACGCTATTTTATTTATTTACGGTTACTCGTATATTAAATTCAATATCGAACTTCTCTAGAAAAAAATTTAGCTGGCGTGTTTATTATCTTTCATTCATTGAACGGCTTAACGGATCTAAATAATTTATCAATTTGTCAAATAATTTGTATCTTGGGAAGGACATATTAAAAACAGCGTCCATGTCTCATCACGTCTGTACTGCATGTAAATAAAACGATCAAACGAATCCAGCGATGCAAAACGCACGCATCCGGAAATATTTTACTTCCAATTCGCTAATAACAACACAACGCATATTAGAAAAGCGGAATCTGGTGTTGTTAAGGTTCCGTTGAATTAACAAGAAACCTTCATTACTGCTCTCCTCCTAATTGGCACTTATAAGCAATGCTGAACGTGCCTCCCATAAGCTCTCTCACTTTTTGTGAGACACTGAGATTAGTCAACGTCTTACGTGAGACGCTGGGAATAACCATTCCCAGAAATATGTACCGGAACCGCATATTTCCAGCCGATATTTCCAGTACAGCCAGATTCCTTAGAACCGCCGCATATTTTCAGCGATACCGCGGGGTCCCATGGGTTGTCAGCTAATTGGGCAACCGATATAGGCGTTACAGACTTTTCAGTCATCTTACACCCTTACCAAATGGCCAAGCCAGCGGAGGTGAAGAGTGTCAGTTTTGCTGATGAGTTTGGGTTCGTTCACCAGCTCCTCGACCTCAAGTTTGTTTAGAATCCACAACTACTCAATGGCTTCTTAAATTTATATGTATTATCTGACCGTAGGCAGATGCTGGATGCTGCATTCTGAAGGGCTCATCAAGGCGAGTATAGACTTCAGTATTAACTAATAACAAATCATCGAGCATTCGCTGTTTTAAAATTTACTCGAACTTAAAAATGTGACGCGAGATGTTTTGTTACACTACTATTATACTGGTTTTAAAAGCGTTCTCATACTACCGCGCGGTACCATAGGTTCGGTGCCGCAAGAGTTTTGCAATGATTTTGTCCATTGTACGAGATGCGGAATAGATGCAAAACTGTCGCGGACACGCTGCGGACCTCGAGTTGCGGCTCCGCAAATTCGATTCCACGCGGTAATGTGAGACATTTTGACAAGCAAAGGAAAGAGCGCGTGTGACGGGCGACGATGCCGACGGCCGGAACTTGCCGTAAGCATTTCGCCGATCATAGTCGAGCTTTCGTAAGGACGCTACATTACATGGTTACATTAACAACTGAGCATTTGTCTGTATTGTACCATTCGTAAGAAGTAACATGGTAATGCTAAATGCTCTTGTCTATACTCACCTATAAGCTTCTTTCATTCTGCAGCGTGTCGTCGGTTGCGTGCAGTTCTGCCGGTCAAGTTGTATCTAAAAATGCGACCGGCCGCACGCGGCACAATGAAACTCGACTATAGGCTTCATATACAAATTACGCCTGTCGCGTACGCACGCAAGCGACGACACGCTGCAGAATGAAAGGGGCCTTATGGTATTTCCTACTGACTGAGCCAGCAGTTCAAAAACATGTAATGAGTGAGTAAAAGTGAGTAAAATGGATAATTGGTCACAAATGGTTCTAATAACTCACCAGAATAACTACCTTTTGCAGCACAGAATATACTTAGTACTTTTCACTGAAAATACCGAAAGCGATACAAAGTTGCAAAGTAAAAGAAATCCAGTTTAGCTATGATTAATGTGTCAGGCATAACTTTTAATTGGGATTAATGAACGTTAATTAATTGCGATGCCTGCCTGTGGTCATTTAAGAGGTTTGTTTTTAATAATAATAATATTCTTTAATTCAGACACATGATCCATTTTTAAATTATATAGGTAGTCATTAAATAATAATAATCCATTGTTTGAAGCTAGACGACCTCAGTGGCGCATCGGACGTAGTTCATCTGCAACGCATGAGGTTGAGGGTTCGTTTTCCGCTACGCGATAAATATTGTATTTTCCAGCATTATTTTATCTATGTATTTGTATCTTTGTAATTAGGTTCTTGATAGTATTGATACTTAATACTTGGCATAGACAAATTCTGTCTTTTGAGATGACCCCCTCCGCCCTCCTTGACAAGAAAAGCGATAAGTTTCAGTTATGACATCATTTTTTTTTACTGAATACAGTTGAACATAATCCTCCTCCGTTGGTAGTCGAGTAATTACATGTCTTCATACCTACTAGGCCTTTTTCAAATTAGAAATAATTTTGGATTGCTTGGAAAAAGAAAAACCGCCTTCATCCCTTAGTTTTATACAGTTTTTTAAGATTTTCGTCATAATTACTAATTACTGAAATATACCAAAGAACTAACAAAACAGTTTTAGGTTATTATTTTATTTTGCGGTACTGCTGTCGAACAGCTTGGTCATCACGGATTATCGTGTACTAGGGCTGCCGGTCGGATATCGCGCCATGCCAGCTTTAACGACATCATCCAGCGGGCCTTTGTCACCGCTGACGTACCAGCTATTCTCGAACCGAATGGTCTGTTGCGTGACGATGGTGAGGGGCCCCACGGTATGACTCTAGTCCCATGGGGGCTTAGGTTTAATGAGGGAAAACTCTGTTGCAGTTAAAATAGACACCTAAACATCCATGTATAATTTGGTATGTTCCATAACTAATATATTCTTTTAAATCTACCTGTCACCAATATGTTTGAGTATAAAAAAACCGGTAAAGATTTCTACAAAAAGAAAAAAAAACTCCTCATTACGTCACAGGTTTAATAATAAGGTAATAAATATGTGAGTATTCAGGCACAGTAAAAATAATTAATCGTTACAGCTTAATACTAAAATAAATAGTAACTTTCATTAAAAGTACTTTAAATTGTTCATTCGGAACAATTGTGTATTTAATTAATAAAATTAAACAAAAATGAGAATAAATAAATCAGGTACAGCCAGCGTCCAAGATACTTATGAATATATTTAAAAATATATAAGTACATTAACCAAAAGTAAATTCTAACTACAAAAGAAACCAAGAACCGTAACAGTAAGATTCGAGTTTGACTCTACTTAGGGTTAAATTATTGATCGCTATTAAAAATCCTGTTTTAGTTTCTGAGAGAAGAATACAGAAGGAGGAAAACACAAAAACAATGAATGATTTATAATGAATAGAAAATGGAAGTAAATTTATTGGTATTTATTTTAAATATTTGATCAGCCGGAAAAGTCAGCTAAAAATCTATTTGGGCAGCAGTATATGTTTTGATCGGCTGTAAAATAAAAACTACCAGCAATACTTGGCCGGCAATTAAATTATTTTTGGTCAGAAAATAAATAGCCGAGTGATCGGCAAAATTAATGTTTTGGGCAGCAGAATTAATGAAATGAGCAGCAGAATTAATGAAACGAGCAGCAGGATTTTACAAGTAGGTAATTATTATCAGCCATTAAATGGATGTTTGAGCTGCAAAATTGATAGTTTGATCAGCAGGATTACAAAATCGTTATGCAGAAAAAAAACTTAGGCTAAGTAAATATCACTTGGCCTGCATTTGAAATCGCGCGCCTCTGTCCTCCCCCCGCCGCACCGCCGCGCATAGCAACGAAGTGCACGCCGGTCGCCGCGCGCGCCTTTACCCCCGTGCCACCGTCGTCGTTGCTGCCACGCATAGCAACGGGCAAAGTGACCTTAAACTGGGTTTGATTGAGCACTGCAGTGGCGGCGCCGCGGCACCGCCGCGCCGCGCCGCGCCGCCACTGCAGAGAACCACCCCGGGTACCGACCCGGTATGGTACCCGGGGTGGTTCTCTACTAAGCACAACCCAAAAAAAAACACGTCACTTCTGGACATAGGCCTCCCCTACAGATCTCCTCTCCACACCTTAGATAAAAACTCCACACAGATAAATTATATTACGTACGCAAGTGCAGTAAACCTATATGAAATTGACAGATTGCCAAATCTTTTTAAAATTCTAATCACAATTTACTGATCTTAAACATGAATACATTGCTGCAATTTCAGTTTTAAGGCGTACCAAAATTTCAATAAATCCGAATCACGTTTTGCTGCTGCCTCACTAATATATTGCAGCACAATTTTTTTATTTACTATGACATAAATTTTTAGGCTGCCCAATGTCACATTACTTGCTGACCAATTAAATCATTTCTGCCGACCACTAGTTGCAGCTCAATTTAGTTTTTCTGCTTGCCAAATCAATTATTCGGCTGGCCAAAACCACCTTTATCTGCTGACCGTTTAAATGATACCCATAGAAAATCTATGAAGAAATCAGATCTTTAAGTATCAAGAGTATTTTCTAGGAAAACGCCAATACCACATCTGATGAACATTTTGACAATGAAAATGATTTTGTTGATAAAAATGAATGATGATTATTATGATATAGATGAAATAGTAATACTAGATAGATTTAGAATGAAAAAAATGTGTAGGATACCAAAACAGGATTTTCTACGATCTAAGAAAATGAAGAGGTAAATATATTGATAATTTAAGAATATAAATAATCTAAAAACTAATGAATAAAACTGTTAACTACAATTTTAATCAAAGAAGAAAAGGAAGCACAAACCTAAATATCAACTAAGTAACCTTATTTTCTGTGTTTGGTTCAAAATATACACTACAAAAATAAATAATGGACCTTATTCTATCAAAAGATTTTCCTAAATTCCATCTCCAAATAGCATCACAATGCCATAAACAAAATATATTCCACAATTTTTGGAAAAAAATATTATCGATCAAAAAAAACAGATTCTTCATTTTGTTTCTGTCAAGCCAGTTCTTTCAACTTCTCCTAGCGAAGACAAAAAATTAATCAAGTAAAACTTTTAAAAACATTAGTCAAAGTCACTATCCTCAAATTCGTTGTAAATATCACGTCATAAATTATTTTGGTTATCAGATTAATCTTATAAGTTTGTAAATCTGTCTAAAAATCAGAGAAAATAGCTATTGCGTTGGACGGAACAACTAAATCCTTTATTGTTTATACGCGCTGTATGCTAAATCAGAGGTATCATACGCTCTTCTGTCGTATCCACCACTGCTGCCACTGGATTGCCATCCGTGGCTGTCACCGTGGCTGCTGCTGCTGCTGCTGCCGCCGCCGCCGCCGCCCTTGGCTGCCATCAGCTTCTTGAGAAGCATGATACCAGCAAGGAGGAGGGCAATCTATAAATGACAGAAAAATGATGTATTATTTGATTGATGATTATGAGATTTGTTTTGACATCAATAAGTCGAACATTGTAGATAGTTTTATCGTGAAGCTGATCGCACCGTTTCTGAAGGCAAAATCAATACCTCAGTATTAATACCAGATGCACCAGATATCATTGTAGGTACCTATAATAAAATCTAGTTAGTCAGTAAAACAAAATAGGTATCCTCAGTGTCCCCAATTGAGAAACCCTGAAGTTCTTGAAGAAAACGTTCAAATTTCCTTGAAAGCCTTTACGGACCAACATTCATGCGGCCACCGAATGTTCTAGTTTCTAGGTACAATTATCATAAGTGTATAAACAGAAACACACTCACTGTTACAATAGCGATAAGAGAATGTGTTACATTATTTACCCACTTGTTTTGAAGAGCTGATAAAGACCTTCTAAATTATTATTTGATTAATAAAATGTCACGTGGCTTCCGGGATATATCTATCTCCCTTTTAAATTTCATTGAGATCCCTTGAGCCGTTTCATCATGAAAAGGTAACGGACAAACATACATATTACTTCCGAATTAATCAGATTGGGATTATTGTTAACTGGATAGGTAGTTTTGTTGGCTTAAGCTCTTCTTTAGAGAAACATATAAGCCATAGCTAAGTTGGTTAAGATGAGTGCGAATTTCTAAGCTCCCATACAAACGTAGATTCTTCCCGTTTCATTTGGAAACTACACTTTTTATTGCAATGAAATTAGCATTCATAATCGGATAAGAAATAGCTATGGTTCTACTGTTTTAGTATTCTAAAATACAAAATTATCATTAAATGAGAGCGAAAATTCATTTCGATTTATTTTCAAAGATTCATTCAAAAGATTATTTTGTATTTTTGAAAAACTTAAACGGTACAAACATAGCCATTTCTTATCCTATAGTATGGACATTAAAATCGGGGACGTAGTTTCGAAATGAATCGGAAAGTACCTACTTTTGTAATAACTATCTCATTGGGCTTAGATATTCGCAACCACTATAAGCAATAGGATGTTAAAATGCACAACTTTTTATAATTTCACAATTTTCAATCTCAATTTAAATTATCTGCTATAGAAATCGAATATCAACATAAATAATTTCAAAATAATGTTAAGTTAAAAAAGATTAAATATTACACAACAATAATACGTGCCTAGTTCTTTAATTTTTATGTTCCATAATTCAATTTTGGAATACAAAACAAATGAAATGAGTAGTCATAATTCTATTTTTAAATTAAGAATTGCGGGCAAAACCCACCAGAGATAACCAAACCACGCCACGTGCTGCCAGGTTCCAGACGAATATCAACCATCGATCGAAGTAAATCTCGCGCGGCTTGGTAGGAACAAGCCGCACGAGATTTACTTAAAACGACAGAAGAGTTTATCGAACAACATTCTTGAAGATATCCTTATCAAATAGTTGAGCTTCTCTTGCGTGCGCCGAATGAAATTGATCCTTCTGGTTTTAAAAATAGAGCTAAAGGTTCTCTTATTTATTTAGGGAACTGAAGATTTGTTTATTTTTAAGAATTTAATCCGAGTATATCGTGCAATTGGTTGCGTGGTTGCGAGATGACTGAAAGGAGTTGCGAGACCAGCTACTACAATGTTGCCAGCGGGAGGTTTTGTTCTCCCAACATAATTTGTAATCAAATTGAGCATTTATAAAATACCTACGCAAATACTGTTATCTTGTTTTGTAAGCTGTTAAGTATCTGTGTTGTGATTGTGATACAACATAAATAGACGTATTGAAGTGAAGATTATAACTTGGAATTGAAAGAACAGATAAAATAATAAGCTAGAGATAGATTTTGGAAATGATAGGGGACATGGCAGAAGTTAAATTATATTTAATTCTCTTATCTAATAGAAGACTATTCATATGATAAATAATAATTATAAATATCAACATTACGAAGTAGTAATAAATAATACTAGACCTTTTGACACAGCATCATCTGGTCCCGAATAAAGCTTGAAATAAGCATGTGTTATGGAATCAGATGAACTGGTTACTTAATAGGAGCTTAAACAGCATGACATGTGCATTTTTGTTCAATTACACAAACATTTTTAGACATGTTTTTTTTTAAGACACATATTATGTGATAAGAAAAACAAAATCAAATGTTCAATGTCCGTGTTACGCTAAATCGTTTTTATATAATAAAAATATTTAAGGGTTTTAGGGGTGTTAGAATTATTTCCACGAGTATTCAAAATATTTGGTGATACTAGTAATTACCTACATTCTTCCCAAAAACGAGACTGTACACGCTGGCAACACTGAACTTTATCAAAATGCGCAAGTTAAAGCGAACGGTACTAAAATGGTCTACCGAAGGTCGGTTACGTTACAATATAATCCAAACATTCTCAAGCAATTATGACTCCTATTTTAATGCGTTTATTGTTTAATTTCCTTTCTATAAGTTCGCTACTAGCCATCGTTTAATTGAAGTCCTTATTTATTTAAGCATAGAGTATAATATGGCAGTGAAAATCTCTTAAAATTGCTTGTGTTTCAGATGGGTACTAGAATTTTTAACAAATTACAAAAATGTGATAATAGATAAAAGTTCATTCACCTCAAAACAATGATTTCTATCCTGAACTGAGTTTATGGTTGGTATAGGTTCGATACAAAATAGGTCCAAGACAAATTTATTTCTATTATTTCGTTCAGTTCTTTTGGGCCAGTCATCTAAAATATTCTAGGTCGTAAAAATTGCACCGTTCTGATTGATGAGTTGGTTTTACACTATTGGTATGTTAGAATAGATACCAATAGTGTAAAACCAACTTCTCAAAAATTACAAATACAAAATGTTTTATTCATTATTATGAGATACACAGTCTTAATGATAGTAGAAGACACCTTTCAAGTTTTATGGAAATACCTGTGTTAGGTGATTTCGCTCTACCAAGTTTTAAATTATGTACGGGTTGGATGCCTCAAAGAAATCACTCTTAGCGATCAGGCTGCCCATTGCAGTTAATGTAATACTTACTTTTGAGAAAAATATCTGTAATTTTAGTTATGTTATGTTGAATACAATAAAGTGTTTCTTACCTACATTTAATGATCTACATATTTCTAACTTAAAGATGGACTATTTTTTGATGTGTTGTATCTAGAGATCTATAAGACATATAAAGCTAAAGTTGCGCTCAAATTGTTGCTAATTTTGTCTAATTTGTTTTGTTCTTTAAAAGTGTTATGGATGACTTTGCCGTCGAAAGTATTTTTAAGGAGTTGTAAGCCAAAAACTGAAAAAAAGTTCATGTTTTTCGAGCACCACGAAGTTAGCACTAGTCTTTCGAGGTTGCTAACTGGTTTTACAATATTGGTACACATCCTAACAATATCTCCAAAAATCTGAATCGAATTTTTTGCGACCTAGCACGATTTTTGTGTCTACGGTAACTGCGTCCTATTAGATTTTCAGTAGTAGTATTAGTTAATTGTTAAAATTATAAAGTAGGTCTTCATAATTTAAAAAAATAATAAATAAATCTGAAAACCGTCCCAGCTTTTTTACTTTTCACCAAAAAGTAAAAAAGGCTTAAAAAATCTTGCTTAACATAAGACCAACGGTTTAACACGCTTTCCGAGGCACGGCTGCTCAAGACTGCTAACTTCCTGACGGGCTGTTTCTGTTAATTTTTCCGACCCAGGATTTGAACCCGGGACCTCATTATCGGTTGAAAACGCGACCGCAAGACCGACAAAGCTAATAAAAACAACGACAAAGCTCGAGTGCTAATAAAGTTCTACTTTTGCTAACAAAACTTCTAAAAGAGTCCACAGGTGATCGGAATGCTGGCTTTTATTTCGGTCAACGAATTAGCTTTGCCATTCAACGTGGCAATGCTGCCAGCATTCTGGGCACTCTGCCTTCTGGTGACGGCTTAGATTTTTAGAAAATAGATTTAAGTGTAAGTATTAGTTGTAATGTAGTAGTAGTAGTATAATAAATGTGTAGTACTTTTGCTAGATTGTGACTTATTTTTGGAAGGAGTCAAAATATCTACCTTAATTTAGAGTTTCATGTCAGAGGCCAAGTAAGAAAGCATAATCTCGACGACACGTTCCTAGGCATGGAACATGTCAAAATTGTGATCACGACTTCAGAAATAATAAGCACTTTCCTTATAATACGCAAAATTCCCAGAATGAAGAAATAACAGGCACTTTTCATATAATACGCACAATGATAAGTATAATTTGCAAGCTTTCCGTAATTACCCCATTGCCTAGAAAAAGTGAGAGACAATTTTTAACTGACAATTTTTCGAAGCAAATAATTCATGATATAAAATTATACCTACATAATTATATTCTACAAAAATCTGAACTGTAAGACTTGCACAAATCTTTGACAACTCGACTTGGCACCACTACAGGTCACTGTATCTGGAGTCATCCAGATAGTGGTCACGCATCGAGGTGTTCCGCGTTCGCCCCAAAGTAGTTCGAACACGGAAATTCAAATTTTACGCTGAAATTGTTCCGGTTTGTCCCACTTTTTAAAGGTTGGTTTTAGTACTGTCGGCCACATACTTTTTATGTAAGAAGTTCAATCGCGGCGTATAAGAGTTTTTAGTATTTATTCAGCACCGTGACTCGTTTCTGAAAATCTCCACCTTTTGCCCATATTTTTGCTACATTTGTTTGTTTACTTGGTACCATCACCAAGATCATCAGAAACCTCAGAATCAGCATCCGTTAACGAGATTTGGCATTTACGAAAATTACAATTAGGACCTATTCGGTGTATTGTAATACAAAGCTTAATCTACAACCAAATTGACCGTCAGGGTCTACTCCAGACTATCTCGACACGACTAGGCTTCCAGCACTAGGTTAATTGCAAATAAATCATTTCTAGAAACGCCATTTGCTAGATTCCCTTCTTTATCTGGGCTGAAAACATTACTTCATAGTTAACTTTCTCGTCACGTGGAATCAAAGGTTTGAGGCCTCACAGTACCATCATCAAACACCTTCATTAGGCCTTTCCCTTATTAGGGCTTAACTTTTACTGGTATCTCTATTGGTAGGAAAGTAGGATCTGTTTAAACTTACTCAATGTTTTAATTTTAGTTTTTATTCTTAAGTTTACTTTTATATTCGATTTATTTTTATAGTGCACGTGTTAATTTTATTTGTACTAAAAAATATATTCCTTCAATCTTACTTATTAGTATCTACCTACTTTATTTTCTATATTTGATTTTCTGTTATACTGTCTATGTGTATGTGTATATGTGAACTAAAGAACTATACATTATTTCTTGATAGTATATTCTAAGGTTATTTTCGCGAGAACTCATAATAAAACACTGTTTTAACCGGATTGATCGCGTACATTTGTATTTGGTTTATATCTGACGTTTCGGAGGCTTTTCAGCTTCCATGTCTATAGTACTAGTCTGCCTGTGACCATGGAAGCTAAAAAGCCTCCGAAACGTCAGGTTATAAACCAAATACAAATATACGCGATCAATCCGGTTAAAACAGTGTTTTATTATTTCTTGATCTTAAGTAATAATGATGAGCAGGTTTGTTCCAAGTCTGGGTGTTTATCAGAAATTTAGGTTTATCGGTCATCTGGTTCCGATAACATAACCTCTGTTTACTTTGGGGCCGGATGATTCTGTGGAAAAATGTGTACTAAAATATATATTATTTTATATGTTTAACAGAAATATAATTTTTATCATATGATTATCTTGCTTATATGAAAAAAGCACCTGATTTTCCTTGGATCAGAAATCCAGTGCCATGAATGACATTTTAGTTCCGATTATTTTGAGATAACGTTATTGTTTATAAAACCGGCCAAGTGCGAGTCAGACTCGCGCACTAAGGGTACCATACCATTATCTATAAAACGGAGTAAAAATACATTTGTTATATGGGAGCCCCTCTTATTATATTTGTTTTATTTTTATTTCATTATTTGTTTTTTAATTAAATAGTAGTTATATCTAAATATTCTGTGAATATTTCAAGTAGCCGTTATCAATATAGAGCAAAAACGAGCAAAAAAAACATGTTTGTTGTATGGGAGCCCCCTTAAATAATTATTTTATTTTAGTATTAAGTATTAGTTGACATAGCGGCAACAGAAAAAAATCATCTGTGAAAATTTCAACTGTCTAACTATCACGGTTCATGAGATACAAGCCTGGTGACAGACGGACAGCGGAGTCTTAGTAATAGGGTCCCATTTTACCCTTTGGGTACGGAACCCTAAAAACAAGGGTGTCACTTTCATCATTATGACCGCAGCAGAATGTCATTGTTCTTTTGGAGTGAACTACTCAAACAGGTCACTTTTCGTCCATGATATTCAGATTCAAGCTGGCAGTATGTTTTGTTTGAGAGTCACGGACAATTATTTTATGTTTCGTGTTCCCTAAAAACCAATAACAATCATTGTTATATAGAACTTTTTATAAATTCCCTGTTTTTGGGCACGTTTTTGTAATCAATAAGTTGTCATCCGAGTTCTGGCGTGTCCCGGCAACACAGATAATTATTAGATACTGAATCAGCTGTTATGCTTCCAAAATAAAAATAGGTACCATAAGTAGGTAGTTGCAGAACACAGAAAATATAGAAAACAGAATATTCTAATATCCCGACATACGCACCACGCGACCATCTCGGACCATTGGCGCCAGCTAATACTCCTCTAAATTCATAAAATTTGCCAAATTGTTTCAAACAAATTTTCTTTACGCGTGTTACGCACACAGCGATATCATTGCGGCGCTTGTTTGTATTAACTCTTATAGTACTTCAAGGAAGTGAAATATAGCATCAGTTAATCACACTTTTCTTTGATCACAGGTAAACTAAATCATTCAATCATCAATTTTTATACTAACTACGTAATAATCCTGTGCATCCAAAACTCGTCCGGAAGCGATAGCTTTTTGCAATAGACTGCCGAAAGTTCTTCGCTAGTTATAGTAATAACTGATCGATAAGCTATTTAATAAGTATTGGTGGTACAAAAAATATGTTCAAGCAGTTGATTCAATAAGAACAAAGGCTGCATTGAGTTCAATTCTGGACAGCTGGTTTGTTGATCGGAGTGACTTGTAAAAGTAAAGTGAACAACATTTATTTGACATCCATAGACTCCCGAACCAGTACAGAATGTATTTCAGGACTCAGTGGCTTCTCCCACGTAAAATAACTATATTTTTTTTAAAGCTGTTATATATCTTCCATATTATATCTATCATCGAGGTTTTGAACTTTTATAACCGGAGCAGCTCTATTAATAACTTTTTGCTCTCCATTCATCAAGACTGCTCCATTCCTTCCGATCAGAAAAAGAAAACCATTCTCACATCAGTTTCTCATTATTGTTTCTTGTGAGTTCAAAGTGTGTCATTGGCATCATCGAGAGCATTTATGTGGGGATCTGGGTTTGTATGGAAATCAATGACTTTGAAAGCAGTAGATGCTTTTTTGCTTGTACTAGGTGGAATAAACTCTCACGAGAGACTGCCCTAATTGTGATCTTAATGAATTGCGGGTACTTTTTCTTTCGTGATTGTTTTTCCAGGCCGTTATAACTTTCAACGTTTTAATTTTAATACCGTGCAAGTTGAAGTGATTGTTTTAAAGAATACATGGACGTATAGATGATCGACTTCCCCAAATATTGTATTGAAACTTATAAGGAAATTGGTAAAAAAAGAGGTCAAAAATACCATGAAAAGTTATCAAAAATAAAGAACTAGTCTATAATGTTATTGTCAAGCTATTCTAACGATCTTTAAAAGCTCTTCCAAATTTTGAATGAAACCGCAAGCAAAAGTAGAACATAAAATCTCTCAAAACCAATGCAACATTGACGACAAAAGACAGACTGTTTTCTATCCTATCCATTTGAATACAAAGTAAAAATTCAAATTAACCCCAGTTGTGGGAAACTGTCGTTCATTTCGATAAGCACGCGAACTTACAAAGGAAAGCTAGAATCGTGACTCAGAAGTACCAGATTCAAAACAGAACATTGTTCCTTTCTATGTGTAATGGGACGTCAGTTAGGGCGGTAGCGTTGGAAGAATAGGAACGTATATCGACTTTGGAATAACAAAATGAAATCACTAAACCTTTTCGCGAATAAGAGAGTTAAACAATACACACCGCAGCTCCAAAATCAGGAAGATGTAGTCAAGGGCAATGGAAGTGTTAAAATGTTCACAGCCCGCCCGCTTCTGCGTCAGTTACAGAAAGAAGTAAATGTGAATAATGGACAATAAAAGTTAAGCAACAGCTAAAAGTTGTTTGTTTTTTAATTGCCATTTTAAAAAAATAAGGAAAACGCACTGCTTAGTCACTGTTTGAAGATAACTGAATTTTATGTAAGAGGATACTCAGGGCACTACTTCAGGAGTCACGATAGTCCCTGCACGACAAAATCATTTGAGATTCCTTCGTTACTGTGACGTCATGTGACCCTCACCTTGGGTGGGTCTGACAAAAAGTCCTGTTGTGTAGTCCCTGTTGTTCGATAAATCTTGACAAACACGAAAAGCCTATAATTTTTAATCAGCGATCTTAATTTCCAAGGTCGCAACTTGTAAGCATTGAGCAATCTTTATTAACAAAGAAAATTACAATCAAATAATAGAAACACATCAGAAGTAGTATTTAAAATTTTACTACTGAGCTAACTTTTACTATTGAGCTAACTGCAGACAAGTTAACAATCTACAGATAGCTCAACTGATCCATATCAATACCAGTCAGAAGCGTTGAGTAATTGCTTAGGACGTCATTTTAGTATTTTCTTTTAATTTTTCACTTCTTCCGCTTCTGTAGAGGTTGAAGTGAAGAACCTCTATGGATATATACCTTATTCAATCGGAATCAAACCAATGAAACGATATCTTGGTCAAACAAAATTGTGGTCTCTGTTATGGATTATTTGCAGTGAATTTTTTTTATCTCTCTGTTAGTGTTTGTGTATTACATTTATAGCTGTCAGTTTTCAGGTTTAGACTAGAAGTGGTAGGTACAATGTATTATAATAGCGTATTTTGTGGTGTTTCGGATGAGATTAATTGTCAAGCAGCATTTTCGAGGCCTAGAGCCATTAAAACAGTTAACATGTATCATTTTGAAAAAATATCTTACGCAGCAAAATACGGCATTAGAGCTTGATTAACATTTCAATCTGTGGTACACTTTTGCCGATTAACATTCCGCCAGTAATTTCAATGCTTTACAAAAACGAAAACGACTTCGAATACATTAATTTCACACTGTTTTTAGTTTTGCAAGATAAATACTATGAAAAAGATTTACGGGACCATCTCTACATTATTTTCTATACAAAAGCGACAGAATTTTCAAAATCGGTCCATTATAATAATTGACGCAGAAAGCAACGAACGTACATAAAAAATATACATACAGCTGAACATAAAATCCACCTTTTTTCGAAATCAGTGTAAAATTAAATTCCTTTACTATTTAATATCAGTCGTAGTTTAATCTGAATTTAATGCATTCTCCTATTTTTCAACTTTCTGGACAGTCTTGATTTGTAAAATCACAGTTAGTCGGCTAAGTCGACTAATACAATAATTATATCAAAAACCTTCATTACTTTTCGTAATTTTTGCGTCTACTCCCTCATTTTTCTGCAAACTCTCCATAAAACAATACCTTGACATTAACCTCAGATTAGCTATAATTCTAGTACTAAACTAGCGGCAAGAGAATAATGTTGTTATCTTGAATTTGTGTCGGGTCTTGGGCATTCTCAGTGTTTTCCTCTATGAGTTTTAGATTATCGCCAATAGCATCACAGTCAGTGCGTCAAACATATCTGGGTAGAGGGACCTAATAATATATATAAGTACCACGTAACATCTCTACTAAGCCGATGGGGGAGAGGGAGATTCTAGGCTTAGAATCACCCTTTTTCGGCTTAGTATCCACATTTCGTGGCACCCTGTTTAAAGCATCCGTTAATTCATAGCAGTTAAAAAGGTCCTATATTGTATTTTATTTTTTACTGCATATGCATTATAATTTAAAACGATTATCTGAGTTTTTGTCCATCCCAAGGTTGCCTGAATAAAATTGCTTAGAGCGATGAGGCCGCCTTATGGTACAGTTTATTGTAATATGGATTGTTCATTAATGTAATGTACCTATGTTTTTTTACGTACAGAAAAGTATAGGTATTCATTTATTTCATTATTATTATCAAAAAAATATCGTGGTGACTAATTGGTTCCGAAAATAACTTTATTTATTTTCAATGCTAACAAAATAACCCATTAAAGCAAAGAATTAAAATACCTGCTCCTAAAATAAAGAAAAAGTTGGAAAATATTTCCAAGTCGTTAGAATTCTTATCGTGTTTGCTGAAATGATGAAAACTAAGATTGCATTGAAGCTGACATCGACCAAAGCGATTGTTTTGATTTTAATGTTGGTACCAAAATGGTTTTTAGCTGTAATAGTAGCAAACTTAACTTCCACAGAAGGGTGTAAGTTTGATCATATTTGTTGATTTTCTCTGAACAACTCAATATTCAGGAAAGCTTGCGCCTTATAGTTATAGTTTTAAATTATAGTATAAATTCGTAAAAATTAGTATGCTGATAATACCCATGATATTTTATTAAGGAAAATGATATACCGAAAAAATACATAAACTGAAACAATTAACTTTTTTTTCTGACGATTTAAAAAATATAACGGAAATTAGTTTACATAAATTAAAAGGATAAATAAAAATGTTATTAAACACTTGATGAATTTCTAGACAATATCATTTAGGAATGTGACAGAAAATTCTTTTTAACCACCTTTAATCTACCTTCTCATCTAAGAGTGTTATAAAAGTAAATGCCTGAAAATTCTTGGATGTAATCAACTAAGAAAATAATGCTTTTCTCTACCCATAAACTAAAGTCACAAAAAGCAACTCTCTGATAACAATCTTAAAATAATAGTAGTAAGCACACGCAAGCAACGCTTCAATGGACGGTGGCCTCGACAAAGCTTAGTATGTAGACTAGGTTATCGTAACATCAAGTACTCTCACAGATGTTGTCAAAGCTAATAGCATTATTCCCATGGGTCTGATGAGAACTTGTGACGATGGAAGAAGGTGGGTGATAAACGAAGGTGTTCCGATAGTTTTACCCGCTTTATTATTTCAATAGATAATTAACCTAAGGCCTGACTAGATTTGAGTAACAATAATAGCTCAAAAGAACGATGCTTCTAGGAAGATACATATCAAAACAACGCCGTTTCTTAACCAAATATAGGTGACAAAACCGCAGTTGTAGGTAAGTAATTTTATGTTAGATATGACCTACATAAATGGATATTGATTTCTTTGGAATTGGGAGCCAATGGCTTTAAATAAATGTATGGAGAGAGCAGTTTCCTACCCGCATGGCCAGAGTAGAGATTTCCATTATTCCTTAATAATAAGAGCCAATGAGGTGCTCATCAGGGGAGTCCTAGGTCCAGCAGTGGACTAGCACAGGTTTTTGAAGTGTGAAAGAAAGATCATAGTCAAATCTCAATGCCGATGGAAATATCTCAATATCTTTCGACTTATTTGTCAGTCATCTTGTCATTTGTTTGTTTTTATTTATTTTTTATTTGATATTGTTTGTTATACTTATGAGAATAAAGATCAATTTACCTTAGCCGTGATCAAAGCCTTCCCAGCCAGCACAAACAGCCCAGCTATCGCCAGCGGCATCAGAGCTATCAGCTTCATCGCACCGCCCATCATCACCATCGACATCATCTTCTTCATTTTACCCCTTCCTGGAATTGTTTTTATGAACAAATTAGAAAAGAAACAAATTGTGAGTGCCATTTCTTCTGAAAAGTCCAAATAAAAGATGATTTCATATTGTTTTTTGATATCGTGTATCAAAATTGCGTAAAATTGTTATTAGTTATAGATTTTTTTCCAGCGATGAATGAACTTTATCTTCAAAAAATCATCCATTATTTGCACTAAGCATCTATGCCAACAAGTGACCAAAACTGAAGCACCTAAATCCGTCTCCTCCAAGCTTAGCATGACAACCGTTGTCAATTTACAATCGTCGTTTTCCAATGTCATTCGAGATTGTCAGGATAATTTCTACGATTATCATGCTACGGCTAGCTCTCTCGTCAAAGAGTGTTGAGCTTGCCCCAGCCACCCAAAAGTCCCTTATGCATTCCCGAACCCTTCAAATCAAAGGCCAAAATCTGTACATTGCAAGTTTTTTGCCAATATTGTTTCAGTTTCTAACAAACATAATTCGTTATAATCGCAAAACTACAAATCATTTATTGAAAGAGTATGCCCGAGATGTTATGTAAAGTAAATAAATAAAAAGCAAATCAGTCCTATAAATTTATAGTTCCTAAGTCTTTAAAGAAAAGAACACAGAAAAAATAATAGCTACTTTGTTTACGAGGAAGCAGATCGCATGTAGCTTTGGTTCTACTTTCATAGTTAGAAGTAGTTATTAATTAGATAAATTGTCAGTTATTAAACTTTATTTCCTGACTAATTAATGTACCGCGTCTAATTAATGACTTGTGTGATAGATCATTTAAAAAAAAACTTGTGTATACAGAAGAAAGAAATAAGCAAATAACGTTACAACGTTTGCGATTTGACGACTTCCGCAGCGCTGTAGGTAAAGGTCCGCCTGCGATTCCCATCTATAAACAAAGGTTTGTACGATCTGCAAATATTTGTTCCGGGTGTTCGGGATGTTGTATATTTAAAAATATATTAATTTAAGTATGTAATGTATTAACTTTATCAATTATCTCGTAACTATCAGTTCTGCCTGTGTGCCTCTGTCTAGCATTATTATAATTGTATGAAAGATTTAATTTATTGAATGTAGGTATTAATTTTGGAATATAAGAAGTGAGGCGAAAATTGACGGTACATTTTACTTTGAACTAGGTGAAATGTTTTCACCAATGGATAAGAACAGTTTAAACGACATCCATCTCCATAATGCTCAATAAACCTCGAACCATGTTGCTGTGAGATCCGTTAAATTGGATGGTCATTGATAGCTACTGTAGCTGTTTTCTAATAGGTCTTTATGGGAACTGTTTTCTCTAAAAGTAGCAATTCTTTCATAATTTTTGTGACGAGTCATTTGTTGCAAATATAATATCTTGAGAAACTTTGATTCCATATTATTAAAGTTTTTTTGGCAAAAACTGCATTGAAAAATTGCAGAAGAAGTAAGTATATACAAAGAAAGAAGAGAAAGGAGGGACCTGTAGTGAAGTAAAAAGAAGAAGGTTAATAGAAAAGACCAAAGTAACGAAAGTTAAAATATTAAGCGCCCAATACAATATCCAATTGATAGAAAATGTGCAATTTACCTAATTTCTTTTTAAGCTTTTTAAGTTTTTTCAAAATTTTCTTTTTTGGGTCCTTCATTTTCTTTCGACCTACAAAAACAATTGTTGTATGTTAGAACAAAAATCCTGGGTTCTTCAATCTTTTTAAGACCTCTAGCAAACTGTGTGTTGAAAAAAGTGAAAACGTTGAATGATCACTTTATTAATCCATTCATGTATAATAACACGACAAATTAAGAAAAATGTAGGAAAATATTATTTTAAATTTATAAATTACTTTAAAGATAGTTACGATAAGTGATCATAAAACGTACCGGCACAAAAATAATAACTAGAGAAAGTAAATATCTGCTGAAGGGAAGTCATTACATGGAATCTTCAACCGCGGAAGGTCAAAGCTCGTCTGTACCACTCATTAGAAGATTTTGAGACGTTGCAAAGGATACTTAAAGCACTAAGATTTTAGATCTGTTTTATTTAAGATACAATGTGGTTTTAAACACACAGGTCCTAGAACTCCTTTCTAGGACCGGTAAGTCTATAACTAGGCATAAATGAAATAGAGATTAAAATGAATTGTAAAGTACTTAAAGTGCCAACTTTGAACTTAAACTGACAAATTTTAAAACCCAAAGTTACATGTTAAAGTTACATGTTGTTGGTCAGTCAAACTTTTTGGCTAACCAACAAATACATATGATTGAGGACAGAGTAAAACTTTGACGCAAAGTACTATCATTTGTTCTGTGTTCTTACTTCAATTGACAAAATTTTGGTGAAAGGGCATTGAAATAATTTCTACACCAGTGACTATGGATGAGTTTATGATGTACTGTATACAAATAATTGCCGACAATAGAAATTTCACTGAATGTAAGAGTTTTGACAAGTATGTCGTTTTTCTTTTTTATGGGTAGGATTTTTACTGATACTTGGTAGACCAAATTACTATAGAAAAAACAAAACAGGTTCTTACAATACGCGGCTACTTCTCTTTAAGTCCTTTTACATTACCTACTTTAAGAAGTTAAGAAAGTAACTCTGTTGTATTTTTTTTCATGTGTTGTTTGGCTATACTTTTGAGGCTAAATATCGTACTTAATTGAAGGGTTAAGTCATCCAGGCTAGTTTTCTACTCCGCAGTATAATTCTAAATAAGAAAAGTTTCACACATTATAACAATATTTTCCTACAAACAAAGATCTATCTAATCTTAGTTTTTACATATAAAAATGTTCAAATTAGCATAGACATAAAGAAAAATTAATTTTGCTGGTGTAAAATGTATGGTTAGTGGTAATAGAATTAATAACTGCATGGCTACGGCAGTATAAAGGGATTATACGGTGTATAACGATTTCATGGTCATTACACACTTTTTATAATTGAAGCTTTCGGCAATAAAATGACTATAAAATTGCTGTTCGAGTTGTAATCCGTTGAATATTTTACTTATCTGTTTAAACAAAAAATCTTTAATAGTTGATTTCTTAGTGATAATCAGGAACTTTACCTACAATAATGTTCTGACAAGGACTAAAATTAAACTTAAATTGATTAGTAATCATTCCATTTTGCTGTTTTCATGAAACGTGTCCACGGCCTTTAAAAAACGATCAACCTAATATAGACGTTGCTCTATATCCATATTAACCGTCTTCCGTTGGTTGTCGGATAAAAATAAAAACCCTGACAAAGAACTGCCCAACTGTCTGTATTCTAAACCTTTTCACGACCATGAAAAACTATATTAAAGAAGATAATAGATTATTTCCAGGGGAAATACTTCTTTATATAAAAATAATCACGTAGAGTGCAGAATCGTGTGTATATTGAAAAAATATTTTATTGATAATGTGCATATGAATATTACGCTGAGAAAAGAGATTAAAGCTGTTATGTAGTACTAGTATTAGCCGAATGGAGCCGGTTGCGATACATGATCAGTTTTTGTCAACGGAGGAAGGATATCCCGATTTCGGTCCCCTCAGACTCAGCTGACTAACAAGACATAAACACAGGAAAAGAGACCACTGATAGCAAATAACTGATGAAGGAATGAGACGAGGGATATGCGATGAAACTCAAAACAAAACTTAATAACCATAGTAGACTTCACTATGTAGTGCGTGGTTACATTTTATTACAATGTGTAGTGCCAAAACAACCGAGGTGCATTATTCCTCTCCAACAAGCACTGCCAAAAAATGATAAGATGAAGGTTAGTGAGGCTGTTTTGCGTCAAAAGTGTTTTTGCCACTATAATGCGTGATAATTATGATATTATTTTGTTGGTCTCCTTGATAGGATTCTTTAATGTACTTATATGTTTTTGTAAACAGTAGGGTGGTATAATTTGGTTATTAATTAATTAGTTTTGGTAGTGTTACTTGACAAGTCTGATAGGTGTTATCCAACAATTAATGGTCAATGTTAAAAGATTTAGCATCAATATTCTTTACAGAAATATAGGTCGCCATGACACTATGTAACTCAAAAGTATTCAAACGATACACGTCTACATAGATGAAATAAAAAACATGCATTTTCTTACCTTCTTCAACCCCTTTCCCCAAGTCTTCTCCTGACATCCTCGGCAAAGACAACTGTATCGTCCTGGAATTAGCGAACGCGGCTATCCTGTCCCACAGCATATCCGACAACGCTTCATCCTTATCAGATAAATTCCTTGGTAGGGTCGCTTCGATCTCATTTTCACTTATAGGGTGGAGCTCTTCATTCGACGTCCTGACAACTTCAACTCCATCCGCCAAAGGTATCGTTTCCATCCTTGCTGCCCGGTCAAAGAACAGAATAGCCTTCTTCTTCAAGCAAGGGAATACTCCGTCTGTTTTCGAGCAGTCATTGACCACTTTCATCAGGAATTTCGATCCATAATCATCCCCTGCGACTGCAGTGGCTAGCACTGATAAAAGAAGGAGTTTGAACATGTTGTTAACGGTGTGATTTTTCGAAAAATACTGACGGATGGTGGCTGTTAACGGTGGTATATAAACGCTAGGAAGCTCTGTCTGAGCGTTGCAGAATGAATGAAAGATGGCTGTGTGTGTAGCGAAACGGAAAATCGTGGCTGTGAGGGGTCGGGAGCGAGCTGCTAATGTTTGGAGGAGGCATCTTCATCTGTCTCTTTAACTCAGTGCCTGTAAACCGAAATAAGGTTCTCAGTTTGCAATTTGATTTATTGTCATGAAAAAGTAAGCACGGAAGTATGAACCAATTTAATGAAAACCTTGCTTTACTCTAAAACTCTTATACCGCAATCGGGTGGTGTAACCATACTCACACAAGTTATTAAAAATGTGAATTTATTGGATGGATGGACAACGTTTGTTACATCTTCACGCCAAAACTACTGTATCTACGGATTTAAATGTTTCTCCCTAAATCCGGGAAAATTGCATGCAAAATCTTAGGCCGAAGGTAGTTTGTTATAAATGTGTGTTCAATTTATAATACAAGTCATAGAAATTAATCGTGAACATTATGGATGAATAGTAGTCGTAGTGTAACAGTCTTGTAATTCCTGCTCACTCATATTTTGGCACAATACATGGTATACCTATAACATATTATTGAATATGTTTTTTCTCTGCTCCTAGTATAATCATTGTGCACTGCTGGATATAGGCCTCCTGGAATGATCGCCATAGGCCGTTTACCAGCTTGCCGCATCCGGCATGAGCCTGAATTTTTTCGTAGGTCTTCATCCTACCTGGCCTTAGGGTGTCCTACACTAAAATTCCTGGCTCGTGGTCTCCGCTCAAGAGCATTGTTTGATATTTGAAATGCCACATTCGTTTACGTTATTCTAAGTTCCGTGACAATCGTACACGTTACAGACGTTCTGTAGTAAAAAAGTAATTTTATGAAGTTACTCATCAATTAAACGATTAAATTATTAAAAAGTGTGTATTTCTTTATCTTTATGGTTTGTCCTGTTACCATGGGCATACAAAAATACTTTATTGTACTGGTGTACAATAAAGTATTTTATGGTTAAAATAACATAACAAAGAGACATCACATAAGATAAGTACAAAATCTAGTATCATTATAAATAGTACAAAATACTATTAACTCAAAAGTATTCAAACGATACACGTCTACATAGATGAAATAAAAAACATGCATTTTCTTACCTTCTTCAACCCCTTTCCCCAAGTATTCTCCCGACATTCTCGGCAAAAACAATTGTATCGTCCTGGAATAATATTGATAATGTTGCGTTTATACATTGAAAAAAAATTATCTAATTATGGAGTACAGACGATCCGATGAAAGATACGTATATACGTATCTTTCATCTACATAATACGTATATCTAGCTACATATTGTTTATGGGAACCAGATGATGAACAATTTTTATTTCTCTAAAGCATAAACCTGTCATACATATACCATCCAGACGAGGAACTACATATTTGCAAAGCATACAAAAAAGCTCCACGCTGGGCATCGAATCCGCAACCTCTGTAATAGGGCCGACCATTGCTTTCGGTGCCTTAAAGGACTCAGGAGGAGATGGCCTACAACATCGGCGGGTCCCATTCAACATAATTATTTGTTTGATCAGCAGGTATTGTTATGGGTTTTTGTAGAAGTATTAATTATGTACTTTATATCAGTCACCACACCCACGGTGCTCTTAATACAAGCTCTATTTTATTTGGGGCCAGATGATGCTGTATGTAATAATATATAGACAAACATAATAAAACTAATGAACAGATCATGATGAAATTTGGCGTATACTTAGAACATAGCCTAACTTAGATAATAAATAAATAAATAATGCTGGACAATTCACATAATTATCAACATCTAGCCTGAAGCTAAGCATCGCTTGTGGTATGGGTACGAGATAACTAATATACTTAAAACAATAAATTACATTTAAAATATTTTTATTATACATAGAAAATACCCATCACGCGCGGAGCAAATATTTGCAGATCGTAAAACATTTGTCCCAGGGCGGATCCAACCTGCAACCTCGCAGGCGGGCTTTCGCCCACCGCGCCACATCGGTCGTCAAATGTCGTAGGCTACTTAAAACCGAAAATATTCCTTATACAGTTGTAATAATACAAGTGAGTGTAAGAAATCGATGAACATACCTAAAAACATACATACAAACCAATATAGAACCTCCTCTTTTTTGATGTCGGTTAAAACTAGGTTTGTAGTGACGTAAGCTGGACCTGAATGACAGATGCATATCCGCGTTAGCAGCGATCATGACGAGAGCAATAAGAAGTAACCTTTATCATTACCCCAGTAAAATAATATATTTCTACTAGCTTTTCCATCGTGACTTAAGAGACACGGTACTAGGTGTTTTTTACATATTTGTCCACTGCTGGATCACCTATGTCCAGCAGTAGACTGACAGGGCGCTATGGCGCTCATTAGGGGAGGCCTATGCCTCCACTAATGAGCGCCATAGCGCCCTGGCTTCAGCTTGCCGCATCCATAATATAAATAATAATATCATATCATAATGTAAAATATAATGATAGAACTAAATTATAGATCGTGTGAGTTTATAAATATTATAAACTAGCAGCGCCTCGCGGTTTAACCCGCGTAGTTCCCGGTCCCGTGGGAATTCCGAAATAAAAGTAGCCTATGTCCTATTCCAGACTATAATCTATCTCTGTGCCAAATTTCATCCAGATCCGTTCACCCGTTCTGGCGAGATTGAGTAACAAACATCTATCCATCTATCTATCCATCCATCTAAACTATGACATTTATAATATTAGTGGGATTAATGTTTTGAAAAATCTAATAAGTCATACTTCAAATCCCTTGGTTCTATTGCCTAAAAATTTAAGCCATCACCAGAAGGTAGTATGCCCAGAGAGCTGGCAGCATTGCCACGTTGAATGGCAATACTTATTCGTTGACCGAAATAAAAGCCAGATCAGAACTTAAGCTGATCTGGCTTTTCCTCTATAGGTGAAATTGCAATAAATTGAAAAACAAAAAATTGCAAAATGAAATTGCAAAAGAATCATCCAAATCGATCCATCATTGACGTTGAAATCGACGAAAATACATAAATACACTGGAACATAGAACATCCTCCTTTTTTGACGTCGGTTAAAAATAAATCCAGGTATCCTACTTCCTTTCCTGTGGTAGGTTCATTTGATCAACTCTTACGACATAGGGTCGAACGTCCAACCGGCAATAATATCTACACTAGTTTCTGCCCGTGGTTTCGCGTTGTTTGTTTCTAGGCCTATAATAAAACACTGTTTTTACCGGATTGATCGCGTATATTTTATATTTTGTTTATAACCTGACGTTTCGGAGGCTTTTCAGCTTCTATGGTCACAGGCAGACTGAGGTGACATTTGTCTTTACAAGTAATTTGAATTTTGCATATCTACCGTCAATTATACAACTTTAATTATAACGTTCCGTATGTACGCAGTAATCACTAACAGTGTCTTGATGGGTTGTAGCTTTGGATTGCCAACCATCTTCTCTATTCTTCTAGGCCTATGTTATATTCCAGGCTTAAAACAAGCTGTTTGCAAAATTTCAGCCCGATCTGTTCAGTAGTTTGTGGGCGTATATGACCAGAGGCCTTAGTCTGAGTTTATACAAAAAACATTCGATAAACGTAATCGAGAACCATTGATGTCTTCCACGAAAAAAGCTTAGAATGGTAGTAGACACAAACGAAGTGTAGCCAAAAAAATGCGATTAATGAGTCTCATTTTTCTATTCGTATTAGTGCTATGTGTAAAAGCACTGATGTTGTAATTTTATTTGTTAACTCACTTAAATGTACATAGATTCGTTTTTATCTTCGAAATCAAGAGAATTGTGAGCATGTTTTACCTCTATGATTGACGTGTTTGGGTTAAACTGGTATGCTCATAGGACGCAAAGGAAATACTTACCGCCGTATTCAAGAACAATACTATGAAGTCTCACAGTGCTCACGAACGCATAGGGTCGGTAAATTGAAAACTTTTGTAAGGGAAAAATGTCAAAAATCTGTACTTGGCTTGCTACCGTACATAATTATATTGTTCTTGAATACGGGTGTTAGATTCGGTGCAAGTACCCAGTGAAATGTTTTCCCTTTCGTTCTTTTTTTTCTTGAAACACCAACTGATGTCATTTCTGTGACCAAGCTATGTTGGAGGTACTTTATCTACCTACTTTTATAACATATTTGTAAATACTATTGAACGGGTATTTATCGCGTTTACTTACCTTATTTTCCCGACAATTCGACAGGTTCATACACTGTTGTGGTCACGAGATGACTGGCGTACTCGAGTTACCGCCTCTGCGAAGCGAGGGCAACATTACTTGAAACTACCCTCACTTGGTTTTCGACAGTAGGGATGTCCAACTGCACACTCGGACGACACACACCACTAACAGTGTCCGCGACGCTCTGAGTAACCGGACTACGACAAATATGTGTTCAGATCGCGTAAGTTTAAAAATATTTATTTCTTTTATAACATCAATGCCTCAAATGCAACTGCCGCTCTCATGTCAAACTGCAACACATCACTCAAAATCATTCGAAAACTGTCATCGAGCTTGTAAGAAACGATCGGATCGTTGTCAAATTGTCAAACTACGATTAGTACTTAACAGTAACTTACTTATTAGTAACTTGTACTTATTAGTAACTTATTTCATTTCTTAGAGATACCCAAAGTGCGGGTAAGCACTGTAACAAAAAACCTTAGAATTGAGCAAAGGCTCTCGTCAAACGAACTAAATGTAACTTTGGTCGTTGAACAGGTTTGGTTAAACTGTAATGTTACCCCTGTAGGTGGAGCCACCACCGGCGTTATAGTCCGTAAGAGGTTCCAAAGATTTTCGGTTGAACCGATTAGGGTTTCGTGGTTTACTTGGTTAGAGCACACCCGTACTGAGGGTGGGGCGCGGGTTCGAGTTCCGCCGAAACCGAAAATTTTTGGGAACTTATTTCATTTCTTACGATTAGTAGTTCCTCTCGATCCGGTAGGGGCGCTATAAGGTGCTAATTGTAAAGGAAGGCCTCAAATTCGATGTAACTATTTGAAAAATGTATAAATATTTATAGTGGAGACTTTACTGGTAGAAAAATATTATTGTATCTCTGTATATTTCTATGTACTGTCTGTCTTCCAAATAAATATAAATAAATAAAAATATTGCGTACCAGCCGTATTAGGGCCCCAAGTTGCAAACATCTATCCATACATCCAAACTTTCGCATTTTTAATATTAGTGTAAAGTGTTATATTCGCTAAAACCGTCTGAATTACCTTTCTCAAAGACATCACCGTGAATAATCCAACATTCAAATTACAGTGTAAAAGGTAATTGTACTATACGTTATTGCTAATTTTACAAGTACTTTCTCTTGTATCTCTTACAAACTGGCAATCTACTGTTATCCCAGAAACTATTTGATTACCATCGTGAATGGACGTCATTTTACTCACAAGAGAGATAGGGCAACCCTCACAGTATTATACCAGCCCCAAAGTTGGCAGTTTTTGTGTTATGGGTACTAGATACCTCACTGCTACTGATATAACAGAACACCCAGGGAAAATATCTGAATGGAAACTTATTGATAAAAGTTGAATATTTGGTTGCTTTCTAAATGTTTTTATAGTGTAAACGAATAGGTACATAAACTTTCAATTTTAAGAAAATTAATTAATTTTAATGTACCTATACCTAATAATGAGATATTAAATAATTCTTTAATAGCAAAGAAAATTACAATCAAATAATAGAATTAAATAAAACTAGTATTTACAATTGAAACAATTGAGCTAACTACAGACTCTTGCAAACAATCTACAAGTAGCTCAACTGATCCATATTACTCCATGAGATATTAAATATCTGCACACCTGATTGCAGTTTGAATACATTGACATTACATAGCTTTAAGACCTTGATATGTTATTATTAAACGATTGATGCTGATTCTGTAGATCTTACAAGTATTCGTCCTGAGGTGGGAATCGAATCCACGAACTCTTGCGTCGCAGACCTTTGCCCGCTTTCCCAAATCGTTCGCATACATCAGGTACCAGGAGAACAGGATTATTAATTTAAAGTAACTGATTACAAGATCAGGCAGTATCAATTTCAGAATTTGCACTAGTGGAACTGCGCGGCGCGGCATTGCGCGTAAAATTTGACCAACCCACCAAAATAGCTGCGCAGTTCCAATGCCGCGTAGTGCGTTCTATCTCATACGATTTCATACAAAAAATTATTTGCCGCGTCGCGCTGTGCAGTTCCGCTGCAGTGCTGTTTTGTTTAGCTCAGTGCGGTCGTACCTTTATGGAGTCTACACGCCAATAAGCTAACAAAACCCCGTCGACAGCCTTCAATATTCATAAACTGAAATGTCGCACCAACCTGATAGGCTATTTGATATTGGTACAGCTCCTCTATCGTGCGGACAGCGAACAACGCGAATCCCATACAAATATGAGACGGCACGATCACGTCTCGGTCCTATCGTCCGAATGTTGCATCAAATTTACTTCAATTATAAAAACTTCCTGAATCCCTTACAACTCAAGACCGTTTTTCCTTTGCACTTCAGCTTTCAATCTTGAATCATAACATTGACACCTCGATAGTCATGGTGTCAATAGGTACATCGCAATTACAATCACCATAAACTTTGTCATGGGAAGGCACACGCCATCTTCTAAAATAATGTCGAACTTTCACTGTTTTTTCGTTGATGACAGTAATGGCGCTTAATGTATTGTAATTTGAGGACCTCCATGGCGCATAAGGCGAAGGTTGCGGGTTCGATTGCCAACGCGGGATAAAATTTTATTATTTAATTGATAATAATTTTTTCAACTCACTTAGAGATTTGTTGTAGTAACTTATGTAAACAGACAGGTAAACACACAAAGTACTTTGGTCATAATGATAAACATCAAAAGGTAGGAAATAAATTTTATACCTGAATGTCCCGACAGTTTGGGTTCATGTCACTATGTTAAGTAGGAAAAATATGTCAATTTGTGTTTTAGTGGATTTGAGTGCTTGATCTATTGTGTAGTAGTCACTTTAAGATCTAGGCAAATATCAAATGTGGTCAAATTGTGTTCTGAATTAACGAAATTGGGACTTGTGTGAAACCTTTGGTATCTTCCGGATTCGGAGCCCTGAAAAATGTTCTTAGCTACTTCGAGCGTCACATAAAAGTGAAATAAGGTTTAGTTCAAAGCAAACCCACCATGTTGCCAAGACATTCACTCGAGCGCCGTGCGCAAGGTTAGCTATAGCCGCTCCGCACCCGCTATAGCTTGTAGTTCAAACTGTGGTATGTAGATGGCAGATATAAAGAATTTGCAATGTTTATGGCGGATTACTTATTTTATCCTAGGTTTTGCCCGCATTCTTCGAGTAAATTGCGGCATGGTTTTTATATTTAAACGTGGCTTGATCGAGTGACCTTTTGGTTATATTGGAATATAAGTTGGAGTGACTTTAAAAATGTAAATTAACTTCAAATTCCTGGGTACTGATAAAATACAGCCCTCTGACAGACGAACGCACAGGCAGATAGACTGAAATGGAATGAAATGACCGAAATGAGAAATGGATTCATATTGGATTCATTTCCAACGTGGATCCCTTTACGTACAAAACCTTAGCAAAATCTACGGTCCAGGATCGGTCGTCCTTCGTTTCAGGCGATCCGCCATCCGTCATCTTTGTTAGATCTTGATTTTAACAGGCGAATTCACTGATTCAAATTGTCACGTGATGATGTTTTAGATTACGGCGCACATATAAATTCCTCGAGAGTTTAGCTTCAATGTATATATTATGTACATAATATATATTGGGGTAGTGGTGTAAAAACTTTCAATAACACAGGAAGGAAAAGTAAACGGTAGGTAGAGCTAGGGTAAGCTCCCTACATCCGATCTGTTCAGTCACCCAGTTACTGTAATTGAATCGGATGTAGGGTAATCGGTTAGCTCACTGCTGTAATGAGAATCTATTACGCATCCCGTATGTGCTGCAGTTATTGGTAAATGTAGGTAATTTGTCAGATAGCTGGAAGGGTTTTACTTGCTCAACAAATAAAACTTAGAACACCGGAGGTGTCTCTATGGCATCGGATGAAACTATTTGGGAATTGTTCTTTTTTGTTTTTTTTTCTGGTAAGATGAATTGATTGTTTCAAAGAAAATATAGGTAAAATAGGTGTATCCATTCAAATGTTATTGGTGGTTCATATTTAAATGTCAGGCATTTCAAATTTTTCTTAAAATTAGTTTGTATCAAAGTGCGAACAGTTTAAATGATTTTAGTATAAAAACATCGTAGTTTGACAAATTCATTAGGTACCTACAGGTGCACGCGCGGCCCGAGCCTCACTCACTCTGAACAAGTTCTTCGTTAGTGTGAGGCCACACTGCGAGCCTAGCGCGGTGGCGACGACGGGCGCGAAGTATCAAACATATGAAACGCGCCTTTGTGTCCATAGTGTAGTGACTAAGGCGGAAGCCTAGTGCGACGGGCATGAGCGAGACAGCGCGCGTAATTTTCAAACGCTCCTGTCCGCGCGTTCTGGCCACACTACGGGCCTAGTTAGCGAGCGACCCAATGCGCGGGTGGCGGGGATATCAAACCAGTTCGGTCTTGTCTTGTCGCTCGGCGTTTGCGCGTCTTGTCATAAAATGGCTGTTAAAACTATCTTTTACTACTATATTATTTGGTGATTTTAGGTGATATTTTACTTAGTATGTAGTCAAATGTTGACACGGGCATTCGTGTGTACTCAAATAATGTTGTAGGGTATAATCTCAATTCTTCATAAAAGCTAAACAAAACACCAGTTATTGCTCTGTTTTTATTTATTTCCTGCACACCATCTCTAGTGTTGAACACCTCCCATCTCAGGATCGGACTGTCTAGTAAAAATAGCAAATCTTGGTCCATAGTTTGCGACACCTGATATTACGTCGAACCGCTACAAGAACTCGCGCGTCACTGTGGCCACCGCGCGCTCCCGCTTGCCGCGCCCGCCTAGGCGCCAGCTACCGCTCATTCAGTGTGGCCTCACACTTAGAGATAAAACGTTGGTGTTCTTCCAACACAAATAAAGCTTATAGTTGACCCGCTTACAACCGTAATAAGTTTTGATGGCTGTATATATTGAATGACAATTTAAAACGACATTAATGTAGGTATTGTATTATGGATATCAGTTATCTTGTACCCATAACACAAGCTCTGCTTAGCTTGGGGATAGATAATGCTGTGTGAATAGTACATCATTATATAATTATTATTATTATTATCTAGTAGATACCCATACCACAAGCTTCTCTCACTGTGGGGCTAAATGATGCTGTATTTGTGAAATGTCCTTTTCACAAAATGGCTTCGTATACCCCTTTAGGGGATACAAGCGAGAAGACAAATGTTGTAAATGTAACTATATCAATTCAAACCATCACGACATTAAAAAAATCAGAATTACTTTGATAAAGATCCGTACTTGGATGATTTAAGGCCCCAATATAGCTTCTTTTAAGGTCAAATGAAACCAAGCCTGCGCTATTAAATATAAAACAAAAAAAACAAGTGTCCGTAACGCATAACTATTGTGCTTACTGTCGACGTGCCCTTGCTGTTCACACCGCTGATACTAACCGTAAATGGAGAAGGTGTAAAATACAAAGAAAGATACATACCCAGGCAACTCACGAACCACCTAGCTGCATCGCGTCCTTGGCAATGACCATGCATCGAGAACCATACAAGACCACACACACACCCACGGCTGAGCGCTCAACGATACGCTGCAACCATTGCACGCTCTAAAAGATTTATAGATAAATGCAGTTCCCGGTGAAAATAGATAAATGCCAGTGCACATGTATTCTGTGCACATTGCAATAGTCGCCACTGCATAGACCGGACATCAGAGAAACTCTTCAATCATGGAGTTTCGCGGGGCAATCGTCCTGTTGTGCCTCGCCGCTCTATCTTCAGCAAGTACTTTTGAAACTAGTCTGAAGCTGCTCGGGAGGATGTACGAAAACTGTGAAAGTTCCCATGAGATCTTCAAGTGCTTCAAGATCCAAGCGGCGAAGTTCATTGACCGCGCTGCAAGGATGGAAACTCTTCCTATCCTGGATGGAATCGCCCTGGTATCCAGAACGGAAGGGCGTGCTTTCCCTTCATCGCTGCCTGAAGGTGATATGAACGCACTACCTTCGGACCAGATTGACAAATACCTTCTCATGGCTACTTCGAAGTTGATGCAGAGTCACCGGGTCGTCATATCTCCGGTTACCATCGGCGACGATGTCGGAAGGTCTTTGAGTGAAGCCAGGGGTAAGATGAAGAAGCTGATGGGTCCGATCATCGCCGGTTTGCTCGTGAAGGGAGGTTTCCTTGCTATTGCGTTCCAGGCTATCGCTCTCATCGCTGGAAAGGCTCTGCTTATCGGTAAGGTTGCTTTACTTCTGTCCGCCATTATTGGTTTGAAGAAGCTGGTGACTGGTGGAGACACACATGAGAAGACGACATATGAAATCGTGAAGCATCCTCAGGTGTCTCAGAGTCACACCTACTCATCAGCTCATTATGGAGGAGGTGATTTCGACACGACAGGTCCTGGTGGTCACTACAGAAGAAGCGTTGAGGATGAAGCCGCGGCACAAGACAGGGCTTACAACGCGTACGCTAAGAAACAGTAAACTAAACTTACGACTCCTTACAAATTACAACGAAAATTACAACGAGGCATTTATGCATCATTACAGCAAAACTAAAGCTTTGATTGTCAAGGTCAATGAACCTTAATATAAACAGATAATAGTATATTCCAAAGAAATATATTGCTTAATCAAACGACACATATATTTTTAGGTGTAATGGTTACGGAATAATAATATTTAGATATACAATACATAATAATTGAATATGTAAATAAGTATAAACTGCATACGCGATTGCGTGACATATTGTTTGCTAGTGCATTAGTTTTAAAAAATGCACCAAATGTTATTTTACGTTGTTTTCTTGAATAATATGTTATTTATATAATATAACAAATGTATCATTGTTATTATTAAGTTAGGTTAAGTCGACGGGTACTGTGCATTTCTATTTCAAAGAGTTTGTAATGTCCAATTTTGTATAAATAGTTTAAGTGATTATTACTAATATTTTTATAGTGGTGCTACTAAGTTGTTTATCGTATATTTATAGCAATTTAATATTAATTATTATTGATAAATATCAAGGTGGGGTTACGCGAGTACCTTTTGTTTATGAATGTTATTATTTTAAATAATTGTGGTGTATTGGAATTATTTATTAACGTTATGTTAAGTATACTATAAATATTATGAAAAAATAATTAAAAACCAACGATAAGAGGGCAGTCGATAAAATTTTGAACTTGACTATTTGTTTTATTTAAATTCATCGTTTACAAAAAAAGTAGGTATTTTATTGTGTGGTTGATGACTTGATGTTGATGATTATTAAACGAAACAAAAAGTCTGTTATTCAACCAACAACAAAATGGACACGAAATTTTTCTAAAGTAGGAAAAATAACACAACATTTATTTTGAGGTAGACTGAACTGAGAGAAAAATATTTCAAAAAAAGTGATATTGTTATAAGTTTTGTTTTAAATTCGAAGAAACTGGTGATGCGTTAGAAATAGCCGGTGATATAATCAAATTTTGGAGCAGTAGTGCGACGACTGCAGGACAATAGTAGGTACTGAAAGACGCCGGCAGAAGATTTTTGGAAGATTGGAGACAAAGGCACAGAGATCCAAGGTAAGCACACAAATTAGTCAGGTATTTTACAATAAAAGCTATCGCAGTTTGTAGAATTCATTACGAATGTGAGAGGGTTAATCTCGTTAAGGATCAAACGTTGGTGGTCCTTCCAACACAAACCTTGGTAGTGACCCGAACACAACTTTATTGAATGATAGGAAGCAGTGGATTTTTTGGTTAATGTGGCCCTGACAGTGATAATCAACGTGAGAAATTTGATATAATAGTATGAAAATATAGGTAGGTAAATATGATAATAGATCTAACAAAACTCCTAATAGAGTCCACAGGTGATCGGAATGCTGGCTTTTATTTCAGTCAACGAATTAGCATTGCCATTCAACTGCCAGCATTCTGGGCACTTAACTTTCTGGTGACGGCTTAGATTTTTAGAAAATAGATTTAAGTGTAAATATTAGTTGTAATTATTATTGTATTCTGTTCCTATTGCACTAGATTACAATAACAAAGAATAGTAAATATAAGTAAAATTATTACCAATAACTTCGTAGACACGTTAAACTTTCTTCACCAATCGGACATTCAGTCGAACTAAATTACTAATTTTACATACAAAGTTAACTTCTAATTTACAATTTAAGACGCCAATGACTGAGATGGCGCATCTGGAATAGAAGGCAATGATCTAAAAGGTATGTTTGGTATTGGCATGAATTATCAATTAGCTACATTGTAGTTCTTAAATTATCTGCACGTATTTTCTTATAATTGATGGATAAAAGGCTATGTTTTGAAATAGAAGTCGCTCGTTTAAACGGTAAAATTGACATCTTATCACTTAAAATGGCGGTTGTGGCGTAAGAATCGACCACTCCAACTTAGCCCGTAGATGTCGAAGAGCCGACTAAGGGAACCACCAAGGGAATTACCAGAGGAAAGGCAGTTGGTTCTTCCTGTGTATGTTACCAACCTCTACCACCTTACCTCTACTACGATCACCAATCCTGCTAAAGTGTAGTGATTATGTAATGGTACACCCTGTCTGTGCAGAGGGCGATTGTATCTGCGATACACTTTTACTTAAAACTACCGCGGGCATATAGATAGATAATACATTATTGTACCACACAAACATAGAAATCAGTACAAAATAAATGGTACGAGAAAAAGTACAAAGGCGGCCTTATCGCTATGAGCGATCTCTTCCAGGCAACCTTGGGATGGACTGGACATGTAAGTACAACAAAGACGGTGGCACTTGAAAAAATAATAAATTAAATAAATAATACTTAGGTACTCCACTAGTTACCTACATAACCTACAAAATTATAATAAACTTACATGAACATAAGATACAGGTTTTAGACGCACGATTTTTATTGCCATAATAGTCTCTTAAAAAAAAGTGGAGTGAAACTCAAAAATCAAATCATGGTATATATCCCGTTAAAAGTGACTTTTTATGTCAATAACCGTGATAGTTTCAAAAGTTTTAAAAATGGAGTGGTGCCTTTGTTATAAATCGTCAGTCACATCGTCTTTCCATCATGTGGTTAAACTAAGGTTTCTTGAATATAATAAAAATGTTGTAGATTCGACGTTCAGTCCCTGTGAGTGGCTTATAGCGCTCGATTTTGATCCGTCTCCGTGATAATCTTTCTCAAAGCCGATAAATTTATAGACTGTTTGTTATTTTCTACGTGTATCATGTTTGAAGTGATTAAAACCAACATGAAGCCAACTTATTTGTTCAATGGCTGGTTTTCTAAGAAAGAAGTGTTGCGTGTGAGTATTGTAACAAAAACTGATCAAACTGATCAATTTGAAGAAGGTAGAGCACAGCCACCGCTATGTAACTGTGAAGTTTAAATTCATCACTGAGTTTGATTAACATTCAGTAATTCTGAGAACTTCAATCTAACCAGCTGTCAAACAATAATTAGACAAAAATAACGCTTTGGATTGGGTGAGGTGACAAATCTTTCGGAGTCTTATAAATTAAATGATATTGTTTGGTAAGATTCTCAAAACGACGGATTCTGAAATAGACAGATTCTCAAAAAAACATTCTCAAATAGGCCGAAATTGTACAGGTTCATTCATCGTTGTTTGAGGGTTTGTCTACCATCTCACTTAAATTAGTGAAGATTTAGCCTAAGATGGAGCAAGTTTTCCCAGAAGGAAGTTTTTACCCTGGACTTGAAGACTCCATGATTGTACCTTAAGGGGCCAGCGGTGGATGAATTATCTATGCAAACCTTATACCTAAATTATTTGTAATTCGAGCATATTTCCACCAACTACGTCATTTTTTGAATTCGTGTAGAAATAGGTCTCTAGTTGTATTTTTAACATTTGTTTTTATATGTTGCGTTTTTAAAAAAAATATTTTTTAAATTTTTTAGTTCTTGTGTGTTAGTTTAATTACCATGCTTATTCTTAAGATCTTGAGAATGAGCATGGTAATTAAGGTTTTAGTAAAAATTGAGAGGCAACTTGCGTTTTTTTCGTGTTTTCAAAACATATGATCGATATAATAAGTCCCGAACTTTACCATTTATAAATTGAAAAGTTAGTGGTAAATATTTAGTAGTTTGGAAGATATGGAGGTCCGGCGGATTTGATTTAGGATAGTGTGGGCCCTTAACTAGAAAACAGATGCAGGAAACTCATTCCACTATTCCTCCAAAACGTGCGAGATGGCAAATACCTCGATGTGGAAACCTCAACACATTTTGACACAACCATACTTTATGGTCCATCATCAACGTTTTCATGATTTCTTCGCTAATTGCTAGATTCCTACGATCAATACGGTTCTCATTACCACTCTCTAGTTTTCACATGGCGATGCGTATGTGCGCTATACGCTCTGATTGTCGTGGAACTCACTTACAATACCAGAGTGGATCCGGACTTGTATCCTAATTTACTTGTGAAAGTGCATTTGTCTTATTACTTGTGATATATTCCTTTTTTTTAAAAGGCGAAAGTTTATCAGGGTCGGGAGATGATGTGTGTTTGTAACGAGATAATGTCAAAACTACGGAATGGATTTGGCTGAAGTTTTGCATGCAAAGAAAGGTCCCTTTAATATACCTAATACTATCTCACAGTCAAGTCTTGATCTTAATTATTAATGATCTAAGAAATTAAGACGTGTTAATATATCAACTAACACGCACGTCTTAATTGTCAAGAACACTACCGGGATCTTCAGTGATGACAACGACTCAAGCAAACTAAGTCCTCCGGTCAGGTGGGATGACCTGCAAAAGACTGCAGGCAGATGCTGGACACGTCAAGCTGAAGACGGGAAGACCCTATGTCCAGCAGTGGACTAAATGATGATGATGAATTGAGACGCTTCAGTTAAATTTTTCTGGACATTGATTCCACAAATAGGGTACAATTAAAAAAACGCCTGGGTAGCTACAGTCAGAAGATTTTTGATTTATTTATTGATGTATTAGAACGGCCTTAGGCCATAAACTTTTGCTCGTAGCTTCACATTTTTTTCTTACCAGATTATATAAAAATTGGAGTATTAACTTTGTCGTTACAGAAGGAAGAAGAAATTTCATATCGAGTGAAACGGTTCTGATTTCTTTGGTTTCTGTTTATAAGGTTCCTATCTGTACTTAGAAAAAAACAGCGATATAATTTTTAGGAAGTAGTTTAATTCATCAATCTTGACTAGATCTAAATATTTTGATGTGCTGTATAATGAAGTGCAAGTCAATTGTTATTTAGCAGAAATTGAGATAAAAGTTCATAAAAACATCATAATGGGGTAATGATTTAATTTAATTACAAAAATACCATCTGACTAAACCCCATTCGCAGGTCATATTCTTTAAAGGAGTGTCAACCTGAAAACAAGGCGCAAACACCTTACTAATAAAAATCTATCAAATTAAAACAGTTCCCTAGCAGTGTTTTTCTCACTCTAACTGACAACTGAAGAAAGTAAACGACTTGTCGTTATTGCTTAAAGTTGAAGAGAGGCATAAAAGCAATAGAGATTCTTGTTACACAATGATCCATCTTACAGATAGGTAGGTAACCTTACTTATAAAAGAAATTATCCATTGATAGGAGTCCAAGCAAAGTTCCTAGCGTTCCGAATCTTCGACTCTTCTCTCGTTTCATCACCTTCTTTCTTCGTGACGAAGAACCTCTCCAGTCTGTCTCTCAGTTCATCTGGTGTTATAGGCACTGCCGTGGTCTGCTCAGCAGATTTCTCTCTGTAGTAGTACGGATCTGATTGATGATGATGACGGTTGTAGTAACCTAAAAATAAATTACAACTAAGTTAGGTATATGACAAAAAAACATGAAACAGACGAAACAAACAAAACGAACAGACATGAAATAGTGTAGTTTTTTGCAGACTGTTGCGTAAGAACTATGTCATAGGCGCAGCTCAACTGCTCTAAATTAATACTATAAGATAATCTTTGATAGCCTCAATAAAATAATAAAGAGTTAAAGTTTAGTCCATAGGTACAAACAGTATACAATAATTTGATTTCGAATCTGATGTAGGTAATCAAAAAGATTCCCGTTTGATTTTATTTTAATTATGTAGAATCTTAATTCTTTTATATCCTGAGCATTAACACAAATTTGTCATGTTTATGTGTGAATTAATATAAAAATTAAAGAAGATAAATAAAAGATTTTGGCTCTCTTCTCATAAAATACAAAAGCAAATATTAGTAACAAATAAACTAAAACAGAATACGGTAATTTTTGCTCACTAAAACATTATTTGTTTAATTTATTGATTGATTTATCAAATAATGTGTTAAAAAGAAAAAATCTTTGGAATGTACTAGAACCCAAAACCAGAAAGATTTTCAAACTTCGGTTTAGATTTGCATAGCATTGAATTCTTGTTGTCAAACAAAAGGGTGATTGACTCTACTTTCTCCTCTCCCGATCGTTTTAGAAGCTTTCTAATATAGGTTATGCACCCCAAGCTTCAAATATTTGAAAGTACTCACTACTTCCAAATTGTGAAGTTTCAATCGTAAATGTAGGGGATTAGAGTCCTTTATATCTGAATTGGAATGCATCATTGCTTGGGTTGGACACTGTGCATCGACATGAGGTCAACGAACCTGTTCATAGGAAAAGTTGTGAATGACCTTGGGTGGGATGGTTTAGGAAGATCATGAGTTTTGTATATAAATAATATCATAATCATACAACACAACCTACATATAAACAAAACATAAGTGGGTGGCATTCAAGTTAGGAAGGTACTTAGCTTTTACCCATTAGGTGGTTGGTTTCAGGGTTAGAAGATGCTGAGTCAACGATTTTCCAGCATTAGTCATAAACTTTTCTTTATCTGTCAAAAATTATGAAATCATTTCGGCTCAAGGAATTAACAATAGTAGGTCATGTTGTGAGATGGAAATGTGATTAAGCCAAAATCTCAAATGGTCCACTTTATTAATTTATTAAGTAAATCATTGGCAAAAAGCCCCCTACCGTAAGTACTTTGAACTATAGAAAAGTAAAATAAAAACAGTAAGACCGCAGCTAAATTTTGACTTCTCCCTATCAGGTATCTATCAATTTAAATCAGTCATCACATCAGGTAACCATAACAAAAGCTCTCCTTACTGTGGAGTAAAAATAACGAAATTTTAAGGACTCACCTCCAGAAGTATGTGGGTCATGATGATATCCGGCATGATCGTACGAGTTGTATCCTCCCGACAATGCTGGAGGTGGATACCCCCCAAAACCTCCAAACGACTGCCCAAATCCACCAGAGAACACTGTCACAGCCAGCAAAGCTATTTTAGCTAGGAGGAAGGCTTTTTTGCTGGCTATCAAGACGAGACCCAATAATATTGGTAGTAAGGTCGATATTTGAAATTTGAAGCCGAGGAGGAATGGTACGAGAAGGTTTCTGGCAAGAAGACGTCCTGCAACATTAAAAAAATTCTAATAAAAATCTGTAAACTGCAATAAGAATGTAGATAAGTGTCGCTAAAACTTTGGATGTATCCTTTGTAAGCGGAACTAAGTGCTTAACTAACAATTTAAGAATGGGTTAAAACGAAACCCAGGATTTTGTGTATAGGTACTTTTATTTTGAAAAGTTCGCGTGTCTATAAATATGATATATATCTGAGCAGCTGACTGTACCTATTATTAACATGCGCTCTTAGGTAACAATTTTCGACACGATGTCAATTGTTTGAGAAAATATATGAAATTAAAATGAAATGAACTCTTTATAATTCATAATCAGAACCTTATTCTGTTATTGAATTATACAGGAATCCAACCTTTGTTTATTCAGTAAAAGGTTTAGTAATTGATTTCATTACACAAATAATCGACCACTACGCCATGAAAGGAGCTCCAAGCGAGCGCAAGAGTAAACTATTCGAACGTAACATTGTGTTTCAAGGACAAAGTACAAGATGGCGCGACTGCGACAAAGTCAAGATCAATGCTGAAGCCTTGAGGGAATACCTTTCTCTTTAGTGCAATAGCAAATGGATAGATGGCGTTAAAGTAAGCACTAGTTTCAAAATTAAGTAAAGATAGGTATCAAATTAACAATACCGCGATAAAAGATTTTTGACTAAGGATATATTTTGATACAGCACTTATTATCCTGTAGAGTTGAAATCTGTCACCAAGCGAACTCCACGTACCTGTAGACAGTCCACCATTTTCTTGATGTGGTTGGTTGTGGGTGTAAGAGCGATCCTTGACTCTTGGGTCCATGACAAATTCTAGCACCCCATTGGCTAAAGTAGGACCGATCCTCATCACCAGTCCTGGGTACAACATGCTCATGTCCCAGTGAAGAGATCGTTTTGAAATCAAATGGCTGGCATCTTCAATTATCGATCTAGAATAACGAATGTATGTATATATCAGTTGAGCTACCTGTAGATTGTTTGCAACAGTCTGCAGTTAGCTCAATTGTTTCAATAATAAATACTAGTTTTAATTTAATTATATGATTGTAATTTTCTATGTATGTAAACGTTATATTCTTTAAGGGTTTTTGGGCAATTTATGCAGCAAATTTGATGGTAATTAATATGTAAAAATAATCACAGAGTACATAATTCTGAAATCTGTGGATAATGTACGAACTAAAATCAATTTACCGGAAGTCCATAGGATCTTTATCCAAAAAGCTGCCAATGTCTCTCGGAGTTTTTTCATCTCTTACAAAAGAGATTCCTGTCGCCAAGCTGAAACTTTCTGTTTCATCGTATTTGTTCAACCTATTCAAAACTTCTTTTCCAAAGCAGACACCCAGTTCAGAACTCCTCTGGATACTGACACACTCATTAAGCTGAGAATCATCCACGTCGTTGTCAATCTGTTCACCTTGTTGTAACTGAATTGGAATCACTTCTACTGATAAAAGAGAAAGGACAAGAATAAAAGTTGATTTTGGTGACATCGTTACAAGAAATTCAAATGAAATTGAAGTTGGATAATTATCCAATGAGGATCTACATTTCAATGGAACTTTATCTTTAAGAACACCATTCTATAGTTAAAAAATATTCCCTAACCGTTTGGAACACTTAGATAGATATAAGAAGATCTAAATAAAAACAAGGAATAAATAGATAAATGTTGAGTATTCCAGAAATTGTCCGATCGAAACACAACTTTTTTGCACAAAGGAATTATTACGTATGAAACTGTAACAGGGCAAAGTTGGTTATATAGACTTCCTTGGTTATGTCTGGGTGAACTTTGCCATTGTTTGGAAGAAAAGCTACACAAACGAACGACTTTACAAGGAACAGAAAATAATTTTTTTAATAACAGAAAATTTTAATACAAGTGTTAGTTTCTTCTAGCTTCAAATCTATAATTTTATGATTCAATATTATTTAAAAAACCAGCATAATCATTATGATACAGCCTGAACGCACCCACTGCTCGGAAATAGGCCTCCGATTTTAAGAAATTAAAGGCCTATTAGGAGTATTTATATCCAGATTCGCCCTACGGAAATGACAGGACAAACATTAAGCTTTTTTGTATCCACACCATCGAGTCGTGAATAAAAAATCGTAGTAACTGCTTTGTTTCCCACTTTTACAATTTTATTTGAAGTATCATACAAGATCGATACAGATATTTTTGATCGCATCATTCATACTATTCTCGATGCTCATTGGCTGCATAAAGATTATGAATAAAAAATAAAGTGAATATAAGAGCATAAACAAAAAAATATATACACACGAATACTTTAACTGAAGTGTCCAAGAGTCTGAATAAATTCAAGGGAATAAAACATTTTTTTAACTTGTGTTGCCCGTTTGCGACAATCCGGAGGCTTCACGGTATTCGCACGGACCGACAATAGGGTGAAAATTCGTCTTGGTTAGTTAAAGCTATCGTGAGAGTGATCTCGACTCCGTTACATTCGGTTACGTAACTGACGTAACTTGCATGCATATGTTTAGAATTCAATCACTTGTTTATTTATTTGGGACCATCTGATAGAGACAATATAATATGATACAGGACTGATGGATTTTCTGGTAAAAACTTTTACTAATACTGAGTAAGTAATATATGAAAATGTTATGACATGATAATGGAAATGAGCCTTGCCCAGTAATTGGACACGTCTTGTCATCCCACCGACGACGGTTGTTTATTCGTTTAGGTTTGTTTTGCTTCTGTTGAAATAAAAATACTGCGAAGCAGTTATTTCAAGTTACGAGAGATAGGTACTTATTGTAATGTAATTTGATGTATTTAGTTCTTATTTATAATGCACTAAAGTACCTAGTCAGTGTAGGAAGGTAGGTGTTTGATCAGCGTATCCAGAAAATGTAAACACTAATTTGATACTAGGTACTCAATATTTTTGGTCTACTTGATTGATCAGATGATCAGTTGATCACTCATACATGAAAGTATCGTCCTATGTTTTGATCAGCTTTCCACACTAGATAGGCATTCCAATCAGCAACAGCAAGACTTCTGCCATAAGCTAGTTCTCATCATCGAACTTATTGCTGGAAAATAAAGTTAAAGGTCGAGTCATTACAAATTTCTCAGTGAATAGATATAAGTTCCGATAGCGTATATTGAAATGTACATTGTATGATGCGTATTATAAAATTAAATCTGGTCGTGCATTATTTTGGGCTTGAATAAGCAATACTAGAAGTTTTAGCATCTCCTGGTCCTAAAGTAAGCAGACCTCTTACTTTAGGACCAGGAGTATGGAAACCAGACCAGCTATCCGATATACATTTTACTAAGTAAGTGTAGGTACTCAGGCTCGGAACAAATGCCAGTAGGTCATACAAACATTTATCCCGCGACGGGCATAGAGGCCGCAACCACCTATATCGCAAATAAATCTTTGCCAAATGCGCCATTAGGGTCGTCAATTAGGGTATCCTCACAAGCAAGTAGCCATAGAATTAACAATGATGATTGATGTGATGACCAATGAAATGCAAATGTTGTGACTCACCGAAATAAGTAGAGGCTAAAACAAATCATTTGTTACTGTAAGCTCTTGTTCAAAGCCTTTGACCCCTTCATTGTCTTACAACCTGTTAGCTTTTACTTTCTCTAAAACGTCGTATGTACCAACAATTGCGTCATCTATTGAATACTTACGATCTAAAACGTAGGATTGATTATTCCTTAGCAGTTTTTGGGATCCGGAATCGTTTCGGATTTCATCATCATCTAGAAGTGAAAGTGTTTTTTCTCAAGTGTCCGGTTCTTTAGTAAAAGTTTCTGATGTAATAACTTCCATTGACGTTGCTTCATACAAAATATTTATACTGAATCTTTTTTGAAAATTTATTTATGAAGTTTTTTTGAATAAGTAGCAGGTAGGTAAATCTCAAAAATAAATCATAAATGTTAATAAAATACCATTGTTTTTGTAAGAAGCTAATGATTTCTGAGGGTTGTGTTTGAATGAATAAAAATGCCCGTGAGCCCGTGTGGTGTTTTTTAATAAATGGAAAATCAAATTTGAATGGCTGTAAATTATTACTTGGTTAAACCTGGTTTATTTGGAATTCCGTATCACATTAATTAGTCACGATTCATAAATTTGCCTATCTCCGATGTATAAATTTTAATCAGTGTTTAAAAAAAAAAACCTGTAATATAAAATGTTTTTTATTCAAATAGATTACGAGCAATTAAATATAACTAATACTATAATAAACAAAACCTATACCAACTCTACAGCAAATGGCATAAATAATAGTAAGAAACATGTTTCTTTTCATAAATTTTGTTAGTATATTTACTGATTTGCTCAGCAGTGGAGTATACTAATGGCAAAAATCATAATTATACCTCAAGTGATTTTAATAACCTACTTTTCTTCATTCCAAAAAATTAAAAGGTACGTTTCGCATTAAAGGTATTTTGACCTATGCACCTCCATACATTTGTCAATTCGCTGCTTTCGCTGTTGTAGCCAGAGGGCCATCTGATTTCTGTATCTCACTTGTTTTATGTAACCTCCCCCTCTTAGCACTTCCAGCATCATTTGCTTATATTCGAAAATCAGTGTCATCAATTTTGGCATCTAGCTCTTCAAACGTAAGGTTGTAATCAGCTTGTGCACTACTATCATCGGCAGTAGTATTATCTTGGCTATAGTGGACTCCGTCAGAGGTTCATACACCTTCTCATACACGCTTTTACACATGAATACTTTCTTTTTCTTCATATCACGAGGTGTTAAGGTTTAAAATTAAGCGTTTTACAAATTTACAAACCGGTATTTCGCCGTGTTCGTCGGGCGTTCTACAAAGTTATATTATGCAGCAATGAAAGTTGTACGACTGGTTTAGATAAGTCTTATTGCATAGAGGTATGGTTGCTTTTAGTTTGACTTCGTAGTTTGTGAAGGCTATGGTGTGTTTATGGTATTTTAAAGGAAAAGCTTCGGATGTGAACCGGACGCAGGAACGCGTGTGAAGTGAAATTTCTTTTTTCTTTTAAGAAGGATGCCGTGGGTGCGTTTGACCCAAATACCTACCTATATTATGATGTAACAAGTAATATTGATGATTGGCTTACTTACTGAGTTAAATATTGGGATGAATGTTGCTGGAGCTACTGCGGTCACGGCGTTAGCATCGACGACGTCTATCTCAGTGGATGTTTTGCGCCAAGGAAACCTACAATAGGAAAGAGGCAGTAGCTTCTTTCTGTATATTTTAACATATTTACTGCGATCACCAATACATCTGCTAAGCGTGGTTATTATGGCACGTTCAGCAGTGGACGAAGGAGTGCTAATGTTGCATCCTTTAGTATATATGTCTCTGTCTCTGATTACTACAAAATTATGATCTCTAACGCAGAGCAAAAGTCTGCTTGAGAACCAGGATCTTGTAGGTTTGATTCGGGCTGAAACTTTCTACGACAGACGACGATCAGAAGTGCTTCTAGACTTCGATTAACAAACATACAGATGGTAAATCTATGATATCGCTCAGTGGTTGCATTATATTAACGCACTGAAAAAATAGTTTATCATTCTTGTAGTACAGTTGTAACATACAAGAAAAGTTTTTCTTTTAAAGAATGTTGTAATTGTCTAACAAAAATTATATAAAAGGTTTTTATTTTTACAAACATTAATCTTTGTAAAACTGTTGTAGTCTATACGTGTGCTTTTCCATAAGACAAGAGCGAAACCCCGTAACACAGGTATTTCTATACGTGTGCTTTTCCATAAGACAAGAGCGAAACCCCGTAACACAGGTATTTCTATACGTGTGCTTTTCCATAAGACAAGAGCGAAACCCCGTAACACAGGTATTTCTATACTTAAAAGGGGATTTCCAAAGCAATTTAAAGATTTCTAGAGATTAGGTTATAGAAATAAACAAATCCACTAACTGTTCCAGCGGTCGCACGAGTTCAACCTGGGACCTCATGTCCCGGGTTCCAACCCCGGGTCAGGAAGTTGGCGGTATTACACCCCCTTGCCTCGGAAAGTACGGTAAGATGTTGGTCCTGCGCCTATCCTCTCCCCGGTCGTGTCGGTCTGCCGCCCATCAGATTATGAAAATGAAAGAAGTGAAGAATGAACTGCTTCTGTGCTTACGCGCACAGTACTCCATTATAATTATGTCCTACGCACTTGGATAGTTTTCGTTAAGACTGATCGACGTGGCCGAAATTCGGCTATGCTTCGAGAGGCATCATTATCATTATGTTCATAATTCCATCGTCATTTTTATTCTTTTCACACTATCTCAAAATTTAAGTCAAGAATCGCAATCTCTTCCTCGTTTTCAGAATCTCTGAAACAGAAATCTTGAAACGTGAAAGTCGTTAAATTACTCAAATCAAGTAAAGACTAAAAACGCAAGTGCCAAGATAATAAACTGGCAACATAATACAAGATCATAGACGAGAAAGTGACACCGAGGTACTTGACGCAGGATGTATGCCTACAATTATGTAAGAACACAGATTATTTCACTGCGTAGGTACTTAAAATGTTAGCCTACGGATTTCAATAAATTTCATCACTGTCATTGTCAGACGACCTATGCGGAGCAGCGGGTGAAGACACGCCTGCGGTAGAGGGGTTGCGGGTTCGTTTCCCGCCTCAGGACCAAGGCATGATACCTGGTCAGTCTTCCATTGCAACACCCTAAATAAATAATAATAAATAGTAAATAATGCTGGACAATTCACACAGCATTATCTAGCCCCAAGTTAAGCAGAGCTTGTGTTATGGGTACCTACTAGATAACTGATATACATAATACAATAGAATACACACATAGATATTTTTACCCGACTACCAACAGGGGAGGGTTATGATTTATTATACATAGAAAACGACCAGACCACCCGGAAGAAATATCTGCAGATCGTACAACCAAGATCGTTCTGCAGATCGTGCAACCTCCTGCGTCGCAGGCGGACCTTCACGTCACAGAGGTCGTCAATGGGTACAAACTGTGAGCATTTTATGAATAGTCACCTAATCACTAAGACCTGGGGCCCTAGTACGACTGGTACGCGTTATCTTCGAATACTTCCATCCAATTCGTGTCCTTCCTATACAGTTAGCGCCTTGCAGCGCCCCTAGCTGATCGAGAGGAGCTACTTATAGTTGTTTGACAACGATCCAGTCGTTTCCTACAAGCTCGATGACAGTTTTCGAATGATTTTGAGTGATTTGTTGCACTTTGACATGACAGCGGCAGTCGCGTTTGCGGCATTGATGTTTAAAAGTAAGTAGATAGAGCACTTCCAATATAGCTTGGTCACAGAAATGCCTTTAATTGGTGCTTCAAGAAAAATAAGAACGAACGGGAAAACATTTCACTGGGTACTTGCATCGAATTATCGATAAAAATATCTGAACAATCCTGTAAACAGACCCCGGGTTCCAAGAAAAGTGCCCAATCGTTGCATGCAAGTTGTTACTGCAATATTTACTTATCTACTGTTAATAACAGATATATAATTTTTATAGTTCGTTTAGTCACGCGACAACTGTTTTTGATTTGTAGTAGGTAATTTACATGTAACGTCACAACCAGTCACAAGTCGCTGAAAAGTGCGCCCGGTGTGACGTCACGCGAACTTTATATCTGGCTATAATTTCATAATTTTTTATTTAATTGTCAAAGTGTCCAATATCTTCTGATAATATAACTGATGGACTAATTCGATTTATTTAGGAAAATAGCCTATTATAGTTGTTTCCATCTAAGGGAGTGGCTCCAAAACCTCTTTTTTGAGTACAGCATTTGGTAATTGAGTAATCTTCAGATGTTCATGTTGGCGCTACCACTATTTATGTTTTAATCATTGAAATCAATAAAGTGACGTCTTGTGACGTCTCATTTTTTATAGGATTTGCGTTGGTAGATGAACGAAACGTCACCGTCACGTCTCGATACTGTCGTTAACCCGACTCGGGGCTCTGATCCAGATATTTTCTAATGTATGTATATGTGTATATAATGTACACTAAATTAAGAAAAAAAAATCTGATTATGTAGACTATACACAAACAATTCAGAGGTAGCCCAACTGATCCATATCAATACTTACCAGTCAGATGCGTGCCCAAGACGCAAAAAATAATAATTAAGTATTAAACTAAGTAAGTAAGGACCTGCTATAAAAAATCTACCGTTTGCAGCTCGGTCGCTAACTGACAACTTTCATAGAAGCCGTAAAAACTGTTTAAAACAAGAGCGCTAAAAGAAAATGTGCTTGTCCCAGTATTTTATAAAATGAAAATAAATCCTGTTAGGTAAGTAGAATCAGAGTGAGAAAGAGGGCCGTATGTGTAGTCTGGCATTAACCATAATAATATTAGCTTTAGTATAGCTCCCGCTCGTATCCACATCCAATCGTGCTGACCACACGCTGTCCAAACAAAAAAACCTCATGAACATACTACTGCCTTCAAGCGAGTGTTCCGTGCATCCTGATCGCTTGCTTAAAACTGTAGCTGAGTAAGGCGTATACACGAGTGGCTAGGTTGCGGCGTGGCAAGCTTGGTTACTGCACGCTGACTGCTATTTAATGCTGTCACTGTAAATATCTATGATTACGAGTTAGTTATGAGCCATTTTTAAATATTGTACTGTCCCAGGTTCATGCCCTCTTTATTCAGTAAATTTTGTGCAATCCCACTCTTTCAAGACTTCATCTATATGCATCAAGTATCTGCCGCAAATCGTTATCCCACGTAGTTGGAGGGCGTCCTACACTACGTTTTCCGAGTCGCAATCTCCACTCAAGAACACGTTTACTCCAGCGGGGATCGGTTCTTCTCGAGATATGGCCACCGTGAAAATATATTTTTATCATACATATTATTCGGCCCCGACACAAAAAGGTTTGTTATAAAGTTTGACGGGTGGATCTATGTGTCTGTGTGTGCATCTATCTGTGGGTTGTTGCGGCATCATAGCTGTTCCCAAACGGATGATATTGATTATTTATTATGTCAAAAGTAGTCTTTATCGAGTGTTCTAAGCATGGAAAGTCTACCAAGAGAGTATTTAAGTGTATATTTTATAGAATTTTTGTTAAATATCTCTATCTGCCCGTGCGAAGCCGGGGCGGGCCGCTATTTTTCAATGTTTTAATAATGTCTCTCGATAATACATTTTGTCCTGCGGTGGAATCAAACCAGCAAGCCTGACTGCGACGCTTCAAGGCACTTACTCTAGATAAACTATTCTGCCCGACTACAATAAATGTTCAAGCTATAGATACAGCCCACACTGCTCACGAACAGGTTTTTTCACCTCATCTCACTTGTTAATATCGGTGCATGATCGCTCCATATACAACCAACGGTTGCTTATTATTTAGAAGCTGTACCTACTTACACAGTTTGCCTAATTTACGCTTAAGAATTGTCCTAATTTATTGAAGTTCGTAAAGATGCCAGGATCAATGATATAGATTTGATGCTACTTTTTCTCTCCAAAAACGTGTTTAAAATTGCGGGTAGGAGCTAGTCCACACTTAGGCCCTTGTCACATGCTTACGGTCATGGCACGGTTACTGTGGTCGGCATGTGTAGCCCGTCCCATACATATCTACTTTGCCTGGCACGGCCACCGTGCTGATTTATTTGAAACAACTGCATTTGATAGATAGATAAAGACTTTATTTGCAACTTCATACACACACATACAAAATACAACAATTATACAGTACACTAGTAAAAACAAACAATAATACGATTAAGATTAAGAGTAACATAGTGTAGGAAACGTTGTGTGTGCTGCAGCAAGACAAAAAGGCCGTGGCTCAGTGAAATTTTTGCTTAAAAGCAAACACTGATTTTCAGCCAAAACCAGATCATCATTTGAAAACCGTTTAACGGCTTACCGAGATAAATTTAATCAGGCTTAACCTTAGTTAAGCCTAATTTATCTGACATAGCACGGGACATACTTAGCGTGTCTATTTTTTTCTATTTTCCAACACAATTTTTGTGTTTCGTTTCGTCCAATTGATGTAGGTACTTTAATATACCGAATTGGATTACCAATAGGCTACTTGACTACTACTGGGAAATAATTCTAACGTTCCTATTGTCTGATAAAAATAATGCACAATGTAATTAATATTTCTTCAAGGCCCGTTGTATTAGTATTCATTTTAAAGTTTGAATAAAATAATGGCGCGCCAAAACGATAGTCTCTGTCATGACTCCGGTGACATGACAGAGACTATCGTTACACTCACACCACCTAAGAAGAAGAAGAACAATACGCACTGTAGTCTGTGATTGGTGAGACGTCACCAGCGATGCAACCAAATGGAGAGCGTTTTCGGTGACGTGATCATAATTATGTCAAAAAATGTGTAATTTTAATCCCGTTTTTCACCTAAAATAGGCATATTTTTTTATTAAAATCACCTGATTACGCTTTGTTACGTTGTCACTGACTAGGATGAAAACAATTTGCAACTTATTTTTAATGTAGTCAAATAGCTTATTTGCACAAATAAAAACCGGCCAGTACAAAATAATTACAAGTTTATTATGAAGTAGGCATCGTTAGTAAAACCAGCTTTCTATGTAAATACAGTCAGTTTGGCTATCCCCTAGAAAGAAAAAGTGATTTCATAAAATAAACCGTGATCTTTTATTTTGATGTTTTTTTGGGTTGTGCACATTATCTCCTTACTGCAATAAACATAAGGTTGTTTATTGATGGCAATCACTCAAAGGCCTATCACCGATGAACTGACCTTATAAATAAATACATAATTGCAGATCGCACACGTCCCAAGGTGGAATCGAACCCACAACCTCCTACGTCGCACTGCGCCTCATCAGTCACTATTCGCTTGGTACACAAAGTCTATTTTTCAAACATACAGGGTGTGGCGTAAAGAGTGGCCAAGCCTTTAGCTACGGGTTTGAGGCATCATAAATATTCAGAAAATAAAATATTGTACCCCGTAAAAGTTTCACGATTTTAAGTTATTGGACGATTTCGAAATTTTCAACTTGTTTACCAGTATCCATTCTTTGCAATGGCATGGTTACAAATCAAGGAATTTTTGCAATTTGTTTTAGTTTTAGCATACTGGCTTTGTTTGTGCTATCAAATTCCGATGTAATAAATCTCTTTTGAATGTACAATTTGTTTTATTTTCTGGTTTTTGTATATTTCCTTACAATGCAATAATTTTTTGCGAAATTACAATTCAATAAGCGAATTCTTATCTTACTTGTAATTTGAAAAAAAAGAACCGTTACTCGTCTTAAAAGGAATAATCTTTGCATTAAAAGTTGGAAATACCAAGTGTCAACTATTACGTCAATTGTCTTAGTTGGTCACTTAGGTGATCATAGATCTTTTTTACACCACAGGTGGTCAAACTTAGGTAGGTAAAGGCTTGACCACTTTTTACGACACACCCTTTATACCTAGGTAAGTTCAAGGTTAATGTTATTTGATGACTTGAGCTGATATTCTTAAATTCGTTACAAATCGACTAACTTCGCGGTGGGCGAAGGTCCATGTTTTAAAAGATTCATATTACTCGGTATTAACCGCGACTCCGCAAACATAGTGTAGGACGCCTTCCAACCAGAAGATGATGACCTGCGAAACTGCAGGCAGATGCTAGATGCGGGAAAGCTGAATACAGGGGCTATACAGGGTGGATCAAAAAGTGACATCATAAAATAGCTCACCCCGAGGGTAACTGAAAATACCAATTGTATGTTCCCCGATTTTTTGTAGTTTTCAAGTTATGATCTTTTTACGTTTTGTTTGACAATTTTCGGGCAGTTAAAACTGTTACATGTTTTTAGTGGAAATTCAGAGTTTTTTTAGTTGTAATATGACCCTTATGAATAGTACTTTCTTTCATAAAATGACCGGCTTTAGATTTCTAACATTAATGGAAGTTACAAAATTTTTGATCAAAACTGAAGAATTTATATTTGAGCGACACAAAGTTGCCGTCTGAATAAAATCAGTGCTCCTAAAATCGGTGCTCTAATGGGAATACTTCTTAATAGCGACCTTTATTGAGTTGATCTAACAGTAGCAAATATAGGCATTAAGAAGTCTAGTCTTGTACAGTTACTTAAAAGTGTGTTATCAGCTTAAGTTAAATTGAAATCGAACTAGACCCACGACGTGATATATTGAGTTGTACCGTCACGGACAAAAGTGTCTAGGCGTTTTTATTATTTTGAAGTACGTATGTACGGCCAGGTGGGTATCTATTGGGTATCTTAATACCCTGGGCTGGGGCTGGCCTTATCTCGAGAATAACCGACAACCACTGGGGTAAACGTGTGTCGGTAACATAGTGTAGGACGCCCTCCGACCATCCTCCGTGGGATGAGGATTTGCGAAAGACTGCTAGCAGATGCTGGATGCAGCAAGCTGAAGACAGGGCGTTATGGCGATATTAGGGGGGGCCTATGTCCAGCAGTGGACTAATATAGGCTGATGATGATGATAATCTAAATACCCAACTGGCCGTGTGGTGGCAGCATGGAATATGCACCACCCCAACTCTCCCCGCGGTTGTCATAATTAAGGGATATCCCCTGGGAGCGGGCAGCAGCGCTTTTTGTGATACAATAATAATTCTACCACTCAACTGCGATCCCGAACCCGTATGCCCAGCGTGGGGATTACGGCATAGGGCGCTTATCAGGGGACCTGACCATAAACCACTCAGACCTGTGCCATATATCCATTCTTAAATGATATTTACATTTAGCATAAAACTTTTGAAAGAGAATTAAGTTTTAATTTTGTAAATGCGAAAGTGTGTTTGTTTGTTTATAAGTTTGTCCTTCCTTCACGCCCTAACTAAGCAACCAATCGGCTTGATTTTTGGCATGAAGTTAGTGGAATGGATGTAACAAACAATCATTCATGATAATATAATATATAATATTCAATCATTCATACATATATCCAAAAATCCATGCATCTAATCATCTATCGATCCTACTTTCGTATTTATAATACTAGTGTAACCCAGTATTTTTCTCCAGTAAACCACATCCGGACCTGCAAGTGAAATTAGAGACTTTGTAATTGCGTCCATCAATTAAGAATCCCAACCAGTATTTATCCAATGACTGCTTCACTGACCCTCTTTGAAAATAACACCCTAACACTTTTGTCCCGACCACTCCATCCAACTGCATAAATGCATGGGTGCATCCCTCTCAGCGACTCCAGTGTACCGTGACACCAAGCGCATATAAACGCTACAAGTGGTCTAGTTTCGAACACAGTACCCATACCAGCATCGAAGTGATCACGACATCAAGATGGTACCCCATTACCTCCTCATATTGACCTTGGCGATAACCGTCAGCGCGAGAACAGCAAACCACAAGGTTGAAAGAAGTTCAGAGGATTCTTTCGGGGAATTGAAGCTCGCTTATGAAACGTACAAGGAGTGCAGTGGTGATGATATCGCGCACTGCTTGAAGCAGAAGCTGGCTAAGACTTTGAACCGGCTGGCGAGGAGTGATGAAATCAATGTACTTAATGGAGTGACGATAAAGAAGGATAAAGATGCCAAGGTTGAGGTCCTTGAGGAGGCAGTTCCACGAGGACTGGACGAGAGCTCGTTGGACAACCTCATCATGGACAAACTCATCGGGTTCATGCAGACTCATACCTTCCAGGTAAGGTCAATCTACTTTGTGCTGGAGAGACTTATCTTATTTTTACAGCTGGAGTTTTGAAAGACGTCAAAAGGATTAACGGTAAGTACGCAGATTTAGCATGATAAAAACAAAGAAGGAGGGAAGAAAGGCTTGTGCTTAGCAGTGCTACAGTTTGGGTATTTTATGATGATAATGTTCATGAAAAAGGTATCAATTTATATCGCATCAGGGTAGAATTCATTCATTTGGTCAACGATCTTTATCGACTAAGGAACAGCAAGACCTCCTGCCGAAATACATAGTAAAAGTACAGTTTTTTAGTAGAAATATAGTCGATAATGAGACCTACATGGTCTACTATCTACTAGCTTATAACTTAGGTAGGTACTACATTATGTAACTCATCTAGGTAATGCGTTAGTACTATGTATGGTAGCATCTGTTTTTTTTATAAATAACTTTACATTAGCACTAAGTAAAGTATACGTCGTTGGATATTCGTAAGGCAGTAAAGGAAACGTAGTGTAGAAAATTAGAACCAAATAATAGAGCTAAATTGAAACTAGTATTTACAATTGAAACATTTGAGCTAGTAACGTAGTGTATAACACCGCTTGTTCTTGATATTTTGAGCCTACAAAATTCAATGATTTATTTTGGTTTTGCTTAATTTGCGAGGCACAAGATGTCAAGCGTTTTTGGTGTTTAGCGGAAGTGGGAGCGAAAACGGAATTGTGCAGTTTTCAATGGAACGGTTCCTCGCCACTGGCAAGTTTTTCTGTAAAAACTAAACCCATAACAATCCTTATACTATCGAAAATCCATCTCTTTCAAGATTTCTGCTTTTTCGATTAAAAGATTGAACGACCATGTTGGTTCCAATCCTAATTGTTGCAGCTTATGACAGGTTCCTGTTAAGCATCAAAAATGTAGGCAGCAAAATTTCGCTGCCTGATTTTTTTATAGATACATTTTAGCGGAAAGAGTCGCGCGAGCAACCTTGCTCAAATCCAAAAATAGGTTAAGACATTAAAAGAATATCCAGTAGATTTGAAGACTAAAAAGTGCATAATATTATTTTAAAATCAAATTTCTAATTAGTTAATGGTTAAATATAATTTGATTTACCGTTAATTTATTTTATATAGTTCTCAAACAAAAAACATAACTGCACTTATATCCGCTTCCTAAAAGAACTACAGTTTTACGTAACTAGAAGTAATTCTTCTTCCATATTACTTTTTGTGTGATTTGCGATCACACTGGGCAAAAGCAACCACCATAGCTGCATAGCTCCAAGCTATGGTGGCGAAGGTCCGTCCCACTGGAGGTTGCGGGTTTAATTCACGCGTCGGGTCAAATGTTTGACGACCTGTAGGTATTAGTTTTGGGTCTGGTTGTCTACGTTTTATGTCAGTCATTTGGAACCCATAACTATCTGCTTATACTTTTGGGTCAGATGATCCTGTGTAAAAGTGCAGTATTATAGGTACAGGTTTTTACGGCATTTCACTTCATTCTACACTCTTCCCGTTGCCTCCCATTAGCAGATTCTACAATTCTACAGTTACTGTAATCACGCATCGATTTCCATACACGCATGCCTTGTGCACGCGCACTAATTACTCGAAATGCAATGAAAAAATACATTCTCAGCCCGGCGCACCGTAACAGCTTTCTAGGTGCATTGGAGTAATCAGCTACTAATTTCATCTTCACTTTTTTTTTCTCAGTCTATTAAGTTGATTTCTCGCTTGTCCAGCCTACTTAGCGGTTATAGACTTTGTTTTAATTGGTCATGGCGAGAATGATCTAGCTTTCGCAGTTCCTGTTTGCTTCCGGGTGTTTTTCATCATCATTATCGGCTCTAAATTCATGAAGGATGTTTTGTGTAGTGTTTACTTAGCGGCACCTTAGATGACTTGAACTGTCCACATCGCATAGAAGTTTTTTTTTATTTCAACCTCCTTTATTGCTCATTTTTAAGACGGACGTACTTATATCGACAATTTAGTCGTCAGTGTCTATTGTTTGTATGTTTCTCAGTAGGTCACGATTTTTTTTAATTGACTACGGACTAAAATAAGGGATAACATTCTATGCAAGTTATTCATAAGGTTTCTTTAAGAACAGCTTCGTCATCATCGCTAGTCCATAATCATACATTGATACATACTCATACATTGATTTCTCTAGGGCATTGCCAGCTGAAGGACCTTTTAAATAGTTTCCATATTGTGGACATTATATAACAGTCTGCAGTTAGCTCAATTCTTTCAATTGTAAATACTAGTTTTAATTTAATTCTTTTATTGGATTGTAATTTCCTTTGTTAATAAACATTATTTATTCCATTTTGGTTAATACACAATTGACAATTTGTTTATCGCTGGAATGCAGGTTGCCTGGATTCATACATTCTGGAAGGTTCTTGTCTTAAGATATTTTAGTTTTTCCAAAAAGAAGTGATCTAGATTTAGCTTTACCGAGTTATGATTTCACCGGCATCCATGCCATTGTGTAATTATTGCTTAAATAACTAACCTCATAACCCTCCCCTGTCGGTAGTCGGGTAAAAATAATTAGTTGGACCGATGACCGATTGAAGGTCGTGGAAAATAGTAGGATGCGGGTTGCCCTGTTCCGGTCATTGAGGCAATTTTTCTGGTATGCTTTTATCCTGCAGAGGACGTCTTTCTTCTGAAATGATCAATATCAATGACAAAAATCTCAAAACTCACATTACTTCATTTCCTTCAGATTTAACAGGACACATGGAAAACTAATCAAAAATGCCTACTTTATTTCTTTACTCACCTCTATTCCAGGTTAAATTCCCAGTCAGCTCAGATTCGGAGAATGAACTGGAGGAAGGCCGTAGCCGGAGAAAGAAGATCGCTCCGCTCCTCGCGATCCCCGTCCTGATCATGGGTATGCTGGTACCCCTCGCTTTCGGAGCTCTGGCCTTGCTGGCGGGCAAGGCTCTGATCGTGTCCAAGCTGGCCTTGGTGCTGGCTGGTATCATCGGGTTGAAGAAGCTGCTGTCTTCAAACCATGGAGGTGGACACGAGTCGCATGAAGTTGTTGTGTCGGCTGGACACGGCGGCTCTGGATGGAGCAGGTAATGTTGAATATTGTTAATATTTTAAGCCATAACTGTTCCACAACTGGGCATAAATGAACATTCGTAAATGGACAAGTATTGAATTTCAGGCTTAGTACATACTACATTATTACCACATTGAAGTCCGCTCCGTCTAGTAGTATAGGAGTGAAAAGGAAACTTTTGCATTAATAATATTAATGTGAAGCGTTCTATTATAATTTACCCAAGTGACATCCCGTTCAACCGCGTTCACGAGCTCATAGCTTCTGTTATCCGCTGCACCCCAATCACACGCTGATGAAGTCACGCTTTAATCATCAAATCATTAACAAACATAGGTACTCGCTGTTCAGCATTGCTTGTTCAGTGACCACTTTAATATTTACCTACCTACTGTAAATAACAGATATATAATTTTTATAGTTCGTTTAGTCACGCGACAGCTGTTTTTTGATTCGTTGTAGGTAATTTACATGTTGTATGCAAATTTCTAATGTGTAACAATACTACGTTAGGTGAGGTGTTTATGTTTGAACCTGTGTTTTTTGTTCACGTTAAAACCTTAGTCTGTCCACTTATGGACTTAGACCGTATTTGATAAAAGTCATAAAGGCTCTTATCGCGAGGGGTAATGCCATGCTCCCCACAGATCAATGATAGATCAGTTTTGCAGGGAGCGCTGTTGCACGTCTCCCGGTGCAAGGATTCCTTAGCCGCCTCCTACGATACCCGCAGGAAGAGTTGGGGTGGTGTAAATTCTAATCCGGCACCACACTACCTGTTTTTAATCATTTTAATTTTTATACGTTAATGTTTTATTTTCTTTCTTTTCAGGTCTCTCGATAAATCCCACGACTTAGCTTACAATGCTTATGCCCAGTAGCCAAAGAAACCCACCAAATATTTATTTACGAAAACGAAACGTAAGTTTCTACCAAACACGTCAGGATTAATATATTTTATTTATTTAGGAAAAGGATGAGAATAAGTCTGCTAAGATACGAACTAGTTTTGAAAAAAAGGTAATAAATTAACTCAAAACAAGCAGGTGCTTGATTATATATGTATTATCACAGTTTTAAGTTATTAAATTAAATAACAATATGCATCGGATTGAAATATATATAACCATGTTAGAATGAGGCTTATAACCATTGAAAAAATATCGGTACAAATATTAAATCAGTTTGGAAAAGACTGATAAATTATTATAAATTTGATAGTTATAAAATTTAAGGTCAGTAACAGCAATAAAGAAATTGTTATATTAACTTATTAATTTATACTCAAATGAAAGTGCAATGTATTATGTCTTATTCTAACATGGCAACGACTAACGCTCATGTGGAATGGATAAAATGATATATTATTTACAACATATCAGCTAAATGAGTTAGAGAAATTACCTAGTTACAAGTTTCTCTTAGCATTTGTCATGTACCTCAAATACTCTCAGTGTAAGGCACTGTCTTGGTTTTTTTGATAAAGTAATATAATATAGATATAATTTATTTATTTATGTATTTTATATCAATACGTATTGTCTTTGGAAATTGCTTTAATTTTGATCTTTTTAAATTTTTATATTATGATAGATTGCCATTTATAAATTAATATATTTATGTTTATGCGTAGGTATATTATATCTGATATTTTTTATACAGTTAATAGAACAACGTCAGTTTAATAATTATAAAAAAAATCTTCTATCAATATTTTATTCGATTACAGAAAAGATTCATATATATTTTATTACTATATATAATTATGTTCTGTAATATTATAATTAGTTCATGTTATATATTAATCGATATTGTATAATAGCAAATGTAAATATGTAAATATTATGTTTATTTTGCATTTATTGAATTTATATCTCTGTAAATAATTATCGTTATATAGTATCAAAGTATTAAAATGACCAAATATCGTATATAAAATACTCCTTAGATTACGGATCTCATACTTATTACCTACTTTACCTTACGTAATAACGGACGTATATTATTATTTAATACATGTAAATATTTTATGTATATATAATGTTTATATTCTGATTTAATAGTTTCATATTTCGATTGTTTATCTTACCTTATTTATAACCAAATTATCAATAAAACTGTTGATAATGAAATGACTACCATTGTTTCCATTTTATGCATAAAAGAAATTGACCCATCTCAGGACAGGAATATATTTATACAATAGTAAGCCGATTTCCCACAAAAAAAATGCTTTCAGAAATTCTGGCACTTTTTCAGTGCCAGAATTTCTCAATAAGAACTCGTGTCCTTTGTTGGAGTTGTAGATCTCTTATAAATAATCTGATTATACATGATTACACTTTATTGAAACAACAATTTGATTACACCTGGATTAAATTATTAATGCTGTAACTTTAATAATGTCATCCATTGATGCGCATATCGAACAGTGTATAATATTTTTAAATCCATGTTTAAATAATTGCTAAAAAACATTACGTTTTTCAAAAATAATGGAGAAAATTGCATCATGTGTAAGTTCATCTAACGACTCCTTTGTAGTGTAGTGAGCCACTAGATTTAAAAAAATATAATTTTGTTGGAACTCTACATTAGAAAATAAATGTTATTCTATTCTATTAGTTGTATCGTAAACTTCTCTTTTGTTTGATTCTAGATATTGCTTTCTCCCTCAATAAATATGTTATTCAATAGATAGTTTTGCACGAAGACCTACAAAAACGGACAACAATGGTTCAAACTCATGCATAATTCACGCTGAACTGTTTTGCCAAAATTCTTGTTCAACACTTCTGGTTTAAATTGTGTCACTGTATTGCTAAAAAGTAGAAGCATCACATATAGATAAGGTCACATTATGGATTGTCTATGGGGAGGCTTGCCGTCAGTAAAAAAATCTCAATGATATAAATACTACGAATACTATCACAACATTTTTAATTTACATAATGATCCTTGAATGTAATGTTTCCTACGTAGAGTCACCTTCCTACCTATTGTTTTATACCCTATCTTCCTACCTAGACGGAATTTGAACCCGCATCCTTTCACTCAGTACGGGAACTCATTGATTAGATCCATTTTCAGAAAAATTTGGTCTTCTTTATTTTATTAATTTTGAACGATTAGTTACTATATACTTCTCTTGAACATCTTATTACTGACGAGTGTTAAATAATAATAAAATGTATGTTATTTTCTAACAAAATTTACAATAGGCTGACACAGAGTCAAACGAAACTTCTGCCTTCCTATGATAATGACCTTGTATCTAAGAAGTAACGTCATAAGGAAACGCATTCCATTCGAAGTGATATCACAAAAAAATTGGAAAGTTTGAGTGACGATCCTTAACAAATATGTAAGTATTCCAACGTGGTCGGTGCTATTGACCTACTTTGTGTTACACAACTGTTACTAGCAAATAAGAAAAGAAATGAAACAAAAGTTTCAAAGAGAGTGTAAAATTATTTGTAAGGGGTTCTGTAGAGGTTTTATTCAAGTTTTTATGTGACACTTTTGACAGAGCTTGGGTCCAATTTGGCTCAAGATCGTGATTCATGGAGAGATTAGAGGCTTTTGGCCAATAGAGCGAGGAGTTTTACAGTTTTATAGGCTTATTGTAACTGTAGTCTTAAAAGAACATTCAAGCCTGGCCTAACCCTGCCCCTAACGACAAGAACTGAAACACTGGCTGGTGATCACAGTAGAGGTTAAAAATACACAGAGAGAAGCTGCTGCCTTTTCTCTGTGGCATCGTAAAAAATATACGCAATTTTCAAATTTTATTACAATCTTACCAATTTGATTACCGAACTCCAATGAGGTAACATCATAAAAAGTAGTTTCATGGGTAACTTTTTTCGAAAAAGAAAGTGGTCACATTACGATTACTAGGTAGCCACAATATAATGTGGGTTTGTCTGTTGGTCTATAATTTAAGAAATTACAGTCAACATCATGTTTTTACTTACTAATAATAACACTTGTAACAAGGCGAGATGAGATGTGGTCTATCATTATTTTTATTTAGAAATTGATACCTTTGATTTGTAAACTATTTTTTAAGGGGAGGCCTATGTCCAGCTGTGGACTGATATAGGCTGATAATGATGATGTGCAAGAGTTTCGTTGGGCTTGACGATGTATCAGTAAGATCTAGAAGACTTTCATTTACATTTACTCTTATCCTAAAGAGACCCAGGTTGAAGTTGGCTTGAAAAAAAACCGAAGCAGGCACCTCCAAACCTCAGCTGTTCGAATGGTAGTGGTAGAGGAAACCTACTTAGTACAGTATATAATTTCTTAGGAAACAAGTACACTTTCTAGAAGACCGGAGATATGCCACCAGTGTAAGTATAATTTCCATGAACTGTCAAAGCAATGACTCGAATTATTTAAAACTTCAATACCAGACATCGGAACAATTTATTAATAGGCAAGTCGTAAAACTATGTTCTTTTTACCCGACTACCGACAGGGGAGGGTTATATAAATTAATACCTACATTCTGCACAAAGATTTGCTGAATTCTGGAAACATCTGGTCCAACCACACAATGCGACGTCTTCAAAGTACACACTACACACCCAACTATAGGATGAAAAGACCTTTTTGGACGTTGAGATTGTTGTGTAGTAATATTTTGAACAAAATAATTAATAATAATTTTCTTTATTCTAGGTTGTGTCATTCATGGTGATAATTTAGTATTTAAAACAGTTGACTGATAAACACTGCTAAGCTTTTGTGTAGAAGATCGAAATATTGATAACGTTCAAAGAAATGATCGTGCGCGGAGAGCAATCGTGGCAGTGATGGGCAATCCGCGCTCGCTTCCGCTTTTCACTAAATCACACCTTAGTCCTAGATGCAGTAACCGACATATCAAGTTTTCTAAATAAGTTGTGAAACCGGCACTGAAAGTTTGTATTTTGTGCAATGTCGTTTAGTTGAACTTGATTTAAGGCAAGTTAAAATATGGACATTGAATTCCTATTGTCGTGTGATAGAAAAGTGCAATTTCTTTAATTTGAAGTACTTATATTCTATTAGTAATGATTGTATGTCCGAAAGGACAAACTGTGGAAGAATTTATAATAGTTCATAAGACCAACTATGTTACACAGTTTACAATAAATTATTCATAATCTTATTCTTGTTGATGATAATAATGATGATATCCACCGTCAAAAGTGTTGAACAGATGACTGCAAAACCCGTGTATTGTATATACAAAGCAATATACAACAGAACTGAAGTTTTTTTGTTTAGTTTTTGTTATTATTTCTAGTCGAAGTTTTGGTATAGAATCTGGTACTAACGAAACAAAAACAAAATGTTACGAAGAAAATAGGATTCAATTAGAAGTGTGAGTAAATTGTTATCTGTTGGAAAACAAAAGTGTAGTTCTTCTGTTATTTCACGAGTGGATTTGTTTTTATTTTTTCCTCGTAATTTGAGCACCACGTTAATATTATTATTGGTGCTCAAATGGGAATAACTTTGGTGCTCAATGCATAGGTGCCCAAAAAATAGGTGCTCAGGGAATACTTCTATTTGTTCAGTGACTTCTGTCATGCGGGTTTAGCGCCTTTACAAATGGTAATTCATATCATTGCTTGGTGTATTAGATTAAAGTCAAGTCAAGTTCAATTCAACGCATTTTGGTAGTGGATGTATGTACATCAACATTAAAAGAAGATGGTTAATTTACTAACTAAGCCGGACTTCCTTGTAGTTAAGCCACGTACATGTGTGATTGTATTGATGATGTCCTCCTAGGCGAAATTTCGGCCTCAGTGGCTTGTCTCAACGAAGACTAGCTATATGCGCTAGACATATTATAATGCACAAGTGTGTGCGCAGACACAGGTGAACTTTTTATTCCCTCTCTCTCATAATCTGGAGGGACGACAGACCGATACGACCGGGGAAAGGTCAGGCGCAGTATCAATAACTTAACAGCCTTGCGTGCTTTCTATGGACATGCCTTACTAAGCACGTTATGCTGTTAAGTTGGGGTGTAACATATTATCCTGAACCCCCAGACTTCGGGCTGCTACTGTGAAATGGTGCTCCGCGACTCACCTCAGCAGCCTTTATTGGTCCACTGCTGGACGCAGGCCACCCCCTGATAATTGCCTTATTGGTTTTTTATCTCCTGGGGGGGTAATGCCTATAGTCCCCACGCAGGGCATACGGGTTGGGGATCGCAGTTCGGTGGTAGATCTATTCTACAAGGGGCGCTGCTGCCCGCCCCCCGGTGGAAGAATTGGGGTAGTGCAAATACTAAGCCAGCACCACACGGCTCCGCGACTGCTACTTATGAAAAACAACATATAAAAGCAATTTTAGATGAAGGCGTTCAGGCGTGATAGATTCCTAATACATTTACCGACGTCATTCGTCACATTAAACATTTACAAAAAAAGATACCGACTTCCGATAAAAATTTCGATTTCTACAGTCGTGTCAAATTACAGGTTTTATTTATGTAAAGTTCTGGGTACTTATATGTTGATCGAGAGATTTTGATAGTTTGTTTTATGACACTGTTTAACTTTAAATTTATAATTGATCCGGTATATATTTAATTCACTTATATGATAAACCGGTAATATTCATTACCATTAAAGCATTAACTCATTTAAATTATGAAATTGAAATAATATCACTGAGAAGAGAAGAGGTTCGCGATGTCGTAACAGCTCACTAGGGGAACCAGAAAGGAAGGGCCCCAGGTTCCTTCTGTGTATTCTTACACCCTGACTCAATCACTAATCCACCTGCCAATTGTGGTGATAATGGCAAGCCTCCCTTGTTTAGCGGAGGTTTCAGATTTCAACGCCTCAATTTGACTTGTCCTATATTCCCTTATGTTCTATTCCTATTTGGCCTGTCCTTTATAATAATCATATATAACACACCTTTATCCTTTGTGCATTGGCACAAAGGATAAAGGTGTGTTATTAATGATTATTTATACAATAATTTCATTGTAGTTAAATTAAGTAGCTTCCATTACATGCTGAAATTATCGTCATTGTTTTTTTTCGTGGGAATGGAAAATAAGAACCTTCTAAGTACCTTTCTTTTGAACAACAACAGTAATGATGGGTTCATATTTCTCATCGTTGAGTAAAGTTAGTCTCAGACATAACGAGAAAAAATTATAATTAGTAACTTAGATGAAAATGATAAATAACTTTGTAGGTCTCGATGAGAAATTCGATAAAATTTAATAACATCGTGGTAACGCTAACTTTTAAATTTTATGTTTAGATTGTAAGATTTAGGTTAACCTTCACCTTCCGTATACCATTTGTATATTCCTGAGAAGGAACACCATAAAAATGACGTGAACGAACTTTCAGGCGTTTACCAGCAGGTAGGTTTTACATTATTCTTTTACTAGAAATAAATTAAAACATTGTATGCCTTTCCTTTTTAAATTGAAATCCCTGAAATAAATATTTTCGCAAAAAAAGATCAGGAATATAAAATGCACCTAGCTCCAAAGTATCAAGAGCACGTGGAAGCGCACCTCATTTCGGATGCGACCGCGCCTGCAATCGCGTACACTGCATCCAACGCAAGTGGCGCGACCATTGATCTGTGACGACTGTGACCATGTATTTGACACTCACACAGCCCCGCACGCACGCACACAACCAGCCTACACTGTGAATGAGCCCCGAAAAACGTGCGTACACCCAATCGCCCGAATTATCATAAAATTGTTTCGTCGGGTACCAGTTTAATCGTTCGCTTTTGGGCTCACTTTTCTTGACCGCCCGTCCGCCTCAGTAGTGGGGTGAGAGGCTTAAAACAGGCTCACTTATACACCGTGGCCACACTTTGTGCTAAGCTTTCTGAAGGGGTAGTTTGATCGACATGAGACGCTACGTACTTGCCCTAGTTTTGGTGGCGGCGGCGCGCGCCATGCCAGCCCTGGACAACGAAGTCAACGATCCTGGATTGGTTGGAAGCGTGATCAGTGTTGTCAAGGAGTGTTCCGAAGTAGACATATCTCTGTGCCTGAAGGTGTGAACAGTGCCAAGTGATATTTGATGGTGTTTCAGTGCAGTGGTTCAGTTATTAAAGTTTGGTAATTTTTGGTTGCAGGAGAAGGCTTTGAAATACGCGGAATCTTTGACGTCGGCTCGGGAGATGGACATTGCTGACGGTCTGACACTTATCGGCAATGGCTCTCCCAGGTCTGCCAGGTCCTTCGAGCCTCTGCCCGATGAGCCGAGGGCGAGGGAAGCTGTGGTTGAATCCAGGCTGATCGATTCAGCTGCTGATTTCTTGGAAAACCATGTCATCCAGTTCAAACTGCCCACATCCGCTGTTGAGGGCATGAAGAGGTCTCTTGAAGAAGGTGTGTATCATGGAAACCTTTTTGAACCATAAGTTAATTTTACCTTTTTTGTCCCATAAACCCTGATTACGTTTAAGGCTATATCGCCTGTATGAAATTGAAGACCAACAAATTATTGATACACAAACAAAAGAAAGAGCGAGAAAAGTAAATATTAAAAATATAATGCTAAACAGCGCTAAATGCATAATTGTGCTCTACCCAAGGTAATTATATGAATAGAAAGATCTATTTTGCATAATGGGCATGGATACAGTTAATGAAATAATTTATGGCTGTAATTTGTTATTTGGAATGATAAAGATCATGTATATGTAATGTCCTAACGAAAATGCTTAAATTGGACTGCATTTTGGATAAAATCAATTTAAAATTTGGTTTTGTAGCATAGATACCTACTTGTCTTTTGAACAAAAAATGCTAAAAAGACTGACGTGTCACTTTGAATATCGCTTCACATAATCATAAAACAAACATAAATTATGCAATGAACTCGCAAAAAACGTGCTAACTCAATTTGCGAGAATTCCGTTAACCCAAAATGGCATAACTTTCGATTTCAATGGTAAATTCTTTGCACGTGTATGGTAACATAGTAGCAGTCTTGTTAATTTCACTAAAAAAATCAGTGACATTATAATTATTATAATCGTAAGTACTGGATTACAAAAACCAACCGAAAAAAAGAAAGCAAAGACTGAACCACAAATTCAATAACAAATAACGAGTAGCAAAAGAGAATAAAAATAACACTAACACAATACGCGGTCGCATAAAAAGAAACCAGAACACTCCGACTTAATTGAAAAAAAGTTAAATTGTGGTTAGGATGAATTCAAAAAACAAATAGAGCGAAGCGCGATGATGTTTGTGGTCAAGATGAGTTTAGTCACGAATCGCTTTATCTAAGTCTCTATTTGATAGGTTCTGGAAATCATAAATCTTCATACCTGTGTCCCGGAATATCATTACTCACAAACAAATTGAAAAATGAAATAATGCGCAAAAAGAGAGCTCCCATAAACCTCCCATTTTATTATATAAAATTTAAATTTGTTCGTAGTTTGATAGGATCTTGTTCAATATCGGATATAATTATTAAATACAAGTTTCTGTCCGCGGCTTCGCACGCGTTGTTTCTACGAAAACGTTATAATGTTATTTCCATCCCATTGGAACTGGTACATGGGATCAAAAGTAGCTTATGTTTGATTCCAAGCTTAGAGCTACATCTATGCGCCGGATTCGTATGAAATCCGTTAAGTAGTTTTGGCGTGGAGAAATAACGTACATCCAGACTTTCGCACTTATAATATTAGTGGTCATATAAATTAGATGATCAAAATAGTCTTTGAAACAGAAACTACGATAATTATGCAGCCTATTCTCTATTATGTTCCTAAGCACCACCTGATCATTAAAAAGTACAGGCGTAAATGAGTAAAACAGGAGCTTTCAATTTTGGACAGGTAGGTTAGTGATGCTGATTCAATGATTCCACTATCAAGGTTTTGGGCACACTCTGGTCACCTGGTCACCGAATAACGTTATAAAATTCTAATGAGGAATCAAAAAATCAGCCAAAGCTTTCACTTTTGCTTTTGTATGTACAACACCTTGTGTTTGATCTACATACAATCCTTTACTTACACCGTAAGTACATTCAAGTGCGCTTGTTTATACCGGATTGAATATAATCATAACGGTTTATTCTGGTATATCTTGATCTTTGCTGTTAGTATGCACATCGTTTAGCATAACGAAAAGCTCTACCTAGTTATCGTCTACAGCATTACAAGTTTTTCAAGCTGGTTTTAGGATTTATGTAGATACTTTTTTAAACTTTAAAATGACTTGTTCAGATGTATGTAATATTTGCTACCCAGAGAGGCAGTAAAACATTTTGCTCGGTTTAGTGCGTCATCAGCTGGACATTTTATATTGTATAGTATATACTCGTACAAATATTTTGCTACTGATCTGTGCAGCAAATACCAACCAGGTCGAAAAATATGTAACAGGTTGTGTGAAGTAGTTTTCTGCATTTCGTTCTCCATGCCTAGAAAATGGATTCTTAAAGATCTAGAAAATCATCTTTTCGTTCTCTTTTTCTCTCTTTTTCTCTCTTTTCGGTTTCTTGAACTTTTATACTTTTGACACGATATTTAACCTTTTCTATTTAATTAATTAACGAACCAAAAAACGATCGGACTACGTACTTATTACTTTACTGTAATAATAGACGTTATGTTTTAAATAAATACAAATACTGAACTTAACTCTGTATGGAATGGTGCCTATAAACCTTAGCCGGTTTTACTTTCACCCCTGACCACGTATTCCCTTTCAAAGCTATGGTGCCGTGTCTAAGGTCACCGACCTTAGGTGCAGATAAACAAAGATTGTAGATTGATCACCTTAGTTAATACAAACTGTATAAAAATGTAGAGATGAATGAATCCGCATACCTCATCAAAATGCGTAGTCTGCCCACAACGAGTACACTTGTCACTCACTAGGCCAAGAAAATAGCACCTGCATTCCCATTTCGTTCATTAGATTATTCCATGTAGCTGTGTCATTCAAATTTTCATTTAAAGGAATTTGAGCTCTCTCTTTAAGGCTTTAGATTAAACAACATAATGTGACTACCAGTTTGAAAACTTCTAAAACAGCTTGTTGTAAAATAAGCTGTCCACGCTTAACACTAGGTTCAATTCAGTTTGTCAACATCGCATAGGTTTGTCGGTAGTTGTGTTCAAAGTGAGCCTTTCCGGCAGTACAGGTCCTTGGCAAACCGGATTGTCATCGTGAAATCGAGCCATAGCAGGCCGCTCCCCTGAGTCGTCTCTAAAGAAAGTTGCCTTTCGAATAAGTCCATTATGGTCATGTCCGGTGGATGCCTTTGGATGTGATTGAACGTGTAGGTTAAAGTTACACACGTACTTATCTCTGATACTTGCATCCACGTTTTACGCCTTTAGAAAGCAACAAACATCGTTGAATTAAATTAACGATGTATTTTATATTTGGCATCAAAGTACTTAATGTTCTTGATAAAATTCATATTCGTTTAAACACGATCCTTGAAAAATTGAATGATATTCAAACACATCTTTTTTTAAACATTAAGAACCGTATCTGTATACATTTGTATATCTTGTTTGGTAACAACTAGACTAAGTATATTCAAGTAGACTATTTAAACTTGTGTTTAGACAATGAAAGTGTAAACAGAACTATCACAGATCGTATGCATTACAAACAAGATAATGTGAAAGCGCAATCGTGGGCTAAACTAGAGTCCGCTTTGAGCTCAATGATCTTACCATTGGATAAAAGATACTTGTTAATAACTTTTCTCGCTCAGCTTTGTTATAGATATCAAAACATTTTTTTTATTGACAATACATACTTGATTATTCACACAAAATTATTAAGATGAATTTTAATAGTAAATGACAAATAACACCAACTTATAACATTTTGTTTGTTTCAGCTCGTGGCAAGAAGAAGAAGCTCAAGGCGCTTATCCCTCTTCTGGCTATCGCCAAGCTTAAGATCATGGCTCTCATCCCTCTTTTCCTCGCAATCATCGCCTTCGCTGCTGCCAAAGCCGTGATCCTTGCCAAGATCTCTCTCCTTGTCGCCGGTATCATTGCCCTGAAGAAGCTCCTTGCTAGCAAGCACCATGAAACCAGCTACGAAGTGGTAGCTCACCCACACCATGAGGAGCATTACGCCAGCAGCGGCGGCGGCCATGGCTGGGGTCGGTCCATCGATGACGCCCAGAACCTAGCCTATGCTGCTCACATCAAGTCAGACTGAGGTTCCTATCTAGGACCAAAGACCTCTACGGTTTTCACGAACAAACTCGACGATTTTCGATAAGAGATTATTTATTTCTAGGTTTAGCGTATTTATTGAAATATTTATTGTACAAATTTCCTTTGTAAGGGATTGTGCGAAGTTGTTGTTGTTTTCCCAAAATGTGTCGTTCTGAGTTTGTATGTTTCTTGATATACTAATGTTAGTATATTTCCTAATCCTATACGGTATCCGTATTTGTGTATTTTAATTTCATAAAAACTATTTCCTATTCTAAGTAAGAGTACTTCGTTCTTATAAATCTAGTCTTGTCTTCGCTAAGTCCTGTAAGTATATATTTAGACTAGTTATTTTATGAGTTTAAAAATATCCCTAGCCATATTTTTATGTAATTAGTATGTATTTGTTGTTGTGATATTATTTTTATTTCATATTTATTTTACTATGACATCGTTACAAATCTCTTTCTTATCAACTTCTTTATTTATGTGTATAACTTAAGTTATTTTACATTATTTCACTGTTTATTTATTATTCGGTTCTTCATCATGCACTCTCATTCACTTTTATCATATTTTTATCATACACTTAACTTCTGTCTTGTTATTGTTGCCTTTCTTGACTTTCGTAATATTTTTATCATCATTATCTTATTCATCATCAGTTATTTTACATAAGTTTAAGTTGTGTATATATTTTGTATATTGTTGTGAAAATTTGCTCAAGATTTCGTACAAATAAAGAACTCCCAGTGTTATTTTCATCTTTAATTTTTTTCATTATAACTTTTGCTGATTGGACTTTGCAATAGGTACACCTTTATTTATCAAATCATAACATATCAATACTTTTGAATTATGATAGTCTTGCAAGAATTATTTATCGATGGTTAGTTATGGTCTGTTGCGTGACGGCATGACTCTAGTCCTACAAGAGTTGGGGAGGCCTATTTAGTGGGAAGCTACATGCGACACACTCGCGCCTTCCCATCTTCCCAGGACTTCCGTGAGGGCTGGTACGGCGGCAGATTTGGCTGAACATCTCAAGATGCGTAAATATGCAGGTTTCGACGGAGCCTACGCATTTGCTCCCCTTGGAGTTTGTCTGATCGAAGCGACGCGTTACCCGAGAGCAGGTGAGTATCTGGCGCAGCACATCAGCATTGCCATGCAGCGGGGCAATGCAGCCAGCGTCTTGGTCGTCTAGATCAATCATGTGCTAGCTTAACATTCAAAAGACAGGGCACTTTAGCGCTCATCAGGTCCTATATTCCTGTCCGTCCAGCTGCCGTCCAGCGTTATGTATGAGGATGAATGATATTATATAGTATTCTGTACATGACTAACACCTGTGGCTAGGTAATTGGCTAGCGGCACGTTCTTGTCGGAGTATCCGCTTTGCGGTTTATATTGTTAGCAGGTTGACTTTAGACTACAAAATTATTTATACTTACTTCACATAATATTCAGACATAATGTTTTGTATGTGTGGTGTCTATACTAATCCACAAAAGCTCTGCTTAACTTGGAGCTAGATAATGTCGTGTGAATTGTCCAGCATTTGTTATTTTTTATATTGTGTTTGGGGAGTCTAGGTGTGGATTAGTATAGACACCACATCTATACTAATCCACACCTAGACTCCCCAAACACAATATAAAAAATAACAAATGCTGGACAATTCACACGACATTATCTAGCCCCAAGTTAAACAGAGCTTTTGTTATGGGTACTAGATAACCGATATACATATTAAAATACATACATAGATATATATATTTTTTATATGAAAAGCGACCAGAACACCCGGCATAAATATCTGCAGATCGTACAAACATTTGTCCCGAGGCGGGAATCGAACCCACAACCTCCAGCGTCGCAGGCGGGCATTCACCCACTGAGCCACAGAGGTTGTCAAAATATTGGCTCTTATCATTCGGTTTTTCCAAAATCCCTTGTCCCCACGCTGGGCATTACAGATTTAGTTTATCCGCTTACCCTATGAACACACCTTGCAACACAATATCGAATTTATAGAGTTTCATCAATCAGTCTTAGATATTCATTTTTCAGTAGCCCACCACTGACACTCACTACTTACAAAATATGTTTTTTCTGATTGCCTTATTTATACCGTGAGCTTTTAGGTTAAATATCACTCAGTAATAAAGAGATAACGGAAAATTACTCTACATAAAATTATTTTTGTATGCTTATACACGAACAAGAGAGATAAAGAATTTTTTCAAGCTTATTACGATAAGTTAGTACCTACTGCATCGTTGTTTAACTTCATGAAATCTTGCGCAAGTTGTTTTGTTAAAGCTCGTCGGTTCAAACGAGAACCACACATTAAACTGCTCGAGCGAGTTCAGCCACTTTTTGTAAGATGGCGCTTTTTACAATCAGAAGGGGTTTGAATATTTTCTGGTTAGGTTGAATATTTTGGCTCTAACATCGGTTGCCACTAGAGCATTAGTTGTGTCATATGTGAATATGAAAATATATTTTGGTAAAACTAGAAACCTGATAGATTCTGAGATATTCCTAGAACATAAAGTAACACGCGACCGCGACCGCGTCTTATTAGGTTAAATTCACTCATTAAAATAACAACAACCCTCTTCAAAATACTATTTCCCTCTTCAAGGCACTCTTGAAAAGCTTGAAATAAAAATTTGTAATCGTGATGTTGTCATCAAGATACATAACTGAAAAATAAATTACCTCAAGTGCCAGTACTTGACAATTGATTGGAATAGTTTGAATCACAACAGAACTATTCAACAGAACAAGTGAGAATTGTATTCCCATTTGTTTTGTGGACAGAACTATTCAGAAAAAAATCCTAGTAGTTCTGTCAATAGAACTAATCAACAGAACAGGTGAAAATTGTATTCCCATTTGTTTTGTGGACAAAACTAATGGTAAAAAAAGTCCCAGTAGTTCTGTCAACAGAACTACTCAACAGAACAGGTGGGAGTAAACGATAATCTCTATCACATTAAGTTACAAGGTACACTTGCGGTTGCCCGTGGCTACGCTCTTTTCAGGCTACCTTATTTACCCGCCCCCGGGATACAACCTACCTCCCTGCCACTTCATTAAAATCCATTTAGCCGTTTAGGCGTGAAAATATATCAGACAGACAGAGTTACTTTCAAATTTATAGTAAATAATTATTTTTAATTTAAATTATTTATCTGTCTTTCATCTTATGTGTGCATAGAAGATGCAAATATATATGTCGCAGCCAACTAGCTTAATCAGCTGTTCAATCAACAGCCTAGCCCCTGGTTGCGTTTTCACAATACATTGCTGGTTATATTTATTGATAGATATAGGAATACGAGTACATTAATCTACAGGTCCGGTTAATTGAAGTAGGAACGCAAAACCATTTGTATAGGGCTAGGCAAGAGCCTAATTATCACCAGATTGAACGGCTAATTAGGCTAGTTGGCTGCGAAATATAGGTACATTTCGATTCGCGATTTTAAAGAAAAACAGATGTTAGGGCGGTGGCCCTTACATCTGTTTTTCTTCAAAATCGTTTTCAAAATACATTTTTGTTCGAAGGGTGCTTCAAACAAATTTTTAATATTGTATGTATATTAGTTTTAAGGTATTATATTATTACCTATGGACTGTAGTTTAAGTTAAATTAGATCTGTAACTTTTCTATGTGTTCTTGAGTGGAGACCACGACTCGGCAAACTTAGTGTAGGACGCCCTCCGACCAGGTGGGATGATGGTTTGCTAAAGACTTCTGGCAGATGCTGGATGCTGATGAAGACAGGGCGCTATGGCGATCATAAGGGGAGGCCTATGTCCAACAGTGGACTTCTATAGGCTGATGATGATGAACTTTTCTATGGTCTGAAATAAATGATTACCTATTATTACTAAAACGAACAAGATTTCATTTTGACTAAACTCACTTTGGTAGGATACCTATTTGAAACAGTCAAACTTTTACGATAGGCTCCGATTAGTCTAGCGTCTTAAACTAAAAGCGATAACCATTCATCATAAGAAGTGGGCTACACGAGTGATCTTAGATAATAAGCGTAGGTATAATGAATACCGACTTTTACTAACGTAAGATTTAACAGGTTATGTCAGAGTTGAAAGCTAAGGGGCTAGCTAAATCTATTTGGGTCTAAATTTAGATAATTTTGGGGTCGATATAATATTTGTCTCAATCAGTGACTTAGTTGATTTATGGTTCACATAATGCAATTTTTTAAATGTTACCTCACCACACATTCAGATAAAAAAATAGCTTCAAAATGAGCTTCAAAATTAAAAACCTATAATCAGAATATTAAATGTACACTAATTTGAAATTAAGTTGAATCAACTGATCCAAACTTTCCGTGGAATCTACTTCAGACCTTCTTACTTCTATTTCAATTATCAAAAACTCTCTCAATCCGTAAATAAATAACGGAGTTCTCTGCTTTAGAATAGATAGTGCACGTTTTTTGAAATCTATATACGTTTCGTTTAATTCCAGCCCATGGTTATCATAAAAACTGCCTAAGGGCCAGCATCCAGAGGATGAGCAGCAACTTCCTTTTAAGTAGTTTTACCACCTTTAATGCGATCAACAATCTGCCCACCAAGTTGATTATGGCAAAACCCTCGTTGTTTGGAATGGCATGGTCAGCAGTGGACATAGTGCGTTGACGATGTAGGCCAACGGCAGGTAATACCACCTGCATACCGTTACGTAGCCGTCACCCGGTACCATGTAATGTATTTCATAGCAAAAGCTCCAAACCTCTCGAATCACGACCATGATTCAACTAGAATTCAAAACCCCGTCACGTTGGCTCATCGTGACATGGCTTACGAAATACGATGACGTGACTTTCTTTCATACAAAGGTAGGCTGGAACTGTACAGTCAGGTCTCGATTTCAATTATTATAAGTTACAAGTATTAGAGTGACCTAGACATGACAAGTCAAACTCATTTTTTTTTAGTTAATGTAATCGGTTTTATTAATCGTTTCTATAAATAAAAAAAAATTAAAAGAGCATTCAATGGTCTTGTGATAGGTGTTGTAAAACATAAAAAAATCAACCCTAGAATGTTTTGAAACACGGTTACTTAACACTAAAATAACCTACTAAACACTAAATTTCTTTAATCTAAAGTTACGTAATTCTTAAGTTTTTGATATCAGGAAATGTGATTGCCTACTTATAACTTAAATTTTTGTACTGTTGCGTGCAACACCGCTCCATTGAATTCGTTAAATCGTAAAAACATGTTATGATGTTTTGTGATCTAAGTTCTAGGTAACTAGTTTACTTTGTATTCGATTTGTTGAAAATTTCAAGCTTCCGCTCAAACTGGAGGGAAGGAAAAGTACCCGAAATATAGGAAACTAAAAAAAAACACAAACCAAGCCAATATCGCGTTGGGAAAGAAGAAATATTACGACTACGGTATAGACTCTTACAAAATAGAGTCAGTCAGTGCAACTTTTATTTCAACAAACTTTTAATAGTATCTGAAAATCTACTTTTGAGAAAGGAAGACTCCAGGATTTGGAAGCCTAACTTAACCCAGCAGTTTAAGTGCACTAGATAATGATTGACTCTTCCTCGTCAGATGACAGTACCTATTAATAAGTACATGAAATAAGCAACAATATTATTCCTAGTCCGACTGTCCAAAAAATATAACCAACAATGAACAATAACTATGAACTATGAAACGCTCCAAACATTTAGAAACTTTTTTATGACATGTGAAATGAGATGAATGACGAATCCAAAATAAACAGTTATGTGGGATCGTTAAAATCTGCCTAACGCGCATTGTCGACCTGTTTCACACTTCTGAAAAGGCTCTGTACTAAATATTTTCAAAGAAATTGTTTCTTATTGTGGTTAGGTTACCCTGCATAAAGATTAATATTTTAAAAGTGGAAATAATTTTTCGCGAAGAGGTGGAATTTGAGACCACCTTTAATTGGAAATTTCTAGCAAAGAACACAGTTCAATCGACTTTTATAATGGTTAAATCAAAACTGTTTCTTTATTTATCCAAGTAGGTATACTATCCAGCACTATCTCACTAATATAATAAACGTGAAAGTTTGATGGATGGATATATAGATGGATGGATGTTTGTTCCTTTATCACGCCAGAACGGCAAAACGGATCTGGATGAAATTTGGCACAGAGATAGATTATAGTCTGGAATAGGACATAGGCTACTTTTTATCCCGAAATTCCTACGGGAACGGGAACTACGCGGGTGAAACCGCGAGGCGTTGCTAGTACAAAATAAAAATATGATTATCACCTAAAACCAAAGAAGTTTTACCTCATTATTTGTGATGTTAATTATAACACCAAAATCTACACTAATAGAGCACTGTTGTTATAATTAGGGTTACAGTAAACATGTGCCAGAATTTGAATTCAATTTCAGTCGGTACACAAAAAGACTACTTATTGTATAGATAGATAATAAGTGGACCGACAAAAACATAAAACGGACAGACTGCACGTTGCCACCTATGACGCAATCAGACAACTTTTGCTCTTCATTAAGGTATGCACTCGTTGGACTGCTTGACTCCTTTTTGGTTTGGCTATTGATACACCGCTTGGGGAAATTTTAATCGAACTCTTTGATTTTACTTCTCAGATGGTATTGATATCAAAAATTTGCCTAGCATTCTTAGTTCCTAATAATGAGCTGAAGTTGAATTTCTTTGCGCTTCAAATTTTCATCGACAATACTAGATACTATTTATTATTAGTTTTGATAGTGCTATTTATAAAACGGTTTATAGTATAAATTTGGACTTGTCTGAGTGCTTATTTTGTAAGCCTAAAGAAATAAAGTAATCGAGTTTGAGTTGTTTAGTTTTATTATGCTTCTTCAAGTACTTACCTAATAATTTGGTAGTAGTAGATAGTAGATATTTTTACATTTCATTCGCAAGTTGGACGAAAGTTACTTGTAGGTATAGTTGACTCAATAGAAGACAAAACTGCTAATAAGGCGACAGTCTTTTTAAATCCATTTAAGTGACTAACTTTTACTTAAAAGGCAGTTAACTCGCTCATCAATCAATCATTTACATGTCACATAATAGTGAAACTTACTCGTTTATGTACAGTTATTCAGTAAAGTTAGGTTCGTCCTGCAAGCCAAGTCTAGAAACCTAATAGATTTGTACCAATTTGAACTTTAGGGAGTAAGTGAATAGAAGCGTTTAAGTCTGAATGGAGTGTTTCAAAACATGCAAGGACTCTCTCCTATTAGATTGTGACATTTTCGATTCTGCTAGCGCATCTTACAAGATTGTAATGACTTCTGTCTCTCTAAGAATACATACCTAAGAATACATTTTATACATAGGTACGTATAAAATTTTAAGTTGATCTCATGTTCTATTACTGTTATTATTATTTTTAAACGTGTGGTGCTAGCTTATACTTTAATTTGGAACCTAAAAATATGTTTCTTTTAAATTTGGACTAAAAAGAACGGATCCGTTCAGAATGAGAAAAAAACAATACTTTTGCCGCGAAACACGTTACCAAAGTTTAGTATCTTATAGTAGAAAATATGAAAAGTAGAGTAGGTATTCTCCTCGTGGATACAGCTGCTGTCTCCATCTTGGACGTGATTAAACTCTCGCTCGTGAAATAATCTAGTAATCCTGAGTTGACATCCGTGACGTAACACATTGCTTTATCACTTTGATATAATACATTATAATCTACTAATATTTCTGTTTTTTTGAATAAAAAGTATAATTGCATAAGATATTCTTTATTTGTAGCTTGAAAACTATATTATTACAACATGATGTAATAAAGGCTATATTAATTAAGTACGATGAGATGACATTTTCATTCAAGAAACTCCAAATTCCGACGCAAGAGCTTCTCTCAGACATTTATCTGCAAAAAACCAGTATATGTAAAAGTTTATACGAACCCACTTTGGTCGCATGCTAAAATTTAAAGACCAAAAGCGAAAAGCAACTTCTGGGAACTGAGACCCAGACGAAAATTGCACAATTTCTGAAAACCTGTCGGCGGCTATCATTACGGAAAGAGGGACCGAAAACGATCAATCTTATGTTTTGAATGAAAGGACGTACGGTTAAGGTGACGAATATTTTAGTACGGTCGTAAATTTAAATGGTTGCAACAAGATTATAAATGCTGTTAAGTAAAGAAATCATTGTTTGTTAATTATCAAACAAAATATAATAAATATATATATATAAATTTTCTTGGAAATAACACATAAGTCATAAGAACGAACAGAGAAGAAACTAAGAATTATTAAAAGTATAATATATAGCTATAGGACAATAAAAAGCCTTGATTTTAATTGAATTAAAAGTGTAGCTTAGATCAACAGCTTACAAACGGAAATTAAAATATAAGAACAAGCAATCAGAATACGAAGCAGGCCCCTTAATGCAAAAATTTAAATTATGTAAGTTATTGATGAACTTAAGAAAGTTTATTGCGTAATTAAACTTGATTTTATGCATAGCTTGTGATTAAACCTGTAACTGCTTCCTGAATGAGCCAATGTCAAGAACAGAAGCGTCGGGTGTCCAGAATCCAAATCTAGGACGTTCATTCATTAGACTCTTAGAATATGTTTTTTAATCATCAAACGAATTTTACTGAATGAAATAGAAAATAGTGTGTTCACTATTCACTCAATATTTTTCTAAGAGGAGAACAGCTTGTACAGATATTTTAAAATCCTCGTGCAAGCGGAACTAAGTGTTCTTGGCGTAAAAAGTCTTTAGATTGGTTTATAGCATATTTAGAGGATTGACAAATTCGTCAGGGTGGCCAGAAGACGTGGATGAGGCTCGTACCGTACGGGACCAAATTCTGCTAACCAATTGCTTACTACACACTAACACATCACGTGCAAACACTCACATAGTCTCCCGTTGCCCAGACTCTTATGAGACTGGTGCCTCGGGAGAGTCATTACATACATGCTCATTACACTCACGCACAACATAAAACACAATCACATAAACATACACACACATACACTCATAAGGTCTCCGGTTGCCCAGACTCTCATGAGACTGGTGCCTCGGGAGAACTAGCACATAGACACATTTTTACTATGATAATGGTTCTTTCGCACAATCGTTCATTGAAGAATTAACTGTACTGATAGTGCGTCGATGTTTTCGCACGGAGATTGAATGATGATAGTATGGTTTCAAACTCGACACTTTTATCAAAGGTAAAATGCAAAATGTGTGATTCTAAGACGACACCATCGTTATGCAGAAGTGATTTATTTAGTAAAATTTGGCCCAGAACTGTAATAAGCTGGCGTGACAAAGATGAGGCCTATACCCAAGTAGTGGATGTCAACGATCTGGGACCGAATTCCACTTAATTAATAGCTTCATTATAACAATTATGGTATCACGCACAAATATGGTGCGTAGCTAACCTACTTACAATACATCCGTAATGAATTATGTATATATGGTATCTCTAAAAATGACAGATTTTGGCATTTTACGTTGTATAAAAGAAACTACAGATGGAAGGACGCGTGTCAAAAGTGTCAAGGTTGAAACCATTTTATCAAGCTCTCCGTGCAAATAGCCCGCACTTTCTAGCTAGATAATTTGCGATGCTGCTATTGTCATAGTAAAGCATTTGGTTAGCAGAATTTGGCCCCTGATGATGATGATAATTGAAAGTTTAATAGAATCTATTCCTTCTGTTAACGTCCAGAGCACATCAATATCTAAGTTATAGGTAAAAGTTACCACCTGACTAGTAAATCATCTCTTTAAATGACAAGTCCCATTGACACTTCTATAGCCTGGGAAAGGTCAACAAATGATCTGACGTTGAATGCGCTTACGCCAGTTCCGGAAACTGACGTTTGCTTGGCCAGATGTCGCCCAGTTACGTGCCCACAATAGTATTTAAGGAAAATAATATTAAACTTCTCCCATCATATTTAGACTTAGATGGGCAAATAAATAATATTGTATTACACTTTAAGTATTATATAAACTTATTACTAGTGGTTTATTTTTCGCTTCTTTCACAAGTGGACCAAAAATTGAAGCGAATAAAAGCAATAACATCTTTGGTATTTGTTTATAATTACTACTTATAAAGCTGTTTATGTATAAAAATTGACTTGTCTATGTGCTTATTTTGTAAACCGTTGTTCTAATTTTTCTTGGAGCACCAATTGAAGGCATTTCTGTGACAAAGCTATGTTGGAGGTGCTCTATCTATTTACTTTTATAACATCAATACCGCAAACACGACTGCCACTGTCATGTCAAAGTACAAAAAATCATTGAAGAAACGACTGGATCGTTGTCAAACTACGATAAGTAGTTCCTCTCGATCCGGTAGGGGCGCAACAAGGTGCTAAATATAATGGGAAGGACTCGAATTCGATGGAAGTATTCGAGAGATAATGCGTACCACTCGTACTAGGGCCCCAGTTATTCCGTTATTAGATCATAACGCCTGAGTTGCTGGCGTTATGATCTAATTACGGAAAAACTGAAATCGAAATATTGGCAAATTTTAATCAACACAAATTACAATAATATCCCGTTGTAAATGACTTCTGAATATGAATATTACCTATGCAATCGTAACATCATGACATACTAAACGACTCTGAGTTAACTCTTCTTCTTGGAAGAGCCTAAAACAATAATGCACCAGTTTGCATTCTATCAGCTCCCGTACTTTCGCTCTTCGTAATGCCTATAGACGAATCTTTGGCATACAAATGGTAACAAATATAGGAAATCAGCTGTTCACGATGATATAAGGTTATCTATAGTTTTTAGAAAGCGAATTTGCGAAATTATATCGAGGAATGTCAAGGAAACCGGATTTTATGGAATGCGAAAAATTTTAGGCTGAAAGTATGTGGACGTTATACAAACAAACGTGTACTCAATTTACTCTTTGCTTGTACAAAACTAGTTGTCAGGTAAATGTGAAAACAAAACATGTTTGAGATGCTGCACAAAAAATAAAAATGGCGAAATTATTCTTCCAATTCCATTTCTTAAATATTTTCAAAGACGTTTTTTTTATAACTATCGTTGGTTTAATTAAATTAAGCAAATTAAGATTTGTAAGTATCTTTTTCAACAACAGAAAATTTAAACTTTTAAGGCCGTAAAATAAAGAAACGAAAAATTAATTACTTTCAAACGATGCAATAGTCAAAATCGCACTAAGGTAGTATCAATTTAAATACAAATTACCTACACAGCTTCAAAATTTAAGCGACCCAAAAGCCATATTAAATGTTTTTTATTTAATTTTATCTCCTAAATACACGTGCTAAATGAGCATAATGCTGTACAATTTGAATTTCGTAGAGCGCACTTCGGTGCGTGACATATGGGACCCAAAAGAGGGGGAAGGCAAAATAAAACTGACGGTCTTACATGCCTCTTCAACAAATCGACATTGACTGTTGTACAATGAGAGCCTTCGTGGTTATTTCTTGTCTGGCTTTTGCCAGGGCCCTGCCGATGGCCAAGGAAGATGGAGTGGACAAGTTCGTCTCCACCTTCCGGGATTGCATGGAAGGCGACTCGATGCTGTGCCTAAAGGTGTGAAGTGAATTGTGAAGTGAAGTGCTGTGCCTATGGATTTTTGTGAACCAGTGAACCCTGATTTGGATTGTTTGTGACCCATTTACTTTTGGGTTCGATTCCCGAAATGTTTCGTTGCGTCTTCGCAAGCCATTGCTATGAAGATTTCAGATTTTTGTGACCCATTCTAAGCAAAAATTAAAATAAGGGTCAAATACTGAGGTTTCCAAATTATATCTTAATGCTCCCTTCCATTAAATTATGAGGATCTATGAATGAATTTTACGATTCGTTTATAGCACACATCATTCGTTTACAGTAGCGAATTATTTACAACTGTAATTAAAATACGCGTGCGTGTTTTAATATTATCATGGTATAGGCCAATTTATTGTTCTTGATTGCTGATCTATAAAGACTCAAAATGCCAATATCAGATTATCCGTGAAAAACATAAATCCTCTCGACAAAATGAGCAATTCAATTTGTGTGTTTTACTGGTACAAAATCACTACCTTCCCAGAGTGACGTTAATAACCTAACCTATTTATTATTTCGCAGGAAAAAGCTATGAAATACACAGAAAACCTCGCCATGTCGAAGGACCTTTCTCTAGTTGATGGGGTCAGCTTCGCCCGGACCGGAAGCCCTCGATCAGCTCGCAGTTATGAACCCCTAGCTGACGACCCGAAGTCCAGAGAACAACAAGTTGAAGAGAGGATCCTGGACAATGTTGTGGACTTTCTGGACAGTCACGCTCTGCAACTGAGGATGCCAAAAGCATTCGAAGAAGACAACTCTGTTGAAGAGGAAGGTATGTTGATAATCTGCAATCAGTTTCTTTATAAAATAAAATAAAACATCTTACAACAACGAAAATTGAATTAACTTAGGCTCTAAAATGACGTTTTGGTCATTATGAATACTCGTTTATATATCTGAAAGTACTTATTGAAAAAATAAATAATAGTGCAATTTTTTACAATGCAAAATATCTTTGTTAATTAAAATAGAATCAAAACAAAAGTAAAAAATTGCTTGTTAATAACGAGCAGTGATCAAATAAATGCAATAGATAAACTACCAATTTAGGAATCATTTGAAATAATAAAGCAAATAACTAAAGTGGATACAATTGATAGTTTTAATTGTTAAAGGTAGCAATTTAATATGTGATTATCTAGTAAGAGTTGGGTACCACAAGTCCAATCTCATGCAAAGTTTTTAAATCGAGTAAAGACCTTTTTATGACCACAAACTCATCAGATGGTAAGTTATGATGTGGCCGACGATGTATCAAGAAGGTCTAAAAGACAACTATTCCACAAACGTCAAGTTCGTAGAACTCTATCTTACCTTCCAAGTCCTAAAAGTCAGAACTAACATAACTAAAAAGATTGAAGTAATTGGTCAATATTACAGAGAAATAAATCGTATAAATACTTTCTACCCTAACTTCCTGCTATATCAATAACCGTCAAGTGGATTTCCGGTAAAATAACTAGATATCTAATACCTATCGGAAGCTAACAGCACGCATGGCATTGCTATCCTAGCTCTATAAATAACTATATTACGTAGCTTCTTCATACTACATTATTGCACGGAAAGCAGTAGTTGCTTTCTGTATTCATTCAAACTTAACTCAGACCAAAAACATTATAAAAATCTTACTCGTTTGCACATGTGTCTATTTGTTTCTTGGTACTAATTTAATCCTAAAATCAAATGCTATGTTTGAAATAATGGCTGTAATAAAATTTCTTATTATAGACATTCGGCTGCATTTTTTTGAGAACAACGACCTTGCTTCTTTTTTACTAACGAAAAGTCATAGATGTAGTAATACTAACAGAGTGCATTAAAATCTAATGGGACTTAACTTCTTACCTAAGAAACAAAAGACGATGTGATGATTTTCTACTAAAATTCGAAATTAAACACAAAAACGTGACAAGTCGTTCCGACTTGTGGCTTCAGGCGGTGAAACTATTAATCCTGTAACCTTTATCTTAAAATCAAATTCGATTGATTAAAAAATAGCTCATATATTTCTTTCCATTCCTTTGTTATTGCCGTTCGATCTCCGAAATCTTAGTTCTAATCTTATCTTAATCTTAATCTTATGTTCATTTGATAACAATACATTTAAAATCTCATGGAATTCAATTGTTAGCCATAGCTTTAGGCTCTTGTCATTCCCGTTATCATCTCCATCAAGCTTGTTCACAACCACTTCTCATACTTTCGTCAACTCATTGTTTGAAGCTTTTGTGTAAAATTGATGCTGTAAATGAAAGTTAATAACAAGACTTAATTTGAAGTAATTGACGATTTGTCATTCGTACGTGGGAAGTGAGAGTATTGAATGACAATCATAGTTTTTTGCGAGTCATTTTAGAGTACTTGCTCTTCTCCCTGTGACGTTATTGGTGAGCTATTTATTTTTCCTTGCATATTTTACTGAACGTTGTTCCTGAATCTGAGATCTGTTCCCTAAGGTGGGACTGAACCTCTAAGTTCCCATACAAACGTACTATTCGATTCATTTGCAAACTACGTCCCCGATTGTAATGAACTTTTGCATACATAATCAGATTAGGAATAGCCATGTTTGTATCGTTTTTGTTTTAAAAAATACATGATCATCATTAAATTAGAGCGAAAGTAATAAAATCGCTTAAAAATGGATGAAAATAAATTTTCGCTCTCACTATATGATGATAAAGTATTTTGAAAAACTAAAACGATACAAACATAGCTATTACTTATCAGATTATGTATGCAAAATTTCATTAAAATCAGGAACGCAGTTTCCAAATGATTCGAAAACTACGTTTGTATGAGAGCTTAGAGGTTCAGGGCCTTCTTAAGAAGGTCTCGTTTCCCACTTCGTCAAGTTCCTACATACGACCACCCACACAGTCTTTGCTTTAGTCATCGCCTCTATTTTAACCACAAAAGGGTTTTGTCCTGTAGCCAACCTTCTAACCTAAAAACGGTGATCACTTTTGCGTTGGGAATAGCACTTAAATTGGTCTAATGGTGTTAGAGCGACAATGGTCGCTCTATCATGTTTAAAACAAAACAATAATACTATAACTCATAGTGTCACAGTATAGTACTAATACAGGGTGGTTTTTTTGAGAAGGGTGGTGATGGCCAAGTCCAAAACCACGAGAGTTAGAGAAATGTCGTGAAAAGAGTCATGCCCTCGATTAATAAGAAAAAATAACTGCACATTTAGTTTTTTAATCTTTGACTTTTGCAGGAAATCGAACTGTTTTATTTACGAAACAAAATATGACGCCATATATTTTTGCACCAATGGATTGGGTTGTTGAAAAGAATCAATCTTTCAAATTAATTATGCAGTTTTTATTTTCTTATAAATGGAGCTCATTACTTCTTTCACGTCTTTTTTCTCACTCTCGTGGTTTCGGACTTCGCCATCATCGAAAAAAAAACAACCTGATGATATTATCATCATCGTCATAAAAAAACTGGTTGTTACTCCTTAATTCTAGAGAACAGCAATGGAATAGGCGGCCTTATCACTTATTTAGTAATGAGTAAAACGCGAGATAGATAAAGCAATTAAAAATTACCTATTTCGAAAAGTATAGTTTTCACATAATTTAACTGTTTGGAATTCCAAAAGCATCTTCATTACGTGATACAACACATCTTGACAAAAGAAACTTACCTACTTAATTTTGCATAAAAGTGACCCATCCCTCATATCATCATACTGCAAATAATAGGTTGGTTGGTTATATCTCTTTTTGAAGAAGTTATGTCATTTCGGAAGGTTTGGTCAAATGCGACGGATCACTTGACAGGTCATCAACTATTATTTTGTTACTCGAATGTTTATTTCGTCCATCGTAATTATTTTATAATTAAAATATCTAGGTGGTATGTTGTAAAACCTATAAATGTGACCATAAATATACGTTAAACGTTCGCATAAGCAACACTGTCATGATAAATAAATTTCATAAAGAAATTTCAGATTCAACGTAAATATTAATTAATTTACAAAAGATTCAACCGAGGCCTTTCGTAAAAAATTTAAATTTACATCTTCATGCTCCGAGGCATATTTTTTTTAAATATGGTACTTATACACTTTCGATTTTTTGCAGGTTTTCTTTGACCTTTTAACTTGAATTGCGCACTTTCTCAAAATCACCGTTTATTGTGTTACGGATGCGAAATTACCATTATTTGATATTTACGTGACTTTATACCATAGTATGTTCGAGATCAATAAATTTGACAAATGTTTGCATAGACTGCAGACATTTATTACTAGTCTGACTATCCATCAAAAGACATCTTAGCTCATAATACAAATATTTGTACATACTTTTGAGATGCATGATGCTGAATATAATTTCCTTCACCTATACTAAATAATTACATTAAAATTTATTGAAAACCCAATAATCATTTTAATTGTTTGGCCTTTTAGTGAGCTTAAATTTATGACTGACCGTGAGATTACCTTTAGAGTTACAATCTGTGTGTCCCAAATAGCAAAAGCTTCATCAAACTATTAAGTTCCGGCTTTTATTACAATATTTTCTCTATGACTAAAATAAATTTTAATAACATTATGACAACCAAATATTTACCTAAGGTTAATTCATCTGAATTGAACTTATGAATAAACTAGGTCATGCATGTCAAATTGATGATGTGTGAATAGTCCAACATTACATATTAGTATCTGCCGACAATAAAAAAAAAACAATAACAATAAAGTTAGCTCCATTGATGCAAATTAATATTGACAGCGTCTCTAATGATCGCTCCAGAGCCCTTACAGACAAAATAACTCATCTATCTATTTTTTCCAGGCCGTGGCAAGAAGAAGAAGAAGCTGAAGAAGCTCCTTCCCATCCTCGCCTTGATCAAACTGAAGCTCGCCGCCCTCGTTCCCTTGTTCCTCGGTATCATCGCATTCGCTGTCTTCAAAGCCTACCTTCTCGGCAAGATCGCCTTCATCGCCGCTGCCTTCGGTGCCATCAAGAAACTGCTCGAGTCCAAGAAGAGCTCGGGTTGGTCTGAGCCTGCCCATGAAGAACACCACGGATGGGAATCCAGCAGCGGCGGTGGTGGTGGATGGGGCCGTTCTCAAGATGCCATCAACATGGCGTACTCTGCTCATGCAAAACAGGCGTAGATTATTCGGATAAGTAATTTATTCTAGGATAAGTAACTTATTGCAACGAACCTGAACTCTCTATTTGATTTATACGATGCAACTTTTATATTATTCACGTTTTTTCTTGTTCTACCTATTAATGTTTATTATGTACCAACCTCTATAGATCTTTTAACTGAAGCTGTGTGAATTATCATTATATGCATTATTTATTTATTGTTTATTATATATGTTTACCTTTTTACCGGCGTTTATAATATTAAATTTTTATTATTTTTCTTCATGATTCATCTATCTTATTCTTTCTTGATTTCTTACCTAGTTTATTTGTATTTATGTATTTTTATTTATAACTCTTATTATTATTTCCTTTTTTGACTGATATTTGTAATGATTATTCTGTCTGTTATGTATGTACATATGTATTTAATTAATTTATATTATGAGTATTAATATTTATATGAATTTCGATAGTGTATACTCGACTGTTAGTATTGAATACTACTAATAGTAAATATAGTTTTGTTTTTTTACAATTTATATGTAAGTTTCTGTTCCAAAGATATTTTTATTTTATCTTTTAGTTATTTTATGTATTGCACTTCACTTATAGTCACCTACGTATGGTGTGTTTATAAATGTATTGAGTCATATAAAGCAGAGTAATGTATTAAAGGTATGTTGTACAGTGAGTTATTAATTTATTGTACTATTATTAACGACAAAACCGTTTAAGTTATTAAAAGAATTTTCATCAACGTTTTGTTTGTATTTTATTCTTTTTATGATAATCTAGGTGAGTAGTGATTTCAAGTCCTGCTCTGGGATTAAACGTGTCTAATATTTATTTATTTGATTTCTGAATATTATTGTTCAGATGACAGATGCAAGGTTAAAAAGTAACGCACAAAATAAAATTATAGTATTAAATTTTTAATTACATAAAGCTACACTCAGACATTAAGGGTATTCGGAGCAGTGGTGATGATTATACTAAAAGTCAGTGAACAAGCTCTGATCACTTTGGGGCAAGATGATACTGTGTTCAATTTTCACTATTAATATTGTTTATAATCATTATAATCATCAGCAGCTATGTTTTACCGGTTGCGTTTGTCCCATTCACCATCACACTGCGCAAGCCGCATCCATCATCAACATTATTAATCATTCTCATACCCTTATCCCTCTTACGTGTTGTTGGTTCTACTGGATTTTCTATTCTACTCACTTTTTCATTGGTCATCTTATCACTTACCCCATCTATGCTAGCGACATCCATTGTATTTGAAGTTCATATTACTTAACTTTGTCACAAAATCCGAGCTCTATCATTATGGCAGCATTACATTAGTCATAATTTTAAGGAAACCACTTTATTAGTGACTTTCAAAGACAAGAGATAGTTTACAAGTTTGTAACAGAATAGAAATCTTGAGTAAGTTGTTTACAAAGTGCTGTGTGGTGACTAGCATGTCAAGTGTGGTATGTGGGATTGTAGGCAATTTGAGATTTCTAGGTAGAATTCTAGGCAGACTTACTGTTAGGATTGTAGTTGCTTCGTTTCTGTGTCGCTTTTGTGCGTTCAACATCGTTTTCATCATATTTTTTCGAACACAATCAGCACGACCATTTTACTAAAAAAACTATCGTACTTTCATGAATTTATTATGAATATGAGTGGGTTAACTACAAACATTGTGTTGGCTGTGCTCGCAAAGTTGCGGAACCCGCGTGACTCGAATCGCACTCACCAAAGATACCTCGTTAAGAGGTGAAACGTTTGTGTTGGAAAAATACAAGCGGGGTTCGTAGATAACCCGCTCATATTCTTAATTAGTTTTTTAAACTACGACTGTTTTTATAGTTAATTGTAAAATTGATACTCAATTGAAGATATTATTAGACATCTTTACATCCGTATCTTCTTAGCTAAGACCTTTATGTTTAGTGACTTATATTAGAAGTAACTATGATATCACGTTATCACAACATGGTTAGCATTCACGAATAAGGAGCCAAGCAGCCTCCGCTTACATAAAATGTTTGTTTGGAAAGTTCACGTGCTTTCGATTGTACAAAGTCTTGCGAGTTTACGTGAGCTTGCTAATGGCTGTACGAGATGTCGTTACTGGCTTCAGTGATAGCGCTAGCAACGATGTTGTTACCAGACTATCAAAGGATGAAGATTATGATGTGACACCTAGTCCGGTTTCAACAAACGTATTAATCGACTCGACTAAATACCTCTCGTACCCCACGTAGGTGACGTATAAATTTGGGGTCTAACGAGATATTGGGGTCAAAGTTAAGGTCGGAAATTCCAATATTAGTAAATGAGCTCCTGTGTCCTTTCAAAGACTTTTGTTTTCGAAAACATTTTCTCAAACTTTTATTGAGCATAATAATATTCTTAAACAATCAGAACATAGTGGAAAAATTTATTCTTAAAGAAGCTGTTTTTCCATATAATTTTCTATTGACTTCTTTTACTTAGGTAGATAGTCCATCCCTCATATTGCCCCTCATTGCCTTTTATTCTACATGTAGGTGGGTACCTACCTATCTACATGTAAGAAAAACGGTCTCTTACTACCTTGTCTGAACTATATTTTCAGTATTAATTAAAAGTAGTATAACTAGAGTTACAACCATTTTTTATTCCGACGCTATACCTACCACCGCATACACCACTGAAAAATAAATCATAGTTCTTTGTTGATATTCTGTTATTGTGCACTCTGAGTCCTTCTATATTGTAGATAGAGAACCATTATTTACGAGTACGTGTTAATTATTTGCCTTTTGATCTCATGTTGGATGTCCTGTTCAATAAATGAAATTATATAAAGGTGTTTTCAAATACCCTGCAAATTTCTCCGGCAACCTTTCCGTCACAGATGCATCTTTACCGAATGCTCCACTGACCTTCATTGTGTGCGACATTTAAGTAGGTAAGTAGGTATTATAAAGGATCTTCAAATATTATCTAACCCTGATCGTTGTCATTGTGCAATCTAAGAGGACATCCGCTTAGTTGTGCAATTCAGGAGGACGTCCGCTATGTCCGCTGAGGCACGTAACGCCGCTAAAGGTGCGGCTGCGAAAGTTCCTGAACCGCACCTACTGTGTTGATGTCGGTTCGCACGGGTGGATTGTTTTTAAAAGGGCTTTTTTAAAAAACGATAAGCATAAGATCAATCCAGAGTTCTTTGTATTGTGAATAATTTACGAATACTATTTAAGTTTTATTTAGCTTTCATAGCCCTTACCAGACAGAGAGGAACAACTTTTCATAGAATAACAGCTACCGCGATCTAATACTTTCTTACGAACTGCATTATTTTTCTTCCTTGTTTCGTGACTTATGCGATTATTTGCCCAAATTCTGCCAAATCAATTATAGTTTTCGAAAGATTCGACAACCTTGAAAAATCAACGGCAATAAACGATTTTTTTTCATTTTGGTATATTTTGCTAGCACAATATAATCTAATAGCCCCACAGTTTTAAAAGAAGCATTTAATTATGACAATCACATGGCTTAACTGACGCAAAAACACTGTTCAAATACTTCACCAAAAACGACAAAAAATAAAGAAACATGTCTTAAATCCATGCTGTAAAATGCGCCCCGTGTGCACCTGCTTCCGACACCCAAACTACCGTTCCCCAAGGTCACCGCGATCGGGTTGACTCATCGCACTTTCTTCTCATGAGAACATCTACTTACGCCCGAATAAGATGCTAGTATAACGTCGGCCGTTACATGACGGAAGGAAGGAAGGTTTTAAGGAGAATTTTGACGGAAAACTGGCAAAAACCGAAATTATTCATCATGATTTCCGTCAGCATCAACGAAATCATACACTCTCCTGAAAATCCAAAGTTAAACGGGAATTGGTGGTTTCTGTAAGGCGTCTACGTCTTTAGTATTCCATCTTACGTTTTTAGACAACCTCTGGGGCGCGGTGGGTGAAGGTCCGCCTGCAATGTAGGAAAGTTGTGGGTTCGATTCCCGCCTCAGGACAAATTTTCGTACGATCTGCAGACATTTGTTACGGGTATTCTGGTAATTTTCTATGTATAACAAAAAATATTTATCTATGTATTGTATGATGTATATCAGTACACTTAAGACCTGCTCTGCTTAGCTTGGGGCAAGATAATGAAGTGTGAATTGTCCTTCATTATTATTACCTATTAATTTGCATGTAATCGCCGCCGCTTTGATCGTTTAATCAGCCCGTTTGTTTAACGGCGTAACAGTTTGGGGATTATTCTTGGAACCAAATTTATTTCATTCGAAAAGATGGCTGAAGACATGGAAGTCATGTTCAGCCATATTGTTGAACGTTGATTTCGGTGTTCGTTCTTTAAATTTAAGGCTTAGGTAACTAAATTACGCGGTATCGTAAACAGCCTTGACATTCCACAAAAAAAAAATAGTTTTACCTAGTTTTCAAGGTCGACTTTTGCCCACTGCGCCGACTTACTGAGGTCTGACCTTAGCAATTTGATCGAGGACGCTTTTTGCCAAGGTTATTTCTTTTTTGCTATTATAGTAGGTACGTTACTTGCACTGGGGCAGTTTTCTAAGAAAATATAAAAATGCCCCAATAAAAAATCGACTTCAACGGGACTTGAACCCGCCACCCTACCTCAGTACGGGATGCGCTGCCATTTGCGCCACGACGTCAAGTGACGTAGGAGTCCAAAACCTTTGGGACTTTGTTCGGACTCAAGCACCGATAGCTCTACTTACAGGGGAAACATTGAAGTTTTATCCAAACCTTTTTACCACTCTAGACATTATTGTCCCCTCCAACACATCCCGTGGTTGTCGAAAGAGTGGATAAAGAGAACCAGTTTAAGAATAGCCAGCTTCTTTCTATATATTTTAACACCTCAACTGCGATCCCCAATCCTCCTGCCAAGCGTGGTGATGATGGCGAAACCCTCCCTGGGGAGGATTGTATGTCTGAGGAGCGCAAAATAATGTCTACTACATTCTTTTGTGGTGGAACTAACGCCATGCCGTCATGTTGCGTTGACCGCTTTCTTGCACCAATGCTTACGTCACACAGTACCAGTAGTAGGTATGGTTATAGGCCAAGTCGGATCACTGTGACTCCGGAATGTCTGAGGCCCCAAACCGGCTCAAATCGGGTCATGTTACAGTTGCGTATGCGCATCCGAGTAGGTCAATGTGATTAATAGGCCTACCTGCCTAGTTTCAAAGATATTTATTTCCATTCTGAGAAAAAATCGCCATTTGTCTCCAATCACCAGATATTTATTATCGACGAGCTATGTGGCGCGGCAGGCGAAGGTCTGCCTGCGACGCAGGACGTCGCAAGTTCGATTCTCGCCCTGGGACAATTGTTTGTACCGGTTTTCAGGGTACTCTCTATGTATATTGAAAAAATATGTATGATAGCAGAGCTTGTGATAATTTCGCAAATAAATAATAGAGACAAATTGTAACTAATATTAATATTTTATATCAATTAACTTAAAATCTAAGCCGTCACTATAAGAAGTACCCAGAATGCTGGCAACATTGCGACGTTGCATGCTAATTAATTCGTTGACCGAAATAAAAGGTAGCGTTCCGATCACCTGTGGACTCCATGTACACCTGGTCCGGGTAAACTACAGATTTCTGCTTAAAACGATTTGGAAACGATTTTTTTACTGTTAATAGATACTTACCATTCATACAGGACTTTTTCAAAATTAATTACCTTCCTTGTTATTATTTTACGAGCAAATTTTATAAATTAATAATTCGCTCTATCTAAATTTTGACCCTAAAGTCATTCATTTACATCATTAGCGTCTTGGAGACACTTCCGACTGGTATTGATATAGATCAATTGAGCTACCTGTAGATTGTTTGCAACAGTCTGCAGTTATCTCAATTGTTTCAATTGTCAATACAAATTCTAATTTGTGTCTGTTATTTGATTTAATTTTCTTTGTTAATAGAGTACTTCTACTTTAATAATGGGTTGTTTACGATGATGTGAGCTAGTTTTGAGTTTACAGATATTATAAAAAATCTTAATAGATCATCGTGAATATGCCGTTATTAAGGCGCATACCCCAGTCACACTGGCGCCGCCACCTACTTTATCTTGTTATTCAACAGACAAAGGAAATTTCAAAAATCCATCGCACAGTTTGTCATACCTACCTATTATAAGCTCTTTTTTAATGCCTCTGTAATATTTTTACTCTATTTAGTTTAGGCAGTGAATCGAAGTTGCACTTGGTGGACACCAAAATCTGTTTCCGATTCACTGCCTAAACTAAATAAAATAAAACTATTACAGAGGCATAAAAAAAGCTTATAATAAATATCACAAACTGAGCGATGGATTTTGAAATTTCTTTTGAAGCGGAATAATATGATAAAGGTGGCGGCGCTAGTTTCGCTGGGGTATGCGCCTTAAATAGTGATAAATAATTAGGATACTCGTAGTTTTTAAAGATTTTCTTTGACCATTCTCAAAACACGATATTTCCCAATACACATGGTGACCAGGAAATAGCCTTGATGCCAAAAAATGGGTCATGTGTGTGTATATTATCATCATTCATTAAAATTTTAAAGACCCAAAACGTTCACTGCTGGACAAAGGGCCAAAGGGATTCCCCAGGAGCGACAAAGGTACCCTAGCCGCCTCCAGCTTCCGGTACCTGGATGTCATCATATCAACCCACACACGTCCAGATAGGAACCACAGATAGTCCGGAGCCTGGATGTTCCTGTATCCAAACAAAACACGTAGATACAAGAAATACTTAGGTATGATAGCCAGCTGTGGGATCTTTAATCAGCTTCAGAAGCCATGTGATCCTAAGTTGTTATGAATCAATGATAAAATAGAATATACAGGGTGTCACGAAACATGTGTACGAAGTCGAAAGGGGATGATTCTCGACCCCGAGGGATCAACATTTGCTCTACAATTTTTGGTATTTCCAACATTTTTTTTAATTGATACTTTCTTCGTCTTCGTATTCCTGTTATTTTACATTAATATTATTTGATATTTCAACAGGTTTTATAAATATATTTTTTATATTTTTTTGGCAATTTGGTTAACACTGGTTTTACTAAAAAAGCAAGCAATAATATTTCTCAAATATTTTGTTATCATCATTATCATCCTCATCATCATGAGCCTACATTAGTCCACAGCTAGACACAGGCTTCCCCTAATGAGCGCCATAGCGCCTATATTCAGCTGTGGACTAACTATAGGCTGATGATGATGATGATGACTTTTTTACAGCATTTAAGCAGTCTCACATTCGCTCGTAGAGGACTTCCTTAATTACGCTTATCGAACAAATTCCCATCACACTTAGACAGAGAAAGTAAAACCATTAGGCAAACAGAACTAGATAACGAAAGTATTTTTTAATGTATTTACCTAAACACAGTAAATAGAAAGCATAGGTTGGGCCGAAGATTTAAGGGCATTGACCTTGTTAATGTCTTCAGTTTCTAAATCTAGGTGATGACCTTAAATCGAATCAAAACCAATCATTACCGAAAATCTGGGGTTATGAGGTCAAATAAGGTGGAGTCTTTTTAACGTTACGCCGAAGCTAATACCGTTTCTCGACCGTAATCAAGGAAAAGTAATAGATACGTAGGCGTTGGATTAATTTGACAAAGATTCGACAACAACAGCACTATACCACGAAGTGTGGAAGGAGCAAAGGGTGAATAGACCAATTATTAGTTCCATTGTGATGATCAATATTAAATTTGATCGAATAATTAAGATTAATAATTGATTAGTAGACTTATTTAGTAAAATATCACTATCAGAAACGACAAAACACAACAATGATAGTTTGATAAAGAAAATTGCAAATTATCAAACCTTGACATTAAAACGTACATTTACGCATGAGCCGGAAAATCTTACAAATTATACTGAAACACCACGCAAGGAATTAATTTAGTAACCAAAGTAAACAATAAAAGAACAGCAAATGAAAGAATAACTTGAATGCATTACAAAAATAGTTCCTTGATTTGATAAGGTACGAGGTATGAGATAAAGATAAACAAGAAAAATAGCACACCGTCTTGATCCTTCTCTGAAGGAAACATAAATAAATATAATACTGAATGGTAAAACATAATTCACCTAGCCGTTTTCGACTTAGAACACACTGTTGTTTTTAATAGATAAGGTCTTTTGTACACAGTTTCAACAATAAACTCATTCATTTGATTTCAACAGTTCAGAGGCTTGGCTATGTTTAGTCCGTACATGTATGACTAACGTAAAGCGTATAAAACAAAAAAAACAGTACATCAAATAATAAACAGAGGTTTTTATGTAAGACCATTGATTTTATTATCCAAACACAAAATGAGTGGTAATTCTGAAGTATCAAATACGCTTTCACTCAGTAACATTACATCAGCAGAAATTGCTCGCGCAATTACTTCATCGTTTTATTTTCTGACCTAGACATTGGTGTATGACACAATTTTTAAAACTCTTTTTGTTTCACTTTTTTGGCATGTTTAGTTTAAGTTTGTTTGTTATTTTTATTTGAAGCTGGGTGTACTTAGTGAAAATAACCAGTATTATAATAGTACAGTACGTCACTTGAGCTTCTTAATGTTAGTATTCGCTAACACCCGAGAAAAAATGCTCAAAAATAAATCTTCAGGATATTGTAAGAAAAAACTTTTGAAAGTAGGTATTTTATAAATAAAAAAACGATTATTAAAAAAACTTGTATAATATTAAAACGTATAAATATATGTTTTTACAAATATCTTTACTGAAAATTAAATAAATGCTGAAGTTTAAACAGGTGAATTTGGTCTTTTTATGAAAAAATCACATTGTAATTGTATAATGTTCAAAAAACCAACCAACCAACTATCAATACGATATGACAGGATCAAGACATTCATGGGTGTAATGATCTTACATACACAAGCTTTAAGATTATTGCAAAGTCAATGCTAGAAGGTACTCAAAATACTCACAATCTTTAAAGACAATAAACAGACACTAAATATGCAAACAGTAGGTTAGGTACCTGAAGTTAATAACACTTCACAGCCAATTAACGAATAGGAGATAAACACTGCTTTTACTAAGATTGAGCTTATGATGAACTTACTTGGTGTTTTACATTAAGGTGAGAAAAATAATGTAGTCTTAGTATTACATAAAATTAACTCTGGCTTAAAATTAACACGTTAGGGCATTTTCGAAATATTTAAAATTCACATTTTTTTATTATTTTTCCCGATTTTTGAGACTACATTTCATTTATTTTAATATTATAAAAGTAAGTTTCGCGTAAACGGAAAAAATAGAAACGTCTATCCGTCCATAATGCGGCAGAAAGTTTGTTACGAGCGCGATATCAGATTTCCGGTTTAGAAGACGACCTCAAATTTAGTGAATTAATATAAAATAGCTACATATCAAATTAGGATGAGTTCATGCAACACCGGCCAAAGTATTTTTACTATTATTTTCTAACAAATTTGACGTGAATTGCCTTATGCAGTAGTTACACCGAGTTACGACATTCATTTTCACCAGTTTGCATGGACTTACGAAAAATCAAACAATAACACTTTTTCTTTCCTTCATTTGCACATCACACATGCCGTCGTAAGACTACGCCTATGTTGTAAACGTGAACTTCGCTTTCTAACATCAAATATTTATTTTTCTACTTATCCTGACGTAGCTTACGCGACGCACCATCAGTTAGCGTCCGTCGCCAAACTGTACACACACATTTTACGTCATATTGTCAAACCCGTGGTGGGGTAGTAAGGATAAAATCCATCAGTTTTTTGGGAAAACATCATAAGTGGCCAAGCATTGGCAGTTGAAGTACATTTTCCAAAAAAAATACGAAAATGTTGAGTAAATTTGCATTGTTCGCCGTTCTGGCATCAGTAAGCTGTACTCCAGTAAAAGAAAATGGAGTGGCTGATAACTTGGTTGGTGCTGTATCTGAGTGTTTGGAAGTGGATACCTCGTTGTGCTTGAAGGTGATTATCGGATTGCAAAGTGATAAGAATAATGTGAAATTGTGAAGACAAGTGATAAGTGAAACGATGTGATCTTAGAATCAGATGCTGTGATATAGATGGTTTTCCAACAGTGGATTTGTTTGTGAATCAGCCCAGGTTCATTGGATTTAATGACAATCTGTTAAGCTAATTTGCAATTTACTATGCAAATAACTTTTTTTTTTTTGCAAATAACAGTTTTAAAATAGACAACGCAATCGAATATGTTCTGAAATAACCATGTAAACATACGTCGACATTCTCAAGTCTCTATGATAAATCAATTAATAAATCTTCAATTAACTTCCACAAAACCATTTCACAGAATCTCATGAATATTAATTTCGCAGGAAAAAGCCTACAAGTTGACTGAGCGACTGGCCATCTCCAAAGACCTGGACCTCTTTGAAGGCATGAGTCTCATCAACACTGGTTCAGCTCGGTCAGCTCGCAGCTATGAACCCTTGGCTGAGGAGCCCAAGGCCAGGGAACTTCAGCTTGATGAGAGAATTGCTGACAATGTTGGAGACTTTTTGGACAACCATGTGCTTCAACTGCGCTTGTCTGAACCTGATAATGAGTCAAGGGGCCTCGATGAAGAAGGTAATAAGTTTTTTTATTTTGAGTTATTCCGACTGCAGCTGAAACATGTCAATAGAATATAAATTGACCTATTTTTGTCAATTGTAAAGAAAACCAGTACTGATGTATTGGATTATGAAAAGGTTAATACATTAAATTAGTATAGGAATATTCAGATGACCTTCGACAAAATTGAACAAACCTGACAAAGATTGAAAACTTAAATTCAATGATAATGTCCTCCTGAATAATTTACATACTACTAAACAAACTTGTCAAAAACAAAGTCGTGTAGATCGTGAGCTTTTCAAATCATCACATCTTTATATACAATAGCAAGCAGTTTGCGGCTAAGTACTTCACCTCGACCTAGAACAAAGCACGTTCTCAACCATAACACACAGCCTCCGCAAACAATGCGTCGTCTGCACCTATGTTTCTAAACACTAGCTTTCTCTACATATTTGAATACATACTAAAAGCATTTGTGAATGCCCTTTATGACTTCGTAATTGCCGTGACAAAGTTAACAATGCTCTGTCAAATATATTAACGGTGTTAGGGTCAAGAAAACGCAACGTGGCTGTTTAATGTCTTTTCTTCTGACTTTAAAAACGGTGTAGTCTTTAAATCCGGCGTAGGATTAAGCATAATGGTAATAAGAATTTTTCTGAACTACTTTGTAATGGCTTAAGAGGATTTATACTAGTGTAGTGTATAGCATCATCATCAGCCATTTCGGTCTTATTTTGATGTTTTTGACACAGTTTTGCGCAAACGCACCGACCAACTGCAAATTGTATAGAGTACACTCACATACGAATCGATTTACGTTTACTAAGTTTCCTTCCTGAAACAAGATTTATCAGTCATACAGTCTTTTAACTCATATTGATTTGTTCCAGCCCGTGGCAAGAAGAAGAAGAAGCTGAAGCAGCTGCTCCCCATCCTCCTGCTCCTGAAACTGAAACTAGCTGCTCTGATCCCCCTCTTCCTTGGAATTATTGCCATCGTCGCTGTCAAGGCTGTTTTCCTCGGCAAGATCGCTTTTGCCATGAATGCCTTCAATTTGATCAGGAAACTCTTGAACAAGGGAGGTTCCTCTGCCCCCAGCACCAGTTATGGTGTCCCAGCGCATCATCATGAAGAACACCCTGGATACTCCTACGAACCAGCGCAGAGCGGCTGGGGCAGGCAAGGAGGCGATGCGCAGTCGCTCGCCTACGCCGCCCATTTGAGCAATTGATAGCATGATTGTATTTATTTGTGTGCTTGTGTATTTATTTGAATGAATGCCATATGAAATCGTTAATTTATTTATTTATTACATTATTTGTTTTTATTATTGTGTCTGGTTATTTCCCTCTTAGTAAATCAATAGTTATACTTTGCGAAAGTTACATAGATCATATAGATTTTATTTCTTGGTTACGTTCGATATGAAACATCCATCCAATATAGCTGTTCTTACCCAAAACATGCAAACACGATCAAACTTGTCTCATCTGGTATAAGCCTTTCAAAAGAAAGCAAAACTAAACGTGAACTATCCGAAAATATAAATATTAATGAAACAATATCTGTGTCACGCAGTATGGCATAGTGTCGGTTCAACTCTATGACTTAAAAATGTTAATTTGCTAAAACACACGAGTGGGGGAGATTTGGATAAAAAAGTGTTACCGATCAAGCAAACATCACAGTTCGATCGGTCGTGGACTTGAGCAAAGATGAAGAGTTTTGTCTTAGTTTTGGGGATTCTGGCAGTGGCCCAGTGTACTCCTACACCAATCTCCAAGGACGAGAACGTGTTGAAAAATGTTATCGGAAGCATTTCGGAGTGTGTTAACAGTGATGTTGATGTGTGCTTGAAGGTACGTGGTGCAGTGTCATCTTCGATTCAATAGTGCCATAAAAGTCTACCTTAGACTTTGGGAATAAGTGATAATTATCGGCTATATAACCATGGATTAAAGTGGAGTCAAACAAAGTGGTTTCAAGTGAATCATTCTGTGAAAGAGCAACTTCTCGATGCTGTGCTCTAGTGTTGACAGTTTAACCCCGCAATCTGTGCTTTAAGGGATTGCTATAATACCAGTCTTATTTTGTGATCCCATTTTATATTATTACAATTTTATATCTCTAATTTCTCGTAAAAATATTGTATTTAATGATGACCATATTAAGTAAGTCTCAAAAATATTGTCTAGAGCTTACTGGCATCAGTTCACTACGATACATTCAAATCACGAGTACTTGATTACAAGGGTACTCCAATAAATACCAAAGAAAAAAGTATAAACGTGTACATAATTGCATATTTCTCCTATCCAGGAACATGCCTTGAAAGCAGCTGAAAGAATCTCATCGTCTCGCAAGCTCAAGATCATCGAAGGTGTCTCAATCCTGAACAACGCCCCTAGGGAAGCTCGGTCTTACGAAGCTCTCTCTGATGTCCCTGATGTGAGAAGCAAGCAACTGACTGAAAGACTGTGGAAGACGTCTGGTGACCTCCTGCAGGGTGGTGAAATTGAGCTGACTTATGGAGGAAGCGATGAAGAGGAAGAAGAATCTAGAGCAATCGGTGATGGTGAGTTACCTACACAGTTTAGAAAAATCTGCATTCAAAGGATTCTGTTCCTAAAAAAGTGATTCATCCCTCATTTTTCAATCTATCATTAAATATTAATAAAATAGCTAGATTTTTTTATGAATTGAGGAGTATTTGTTCTTTCACCATTGTTTAGAAAGTTTTGATTATGCGCATTTCTCCACACTAATTTAAATTATTTAAATAAAATATAGAATATCTTTGTACCTCTCACAAAAAAGTCTCACACCCATAAATCAGAGATTAGAAATCTACCGGTGAAACTAGTCGTAAAACCTCCTACTCAATTAAATCAATGTTGGGTAATTTCGTCATCGATATCAAATCCAGTTTGAACTTTTACTATCTCCAACAATCATGTATCGGCTCAGTGATTATTTTTTGTTCACTTATATGATATCATTGTATCATAATGGCTTTTAAAATTGAATACAATTAGCCAGCTTCATTTGCCGAGTCAAAACTTGATTCAGAAATTTTTGACATCGCAATGAGTGAAGGACTCATAACCAGTCATAATTTACCTTTTGAATACAGAAATAAATACGGAAATCTAAATGTTATATTCTTTTCCCAGTCGAAGAGAGCCGTGGCAAGAAGAAGAAGCTCAAGAAGAAGCTGAAGATCCTCATCCCTCTCCTCATGATCGCCAAAGCCAAAGCCATCGCCATCGCCGTCCTCGCCCTGGTTGTCATCGCTGCCGCCCTCTTGAAGATCGCCATTATCGCTAAGGTCGCTTTCATCCTCAAGGTTATTGCCCTCATCAAGGCCCTTCTGGCTGCTAAGAAGCACTCTCAAGAGGAGACTTGGGAGATTCAACCCGCCCATGGCTGGGAGTCTCCCCACAGCTCTCATGGCCACGTTGAGCATATCGAGCATGGCCACGGCTGGGGCGGAGAATCCGGCTGGTCCCGGCGTGGGAACGATGGCAACAGCCTCGCCTACTCTGCGTACAACAACTAGGTTGCTAGTACTTACCAAATGCCAGTAAATTATTCTATTTATTTGCGTGAATGAGTGAACGGTTTGTTTTAAGTTGTTTCTACTTCATATAAGTTATATTTTTATGATTTTGTATATATTAGTTTATTGAAAGAATTTTATTTATGTAGATATAATATGTATGTGTGTATATAATTTTTGAGAGTATACTTTTAGTCAAAGAGGCTTTATATATTATAATGATCAATATCGTTATGTATCTATTTTAAATCTATTTGTGTATTGATTTGTACTGTTATCGTTTCTTCTCAACTGTTATATATTGTATTGTACCTATTTTATAATATTTACAATGTATACGTAATACTTTACCTGTGCCTGTGACCTTTTCCACCTATATTTTGTTTATTTGTGTTATTTTCATTGTTCGTCGTGATTCACGAATATTTTATTTTTTGTTTGTTTTTGTGTGAATGTAATTTATTAACTTATTGAATATTTATTGCTAGCAATAAAATAAACTGCATTAAAAAATTAATTTATTCTTTTGTTCAATCTTCCTTATCCTTGCTACCAGGTATTTGATATGAGTAGGTGTTAAAACTTAATGTAGGTCTACATGAAAAGAATCACTATCACATTACTTACCTACCTTAAAAAGATCCTCAGTAAAGACTTAATTATTAATATTTCATCAACGAGTCAATAAAATATCATACAAATCACAACATATTTTGGACGAGTTTCTAAAAAAGCTTTTCAATTTTTTTCCTACTGGTACCTCACTTTGCATACATTGAGATATCTTCGCTTTAAATACCCAAGGACTGGGTTAACAAATGCCTTACGAAAAAAAATAGCAGTGGTACGAACCACGAGTGGGAGCTTTCACTGCCTGCAAAGAAAGCCTTTCTTCACGTTTTAGTTTGCAGCTTTTAAATCATCAGGCATTTCACAAAAACTACCATTGAACATGAAGTTTCTGTGCAACATGAGGTTGCCTCTAAAATAGTTAATGGTTTTCAGCTTCCCATGAAAAATAAAAATACATAATAAACTTTTTAATTTACTTTCTTACTAGCTAGAAGGAGATAATTTAATTGTTATATCCTTTCGTTAGTTTAGTTTAGCAGATAGTTAATGGAGATAGTTGAGAGATTTATGTTATTAAATTAAACCATTTCATATTAGTTTTATTTTATATTTTGTCTGTTAAAAAATTAACATCTTTCAAATCAGTAATCAGAGAAAACAGTTTTGTTGAGCGACATCTAGGAGAATTTCTTCAAACTTTTAGAGAAAGGAGTGAAGCAATAATACAAGCGAGTAGAAATGATGATGATCTGGGTAAAAGTGAATGGATTTGAATTTGAAGTGCCGTCTACCAGATGGCAGTGAAATCCCTTGGCGCTGCTTTAATTGGACCATATAGATTGGTAGTCATATTATGCTCTTCGATCTCAAAAAAACTATTGTTTTTTTAATATTTTGACTTTGACTTTGGCTCAGAAGGTTGGGGGCTTTGATCCCGCTGAGGAACATAGCTTTGACTTGCACATTTTGCATCAAGTTTAGACACATTGTACAAAAAAATTGTACCTCATCAATAATGTAGCTAGTTGCAAGAATTCTCGTATTTTCATAGGAATTTTTCTTAGGACTTATTTTCTCGATACTATTGTAATAAATCCCGAAATTACAGTTTCAATGAGTACGATCAAGGTTTTCTCTCTCGTAAACATTACCTATGATCCATTCAAAGCGTAAATAGTCTCTACTATTACGGTTGCAAACAATCTACAAGTAGAACCTCTGTTCTACTTGTAGATTGTTTGCAACCGTCTACAGTTAGCCCCACTGTCTCAATTTTTAATACTTATTAGTTCCAATTTGTTTCTATTCTTTGTTTGTATTTTCTTTGTTAACCAGACCTTGTAATTTCTTATAAACCAGTGTATTACTTTTGTGTAAACTTATTTCTTCTAGTAAAACTAATATCATTGTATAACTTAAACTTCAATGCATCCGTTAGATCATTTCGACGGTTGACGGATAAATTTAGAAAAAACCTGTTCAAAAGGTATAATACATACGAGCCGACTTTGCGTAAATATTCGTGGTCCTATTTCTTACAACAGTCGTCTATAGGCCGTGATTCAACTAAGCAGGCCCAATAGGGTACATCTTGACCTGTCAAAAACTGATCTGCGAGTGACTTGTCCCCATTTCGAAACGCTTAAAGGACAACTCGCCCGAATCAATACTCAGGAGCGGGTCAGTTGACCCCGACACCAAAGTCGTAGACTCTAGACCCAGAATATGCTACTTGTTATCCTTCAATGCAGATCGGACGAAAAACATTTTCTAAATGTTTTCATAACACCACTTTCGTCAATTAAATGTTCAAAAGCACGATTTTTATTTGATAACAACTTTCATTTGGAATCTGCACGAGGCGTGAAACAATTACAGTAATGTACGGTTTCAAAATGTAATGTACTTAGCTAAGTGTACGTTATTGTATCAAAGAAGAGCTTGATAATGCATGTAGGTAATGTACCAAAGATCACACTTGTATTATAAATGGGAAAGTTTGTATTGATGGACGGATGTTCTATTTTTATTGTTTCTTCGCCAAAACAAAACATTACAAACAAAATATTTCGCATAGAAGTAGGTCTAGAATTTAGACTATTTTGGTCTGTAACTCGCTACAACGAAAGACGTTGAGCTGATCAAGAACCCGTATTAAGGAACTTATTGCAGTCTAAAAAGAAAAAAAAAACACTCTCATTCAGTTTTCCACAGTCAGCTTACTTTTCTGGCAAGCTGCGAGTTTTCTCTTTGCTGGCCAATTCAGATAATTAATATTTGAGAGTGTATCAGGCATACAATTTTCGCAACATGCGCAGCATTTTTGTAACTTACGAATGAAATCAAAAGAAAATGAACCATTGAACGGCAAAAACAAATTTGACTGATACACTTATAAACACATCTGAGTTGACCAGCTGGACAGATAAACGTAGTATATCGTTAATATGTCTTGGTTCTAGTTAGGTTTTGAAGAATGTTGCTCTAGCTTGGAGTCATGAGCAGTAAAATAAAAATTAAAAAATAATTTATCTTTCTTTCTGAAGATGTCCTGATTGAAAAATGTCCAGTTGTGGAAGGGTCGATAAAGACGTCGACACTTCCACAACCGGACATTTTTCGCTGTACTATAAGTGCGGGTACTATAATAATATGTACCCAGTTTTATCCATTCCCATTTCAGGCAAAGCTTGCTTCTATCCAAATCCATTGCTGTTCTGTTATGTATCTTTAATTTAATACAATCAGTTTTTCTTTTTTAAGTTGATGATTAAAGAATTATCTACCTATCTGTTATTTTCTTTTAGGAACCGTTACTAAATTATGAGAACTAAGTAAGTTCTCTAACCCAGTTCCCGTAAGTAAGCATCGCAGTACCTTCCTAGATAATTTACCAATTTACTCCACTTTACCTTGATGCTACAAATACATCAGTTTTCTATTTTCCACTTTCATGTGAAACATGACGTATGTTGACAGTTATTGCTATCATTTTTCGGTGAGCGGTTTTATGGAGTTAAGAGGCGAACCTAACGTGTTTGCTTGTCAAACTAGGACCAGATCTCAGTTCTAACGAGATTCCCGTGAATTCCCAATGGTTAAAACTCGAATTACAATTTAAAAATGTAAAATGATTTGGAAAAAAAATACGATAGAAAAAAATCATGATATTATGCACTGTTTTGCACATAATTTGGTCGAGATCTTTTGCGTGGTTTTCTTCGGTTCGGTTAATGCGGTAATTGAGTGACGCATAGAGTAATTTAGCTATGTTTTTTTTATATAGCCATTTATTTATTATTGGAACACTTAGATTATGTATTATTCATATTCTTTGCACTTAGTAAAGAATATCATTATAATAAAAATATACTCAGCAAGATTTTTTCAAATTCACTTTAAGTAAACTACTCCTAGCGGACATCACTTTTAGAAAAGTGGACATTTGAATAGATGATTCTTATAACACGGGTATACATTATGTGACGTAAAAAGTGGCCAAGCCTTTACCTGCAGCTAGAGAGCATCAAACCTGTTCAGAAAAAAATGTACTAAAACTTTTTAAACTTTCGCGATTTGTTAACATATTAAAAATTATTTATCGGGTATTTATCGTGTACATTTTGTTTTGTTTTCCCCACGTTTTAACCAAAAACAAAACAAATGGTAACGCGATAAATAATCTTACAACACGTTACAAACCCGTTTCATTCCTTGTATTCAATTCACTTTAATTTCATGGACCGTACAAATAGGTACAATACAAAAAATATCTACCTGATTGTACAGTACGCACTTTTATTTGGTGCAAAGACCAAATACTCAACACAGTCTCAAGCCGTGATTTTTGACAGTTATAAACAAAAATATGCATAAATCTCAGTTGCGTTGAGTATTCTGGTTTAAGGTGCGTATTGTAAAAACTTACTCACTCATCGATCTATGCTTGAGTTACGCTTTTCTATGGAGTAAACGTCACTCAAGCATATTATATTATACATTATTTTGACATTACCGAAAATGAGAAAGTAATAGGTAGTGGCTTAAAGTTGAAATATATTTAGGTATAAGTAAAAAAGTAAATAATACTAGAACGCACGCTATCTCAGCCACCCGATCCAGGGCTCTGTTCTCCATTAGACTGAAGAAACCCGTATGAAAGTGGCACCATCAATGAAACAAAACCTGTTCCTTGACCCGCTGTGGTATGTGCCCAGATATTTTACCATTATAATATATAGTTTTTATCTAGATCATTATTACAAGTTCATGAACATACTTCTAAAGTATTACAGGCAGTATTTTTAAGGGTCCAGACCTGCAGGTTCACCTTTCTATAACGAGTAACAGTTATCAAATTTTATGCATAGGGCCAGATGGTTTGTGTGACTGCATTCTAAAACAGAGTTTAAAGCCATTGCCAAGTATTTTCTTGAAACAAGATAAAGTTAAAAACTACAACCCGACTACGTGAAAGTTATAAAAGTTTGAAACATTTACATTGACAAAATAGAATGACGTATCGGTCATATTAGATAGGCATAGAGTTGAAAATGAAAATAGGTCGTAGCTATTGTAATTTTTCTCTATGGGGCCTGCAGCCTGCGGCTACCTAAACTTTAATACGCGTTTTGTTGGCTTATTCGGGGGCGGAGCCCTAAATCCTATAGCCTATAACCATCGGGGTATTGAGACGAATCAATCGATACATAATTTGTTGAAATCGAACCAGTAGTTTCAGCGCTACGTGGGAACAAAGAAATCGGCCAAATACATACAAACATACAAACATAGGGTGCTAACCTCATAACCCTCCCCTGTTGGTAGTCGGGTAAAAAATCCCAATTACAACTTTGGCCCAAGCCTCGGATCGACCCTTAAAAAAATATTTATTTATTAATAATCATAACAAAATCAATAACATTTTGTTTCTTATTTGATAATAATTACTATTATTAAGCTGTTTATCTATAAAATTTGACTTGTCTAAGTGCTTATTTTGTAAGCCTAAAGAAAAAAAAAAATAGACGAGCAGCCAGTGGCTGATGTGTCTATATCAGACATTATCGAATTTAGTTATTGCGTACTTTTTTTAGTTAGTTATTTTTGTCTCGTAACCAGTGGTCGAGTTTATTCTTGAAGGCGTTTGTAGTGTCCGAGGTTCGATGTTAAATACAATTACCTAAACACTGGCTCGTTACTGTTCTGTACGGAGTACCGCACGATAGGTAGAGTAAATAAAGTAGGTCATGTATTGTATTATGTATATCAGTTATCTAGTACCCATAACACAACAGCTCTGCTTAGTTTGGGACTATATCTAGCCAGCAAAAAAAAAAGTTAATAGAGCAAATTTTTAACTTAGGCCTTTTTTGCCGGATTACCACATCGCTACGTATGGCATTACCTTCAAATGGTAAAAGCCAACAAATCGCCTATGAGGGGAGGCCTTTGTCTTTTTTGTTTCATTAGACTGGTAGCGACTGTCGATGTATGATTATCATATGATAAACGTGAGGAAAATTCAAAAGATCATAATTCTCACGGTTGTTTTGTAACTCAAACCTGTTCTATGTACAACCTACAACTCAATCGACGCAAACGAACGTATTCGAAAGAAAGTTAGATCGTTAAATCCATTTGTTCGAAAATCTCTTTCAATCTCTATCAATAGAAGTATCGAGAACGTTTTCATGTGATTTGATTTATAAATAACTAGCTTCAGCCCGCGGCTTCCTCCTTTGTTTTTGGGGATGAATCGTAACATATTTACTATACCAGGTTCAAATTAATTGCATCAAAACACAACTGAATATTAACCTTCATGCGACCCGTAAAAGCACGTCTGCTCTGCAAGGACAGCGAGTGCATAATTAGTAGCCAAAGTGTTAAAAACTGTCAAAAGGCTGGTCTTGCTCACGCTATCCACCGAATACGCAACCTAAAGGTCGTCGCATACAAGGGCCGCAAATCTCCTACTCAAATCGTGTCGACCGCACACAGTCCATGTGGCGACCAAAAATCAATATGATCGAGGATGAAAAATAGTTTCAGGATTATCTGGGTTGCCTCCTCACCTCAATAGCCTATTTGTGTGCTTTTTTATGCTGCTACTGTAAAATCTAAGGATAATAATTTAGGTCGATATTTGAATGCTTATTTTTTACTATGCGGTAACGGTGCGATCCATGTATGCTACAACCTTTATACTCTTTCTTCGCCGTCAAAAAGCTATATCTATAGATACTGCTCTTACCGACAGCGTGTCTAATTCACATACTACGAGCATGTTCTCCACGTGCCAATTATCTCTGTTGTTCAATCTAACGGGTCATTTGTATCAATAGCGAATCGATAATTGACGCGACTTTCGTTTTCTAGATGATGTCGGTTGATGGGCAGGTTGTACGTACTACATACCTGTAGGTATACTTCTAGCTCGGGGCATCGCACATTTTTTTCAAGATAATTGTTAATGTTAGTTAGCCGCGGATGTTAGTCGACGAATATGCTAAGGTCAATGAAAAAATACTTAAGTGAGATGTATTTAATTTGCATAACATTCGATGCGTCCTTTATTGCGTATACCGCTGATTTTTTTTGTGGTAGCGCTGTTAAATTATTTATATTTTCCCTGTTAACTGAACAGCTGAACTGAAATGTCTTGGTAAGATTTTATCAATTTTTATTTGTATATATTTAATGTTCTTTCTTGTTATTAGAGTTTGGAACTGTACCATGGCGGCTATTCTATAGATACATAAGTTTTATTTTTCCAGGCAGTATTACTTGATTTAATTTTATTTCATGGTGCATCACTTTTCCTCAAAATCTAAAGATTTTTAAAACTTTTTCTTTTACTAGCGGTTCCCCGCGGTTTCACCCGCGTTAAAATCGGATTACAAATTTCTTTCTATATTATTCCAGTTAATCTCCCATGGGAACTTGATGTTTTACCAGGACAAAAAGTAGCTTAAGTTACTCTCCATCCTTTCAACGAACTCCAAAAATGAAGTCGATTGATTGCTTAGTTAGGGCGAGGAAAGACAAACAAACAAACACACTTTCGCATTTATAATATTAGTTGGGATTAGGATATTATGATAGATGTCTTACAAACAAAACCTTCTAAGTATAACCGTTCAAAATAGGATAGAAAAGGGCGCAAAATGTTGCGTTTGACTTTCTTCAGATTTCTGCTGTATGTAAGGTATCAGCATAAGCGCAATATTCTCTAAACAGTAATGTTACTTTCTCGGCATTTATCAAAGGATCTGCAACGACCCGTGCTTGAAAGCTCAGAACTGAGAATGAAAGTGTTCCTTCTAGATTATATTTACGATGTTATCAACGCACTGAACATCAGGTTTTCATCGTCATCAACCTTTGCAAGCGGTCCCGCAGAATTCTCTTCTCATTAACGCTATATCACCTTGTCTTCAGCTAACACTATAGTTACCGAGTCGCGGTCGCCACTTATGAACGGGACAGAATGTAAAAGACACTGCCTCGTATCTTGGAACGAGTTAAAACATTAATACTATCATATAAATTAATAGCACCACCGCTACCGCACAGTAATAAAATAAACATTCAATTATGGGCTTAATCCTACTATTGAACGCTTATTTGACCAGAAATATTTAGATACATTTTACAGTGACAAAATAGCTTACTGCAAATTTCAAGCGAGTGGCCCGCGAGCTGACTGTTTTTTGCCATCAATTTAAAATACACCTAAAATTGCTGAATGCACATTTGTTCTGTGCAGAAGAGGTGTGGTCCAGATCCGCGATGAACTTTACGCCTATACTAGATCGCCAGCTTCGGCCACGTTGACAAAAGGTCATGAAGTTCGGTGCATCGGAGTGTTTACAATATGGTTGGCATATTTGGCTGTCGTGAAGGTCAGTTATGATATTACATTGAGAACATGGCTCGCTTTTCTACTAATATTTCCATTTTAAATCCAGCAGCTACATAAGTTATCTAGTTTTCATTGGTAGTACGTTCTACTCGAGTAGGTGTTAACATAACTATGATGTTGGAAATAGATTATACTCGATATTTAGTTTTTAAGACAGCTTCAGTGGCTGTGAGTAAAAGGTACTAGTTATACGTTTATAAAGAGTTTATATTTATTCTGATTTCTTATGTTGGTCTGTTAAAATCTTTTTAAACTACAATGAATGTGATAGATATTTAGTACCTACCTTTATGACAAAAATGTATTATCTTAAAAGTCAAAAACTCATCACAAAACATTCAAAATAACTTTAATGGCAATAAATTAAATAAATAATATAAATTAAGTCTTTGTACAATAGCATTGAGGTTCCTTTTGGTTTACTTTGAGTATCCACCGTAAGCTAGGTTCTGTGCTTCATCAAGGTTTTTGTTCCAATCGGAACCGTAGTTGTAACCACCATGGCCGCCTCCTTGGTCGTGAGAAACGTGTTCAACATGGACGGGGTGGTGAGATTCGTGATGATGCGCATGAGGAATGACTTCATAAGTAGTCTTAGGATGTTCTTGCTTCAAGCACCAGGCCACGAAGAGGATTCCAGCTAGGACGAGGGCGATCTTGGCAGTAGCAAGGGCCTTGAGAGCGATGAGTTTGACGATGAAGAGCTTTCCGAAGAGGATCTTGGCTGCGAGGAGGCCGATGATGCCGCCCATGCCGCCTCCTTTCTTCTTGCCACGGCCTGGAGAGAAACAAAATAGGTTTTAGTTGTGATTCCATGTTATTAAGTCGTGTATCTTACATTGTCGTAGCATCGTAGTTTCGAAAAACTTGACCTTGTTTTTGTTTCTGTCCAAAAGCTGACTCTAATAAAAGTGTAACTCAATTTTGGCGAGACTTGAACCCGCGACCTTCCGAAAATTGTATGGGAATGCGCTAACCAATCGAATGCGAGGGCTTTTGCACTATAATAACAACTAACAATTCTGATGATTTCAGCTTGTTTTGCTTATATCGGTGCAGCTGTTCAAATGATATGTTGCTTCAAAATAATATCTTAAAGGGTTTTAAATTTTGTTTGAGGTAGCTTGGCCTTAGAACAAAAAGTACATGGTCGAAGAATAAACTGGAAAGTTGAGAAACCAAGAAGTCTTTTCCTGAACACCCCTAGAGGAAGCAGTAGGACCTGAGGACACCCCCCGGTATCTTCAGGATCGGCGGGCTCCCAGCCCAGAATCTAGTAACAGCGTCCAACCTCCACCCGGAGGCCACGACAATTTCTTTTCTCCAGCTAAGAATTGGCACCACCCCACCTCTTCCCGCGAGTATCGTATAAGGTGACACTGAACTGCGATACCCAAGCCGCATGGGACTATGGTCACTACCCCATTCTGATAAAATCCAATAAGCCACACATCAGGCAGAGGTCTGTGTCCAGCTGTGGACCAATATTAAGATGTACATTGAAGCTTGTGTGACCTCACAAGTTTCAATAAGTCCGAATCAAAAATCAATACTTTTACTGCCGTGCGTTTAGAAAAGTCAAATATTAGATTAGGGTTTTGTTTATTTTCATTTAAATCTATTTTATGAGTCTTTAAATGTATGTAATGTACTTATAGTAAAGTGTTTGTCAATATCAGATCTCAAGCGCATTAGGCCGTGTTAGTAGAAAGCGAAAGAGAAATTCCAAGTAATCTTCATTATAAATAGGTTTCCAATTACCGAGGCCCAAGAGGATAGATTTCATTTTATGACTAGTGCTCGCCTTTGGCACCTTTCACAATGGTTTAAGAACTGATGGAACCATCCTGATTAAAAATATTAGTTGGAAAACTGCCAACTAAAAACCATGCTTCATGGATAAAGTTGAAAAAGTCTGAGATATACGAGCTTATACGAGCAACTCATACAAAAATGTAACGGTTCCAATCGGAAGCGTGTCTCAACGAAGAGGTACCTCTAGATTCATCCTAATAATCTGCAGTTAGCTCAACTGTTTCATTGTTAAACATTATTCTAATTTATTAGGGTTCCGTAACCAAGGGTAAAACGGGACCCTATTACTAAGACTCCTCTGTCCGTCTGTCCGTCTGCCTGTCTGTCCCCAATCTGTATCTCAAAAACCGTGATAGTTAGACAGTATTTCACAGATGGTGTATTTCTGTTGCCGCTATAGAAACAAATACTAGAATAACAAATACAATCTATTTAATTTTAAGTTTGTTTGTAACGTAATCTTCAGAATCTAAATAAATAAATTAAAGTAAATATTGCAGGACACAATTCACACAGCATCATCTAGCCCCAAGTTAAGCAGAGCTTGTTTTATGGTTATTTTATAACTGATGTACCAAAACATCGATTATACATTTTTATGATACATAGAAAACAGCCAGCAAACCCGAAAAATATCAACATCGTAGAATTTGTTCCTAGTTAGGAATCGAACCCGCATCCTCCTACGTCGCAAGTACACCTTCGCCCGCTGCACCATAGAGGTTGAATTGTGAATTGTAAGCTATATTATTTCTGAATGACATTGGCTATGTTTTAAATTTAGTCCAGGTCGTGATCGAAGGCACGGGCAGAAGGTAGTTATTAATTTAGTGGAGATCTAAAGGGTTAAGTAATTGTGGAGTTCTTTCTACCTTTCACTAATATTGATGAAGGTGATAAAACTAATTGCTAGGTAATCAGAACCACTTAACTTTTTATAATCGATTAACTTTTCATTGAACTTTTAATTGCGGAGAAGTCTGAATGGCAGGAAAATATTAATTTCATAAAATATTCAAATTTTATAGAATATTATGGGTCCTGCTTATGGTTCTCTGGAAGAGATCGCTTCCAGCGATAAAGCAGCCATTTAGTTTTTCTTTATTCTAAGCATTGAGACAAATCAATCGATACATAATTTGTTGAAATCGAACTAGTAGTTTCAGCGCTACGTGGGAACAAAGAAATCGGCCACATACATACAAACATACAAACATAGGATGCTAACCTCATAACCCTCCCCTGTCGGTAGTCGGGTAATGTATATCCTGTTTTTCTATGGTATAATTTTGTTGTGTGTTGGGGTTTCGAAAAACATTTGACTTTCTTGAGTAGAAATATAATTACATACCTTTTTCAATATAAGAATTGTTTTTGAGTAACCATTTTAACCATAAATTATTTAACTAACAAAGACTTCAAAATCAAGTTTTCAAATAATCGACGTGTCTATTGCTCTGTGGGATCTTTTGGAAATAAAAATTATTTTGATTCCGACCTTTTTTGAAATGTGTTGCGTAGGGACTTTCTACTGATTACGAGAAAGGTTATTTCAAGTTCTATATAAATGTAAAAATTTATCAGTTATTTGGTAAATATACCACAGGTTCTGCTTATTTTGGGGCTAGATGATGCTTTATGGAAACATTCAATATTAATATCTTACCTTCTTCCAAGGATCTCTGCAGAGTTTCCTTGTCAGCATCGTTCATCTTGACTTCCAGAGCATGGGTTTCGAAGAGGCTGACAACTCCATCTAGTAGTCGGTAGTTCACCTGTACGAATAATAAATTATTAATATTTAGAATTTCTTTCGTTAAAAACCAGCTTTCTAATCATATAGGATCAAAATGATTAAGAAGACAAATCTAACGAACAAACTCGGGTTACGTCGTTTCCTTTAAGAGCTCCTGTGGCGACCTTCTGTCTCCATCATCAGACCAGCTTGATGGTAGATTCATAACAATAAATGGTCACCAAACTTTCATAAGTATGCCAAATTTCAGATCAATCGGTTGAGGATAGCTAGTCTAAAGGTGAGTTACAATATTTTTTTCCCACACATACTTACTGGGTAAGTTAAAAGCTTGTTATTTACCATAGCCTGTTTGAAAACTATTTTATGGTACCTACATACGATTTTACTTTGATGTTACAATCAAAAGTATTAGCGGTTAATTATAGTATTTATGCCTAAGTTAACACGTTCGCTGCAAACCCTCCAATTCCGGTGGACGAAGAGCTTTAATGTCTTAATGAATGAATAAATGAAAATAATGTAATCGTCATTCTCTTAATTAGTTTGTTCGTTCCGTGAAACCAGCGGGTAGAAGCTGGTTGAGTGTACGTTATAAATATCCATAAATTTGTTGATTTATCATAGCTTGCTTCCAGCTCATCATCGTCATCAGCTTAATACTAGTTCACCGACAGTGACAGTGATACATATTTTGGTTAGTAATGCTCATAAGGAATGCTCATAAGGAATTATGAGCATTACTCACAAAAATTATGTATCACTGTCACAGCATCATCAGCTTAATACTAGTCCACCGACAGTGACAGTGATACAGTTTTTGGTGAGTGATGCTCATAAGGAAGACCTTATGAGCATTACTCACAAAAAATATATGTATTACAAACCTGTCAGAGGTCTATTAGTAAAAATTAATAGTGTATTGTATTGTCCCGTCCAGTGAAGATAGATGATTGGCATGTTAATTTAAAAATATCCGTTAGCCCTTTTATCTCTGTCGAGCGAGCCATCTACGTAGAGTTTATTATGAAAGGTAGTGAATGAAAGTTAAAATACTCTCCGCTCTGGCAAGTCGTGGAATTTTTTAATAATATTGAAGAGGGGTTAATTCTGTGGTTATGTGAAATATCGATCATTATTCAAAATAAAATAAAAAGTTATTTAAATGAGAAAAGTGGAGGAAATTGCATCATTGCACCGACAAAAGCTAAGACCTTCAATTTAAAAAATAATGATGGACAGATCACACGAAATCGTCCCACTCCGAACTCAGTGAATATTGTGTAACTGGTAGATAATAATTGAAATAATACACAAATTCTCTTAGAGTCCACAGGTGATCGGAATTCTGGCTTCTATTTGGGCCAATGAATTAGCAATGTCATTCAACGTAACAATGTTGCCAGAATTCTAGGCACTAAAGATTTTTAGGATATTGATTTACTTATGTGTTATTTTTTAGTATTAGTTACTATTTTTAGTTTCGTTTTGTTGTTTTTGTGTCTTTTATAAATAGTTCATTAACACTTCATTTCTTATTGTAAACTAAATATAAAAGCTGATTATAAATACAAAAATAAAACGGTCTGTTAGGTACCTACCTTTTCACGCCTAAACGACAAAACGGATCTTTATCAACTAGGAGTTTGAACAGATGTTGTCATCAAAAAAAGTAAAAGGCTATTTTTCATCCCTTAAAAATAAATGCGAAGTGGAGAGCACAAGCTAGTCAATCACGAAAAGTTGTATCTTACCTCAGCTTCTCTCGCAGTAGGGTCCACTGGTAAAGCATCCAGCTTCTTCCCAGATCTCTTCTCCGGTTCTCCCTTGAAGATGACTCCATCCACGATGGTGATGCTTCTCGTTGAGCGAGCATTGTCCACTATTCGGAGAAGTTTTTCCTGAAAGGATTAAAGGGTCTTTTAGTAAAGTTTTATTTAGGGACACTAAAATTAGTATCTAATTTTTCACCACATAGATATTAAAAAAGGGTTATGGATAGAGTGAAAAAATTACTTAAATTAAGTAACGGACACCCAATTTTTACCCAACCGCTCGAGGAGGGTTGTGATTTTTCTAATGTGTCAGTTTGTTTTGAAAACTAAGGAAAGAGGCAATAAATGTTGTGGCAAAGCCGGAACCGAAATATTGATACTAATTTATTAGCTCCATTCTGAATAAATTATTTAGCTTAAATTAACACGTTCGCGGTCTAAGCTTCAAGCTTAATTTAAAAATGAAGTTTAAGTATCATCTCTCAGCGTATCAAGTTACAATTGCCCTTTTTAAGACTCTTTCAGTTCCCATGTAAACCTGTCATCACAGCACTTTCACTTATTCACTGATATAATACGACACACTGATATTCACCTTCACGCATAAAATGTAATCCCCTTTGCAATCCTTCACGAAGTTTATCGCCGTTTCCAAAGTGTTATCACTTTCAGCCGCCACGAACCCAACAACTAATAAAACTATAAAAAACTTCATGTTTTTTTTATTTTTTTCTTTTGTATTTTCCGGTATTTTTTCCGTCACTGTTCGGGCTAGTTTGCCGAGCATGGCGAGTGGTCTTACATTTTATCGCGGCCCCCCACCGCTCTGTGCTCAGATGAAATTAGAATCGCTTTGGACAATAATGGTAAGATCATGTTTTTGTGTAAATATTACGGTATGTGTAAATAAAAAGTACCTACTTACGATTTTAAATAAATTTAAAGCCGCACCAATGCGTTTATTTATTCAAATATAAAACATCAGCTTTGTGAATGAGTTAATAAGCTCGTAAAGATTCAAGGAACTTGTTTTAATTACCATAAATTGGTTGATTTGCTTAATATAGACTTAGATATTTCAATTTTAGTGTTTAGTCTCAATTTACTACCTCTAGAATTGAGTGCTAGATTTAAGTTATGTAACTTGTGTGATTTTAGTGTTTAGTCTGTATTTATTAGAATTTAGTGCTAGATTTATTTAAATACATATAACTTGTTTATAAACTATGTGTTTTGTTAACAAGGTGATATTTATTGATTTATGTTTCATATTTTGTTTGTGAAAAGGAAGATATTTTTAAAGGATTTTATTTATTTTGTGGTGTTATAGAATTAATTGAACACAATAATCATTTTTATAATGTTTTTTTTTGTTATAGTGCTAACCCGCACTCTGGGTATCTCTAAGAAATGAAATAATTCTCAAAAATTATTGGTTTCGGCGGGATTCGAACCCGCGCCCCACCCTCAGTACGGGTGTGCGCTTAGTTGGTTAGAGCACCCGTACTGACGGTGGGGCGCGGGTTCGAATCCCGCCGAAACCGATAATTTTTGGGACTTATTTCATTTCTTACAATAATAATTTTCACGATATCACATATTTCTGCTCTTTTCTACAAATACCTCGTAAATAGATCCGAAAATCATTTGTAATTTACGTAATACCAAAGACTGGTTGGTTATCGTAAAATTTTACAATAAAATGTCAAAGATAACTACCGTGGAACGATCAATCAATGTGTTAATTTGTTTCGTTTGATATCCATATCGTTGTAACTTGAATGTCAAATACAAACATAGGGTGCTAACCTCATAACCCTCCCCTGTCGGTAGTCGGGTAAAAAGCCTTTTCGGTCGCGCTTATACTAATTATGATGTAATAAAGAAAACAGTTGAATAAATTATTTTGTCTAAACTCATTTATGTTAGCAAAATGTAAATTTTTCAGAAACAAAACTGTTAGGAAGCGTTTAAAAAAGAAGAAATAAGGTATATTCCAACGAAATTGTATACACACTTTCATTGCTCAGTCTCGGATACAAGCATTGCTAGAACTACATAAGTTCGAGGCAGCTGAAGTGTTAAATAAAAAATTTTGGTTTATTTGATGACCTCAAAATACCAAATTTGATTATTTACGAATATATCGTTCAATGGTTCATTTATTGGTAAAAGATACACGTCAAATAGTATACAGGATATTCATGAACTTTATCACTATAATTAAAACTTACGACGCGTGTCACGGACTATAACCAGTTTTCAATAATTACGTCAAATCGCTCAACTTATTACAAAACATCAGTCACTCCTATGATTTTGCCGCAAATTCGTACATAACGTAGAAAGTAAGTAATCAATCTACAGTGCGACATAAATATCTGTGTCATCGTCAGTTCCTACGTGTTACTGCTATGTACAGCGCTATGGTGTTACTCACACTAATATCATAAATGCGAAAGTTTGGATGGTTTGGATTGATGTAGAGTTGTTAATTCTGCTAAAGGTACTGGACGGATCGAGCTAAAAATTTGCATAAATGTAGGTCTAGATTGCACATATAGGTTGCTTTTTATCCCAGAAATAACGCGTATAAACCTGCGGGCAGACTCTTTGTCTTACCTAGATTGGGTAGTCCTTCTCATTTTCTAAAGGCTGGCGTTTGTGTACAATGAAGATGAAGAAGGATCTCTAAAACTACTGAACCGATCATAATCTAATTTGGCGTATATATTTCATTTATTTTTACTTGTATGTAGTGTACTACCTACTACAGTCAGTCTTAGGTCTAAGGTGAATGTTATTACTAGTTACATACATGCACCCTGGAAGGGTGCTGCAAAACTGAGTTAACTTTATTTTCACAATGTCAAATGGAATTTAAAATACTCACATAATTTAATAATAGGTAACATAAGTTTTATGCAATAAAATAAATGTCATGCTAAAATAAATATAATTCATTAAATTGAATTCAGAATTTAGAAGCCAGAATGACTAGCTATCATTGTTTCATCTTAAGGTCAGTCATTTAGTTTATCAGTAGCGAATTGGTCAACACAATAGTACCTACCATTTTTCAAATAATTTTAGTTTATTACGGAAAGGTGTATCCTTTCTTAATTTTTTTAGACTTTATGTCTATAGTTGACGCCCTACAAATTTAAATGAATCAGAGCGATGATCATCAGTTCACAGATATCTTTGTGAAACTAGGTACTTTACTGTGTGTAGTGTATTGTACTGAGCAAGGGAGACAGCTATATGGTAATGGTGTTGTATGAATGAGACTAATTCATATTGAAAGTTAATATGCAGATTGTATGAGACCGTTAAGCCATTTTACATTAAACGACATATTCAAATAACATGAATACTCTACGATTTTCCCATACACTTGTAAACTTTTCTCAACTTTAAGAAGGTGTCCGTGTCCGTGTGCACCACCGCTGGGCAGCGGCGACGCGCCCCTGCGAGTCGCACCGCACCGCCGCCGAGGCTTGGCAGTGAATGCGTTAAACCCCCTCGCGTGCCGATTTCACTCTTGTTAGTCGTCTGGACTTCTATGAATAGGTAATATGGTTTTCAGCTACATTTTGTAGACCTTTGCCCACGTTATGGCAAAAAAGGTTGAAAACGGGGACTGAGTCGGATCTAGAGTTTTGAATTAAAAACTGTAATAATGACTTCGTTAATGTGTAATAGTATACTGTTACACTAAAATAATTATTTAAGTTATATTAATGGAGAGTGATAAAATATGTGTTTGTTATAAAACCGGCCACGTGCGAGTTGGATTCGCGCACGAAGGGTTCCGTACCATTATCTATAAAAATTGCAAAAAAATCACGTTTGTTGTGTGGGAGCCACCTTAATTTTTTTTGTTGTGTTTTTGTTATAGCGGCAACAGAAATACATCATCTGTGAAAATTTCAACTGTCTAACTATCACGGTTCATGAGATACAGCCTGGTGACAGACGGACAGACGGACAGTGAAGTCTTAGTAATAGGGTCCCGTTTTTACCCTTTGGGTACGGAACCCTAAAAATTAAAGTTCATCTTGAGATATTTTTGTATTTGTCAATATCATTTTTTTGTTATTTGCTTTACTTACATACTTTATCATTGATAAATGAATTTAGTTTATCAATCTATTAATAGTTTTAGTTTATCCATGAATTAAGAATAATACATTTTGTATTGGTTTCGTTAAGCAAAAGATTATGACACTTAACCAATAGACTAATTTTGAGATTGCATTCACATCTTCTCCCGAATCTAGGGTAACTCAGATTTAAGCACGTCTAAAGTCGCGGTTTTTTACAGTTCTCAACGAAAATCTTTTTAAATTCGTCGTTTGAGACGTGCCTATAGTAAGAATTTGAATAATAATTTTATATGTATATTTAATTTATTTCAAAGTTTACAAGAGTTTAAAACCTTAACGTGAGTTTAAGTTATCGGAGATGTGTATAGTACCAGTGAAATACTGTCTAACTATCACGGTTTTTGAGATACAGATTGGGGACAGACAGGCAGACGGACAGACGGACAGCGAAGTCTTAGTAATAGGGTCCCGTTTTTACCCTTTGGGTACGGAACCCTAATAAGGCATAGTTTATAAAAATACCCTAAATGTATCAACAGCAATAAAGGCTTATATTACTATTATATTGTCAGAGGGGCCGCTGATGATTTGTGGTGTGTAGACTCCATAGTTAGGCATCAGGTCCCATCGTACTCATGCACTAATGTTTAGAGTAGGTAGTAAAAAAAAACCTGATAGGTAAGTCTTCCCGATCGCCACACGTTCTCCATTCTTCAATTGAGTAAGAGCTTAAGCACAAGTAAGAGAATCGTAATTACTCCATCCGATCGTGCGTTGTAAAGGTGCCTCGAGCAATATGCTCAAAATGTAAGACTCATCGTTAACACGACAATATCTAACTGAACCGAACTTTCGTTTTCTTTACCTTTACTTTCGATAAAAATTCCTAAAATTATTTATTAGAAAGTTTAAAAGTGCGTTATGAAAATTTCCGTCTTAATTACTAAGGTATTGCTTTTTGTCGTTCATTAAAAATAGTTACCTTATATTGCGCTTGAAGACTTAATAAAAACTAACATTTGACGATCTCAGTGGCGAGGTGGAAGAAAGTCCGCCTGCGACGCAGGAGGTTGCGGTGTCGATTCCCGCCTCGGGACAAATGTTTTACGATCTGCAGATTATATTTGTTCAGGATGTTCTGGTCGTTTTCTATGTATATTAAATATTATCTATCTATGTATTGTATTAATTGACGACCTCTGTGTCGCGGTGGGCGAAGGCCTGCCTGCGACGCAGGAGGTTGCGGGTTCGATTCCCGCCTCGGGACAAATGTGTGTACGATCTGCAGACATTTGTTCTGGGTGTTCTGGTCGTTTTCTACGTATAATAAAAAATATCTTTTTATGTATTATGTATAAAAAAATGTATTATGTAAAAATCTATTATGTATATCAGTTATCTAGTAACCATATCACAAGCTCTGCTTAGCTTGGAGCTAGATAATGCTGTGTGAATTATCAAGCATTATTTATTTATTGGAGAAGATAATAATTAGTGGAGAAATTTCTATTTGTTATTAGTTTGATCAAGTATTAAAATTAAATGATTGTCAAATGCTAATTTCAAATAATAAAGTCTCCTTTCAGTGCTCAACAAAATTACACAGGAAGTTCATAAAATAACATCTTTATATGTAACCCCGGTTAATATTAAGGTGGAAATTTCTAACGGCCCACATCACAGGACAGGTCAAGTAGGTAAATGTGAAAACTAGTATTGATAAGGAGCGGCTACACTTGGATAAATGTAAAGGTCAGAGGGGATGGACCACTTGCGTGTTGGCTTGTGTGTCACGCTAGTAGGAAGCTGGTCGCAGTTATCCATGGTCGTAATGACCTACTACATTTAACGCCATTAATTTAAAATCAACATTAAATCCATTCTTTATGAAGGTTAATGCTGAATACGAATCGTCGGATTAAAAAAATAAAATAAAACATGTTTTGAAATAGGTACCAAGAAAAAACGACGATTCCCTTAGTTTTAAACTTTCTTTTTAAGTTTTGTCGGATAAATACGAATCCCTTGGGTATGCAATTTTTATTTATTTACCTATTTATTTATTGATATGCATAACAGAAAAAAATCTTACACATTACTACATCAATATTAAAAAGAAAAAGATTGTAAATAAGGTTCTTAGACTAGATTGTAATCCAAAACATGAATACACAACACGGTTAGTAATAATAAAGCAGTAAACGCGTAAAATCCTAAAACTATAAAATTAAGATGCAGTAAACAGTGCTTGTTTTCGATTCAGCATACCATGTAGTGCCCTAATCAACCAAATAATACGATCCTCTGCGGTTAGATGACGTGTAACTGGTCAGGTTTGTATCACAGATTTTGTAGGCGCAAATACGTTTTCACGTTTAATGTCATTATTTTGACTGCTTTTCGAAGCTAATTTACCTCCAAGAAATAGGTATGAACTATGTGAATTACTATACTGAATTTGGTACTAATTGAATTAGAGACACCGATAATAAGTGGGTTCGAAGCAACTACACACACACTATAACTAACACTATAACAACTAACACACTATAATTAATGGCAAGCATTTGAGACCCTTCGAGGTATGTGTTACAGGATATATACATTTCAAAGCTCCCCAATCCATATATTCGTCAGAAAACGGGTTCAAAAACACCAAATTTTCGTGTTTTTGTCCTAGTATACGCCTTAAGCCATAGCCTCAGCATAATTAAGGTACGTTTATATTGTACACTTTTTATATGTGTGGTTTATGACAATAAAGAAACCTGTATCTGTATCAATCCGACCCGACTTTAGCCATCTAACCGAAGCGACGGCTCGGGTCGCCAATTTAGACAAATTTAACTAGCAATAGAAATATTCTTCAGAAATAATTTCCTCTAACAATAGATTTTTTTTCCCAAACCATTCAATTCGGATGAGTTGGCAAAACCATTCATAAATTATAGTTAAGTAAATATTTCCACAACACACCCATTGTTATTATGGTTGATACGAAATTAACTTTCTTTCTAATAGGGAAAAGTTACAACAAAATAATTGCTCTCCAAGATGTTATAAACTAACGTTCCAGTCTCTTACACAATTATCATTCATCATGCCAACTTTTCCCACCTTTTTGGGCAAAATTAGGCACTCTTGGCAGTAAATCTTAGGAGAAAAAAAACATAAATTAAGTCGCTTCAGGCTTAATACCTCTAAACCGCAATGAAACTAGTGGAGTTGCAATTAACACAACAGTAGTGTTCCGATCTTTATCTTTAAATGAAAAGAAAAAAGCATTAACACTTTCATAGCCCACGACGCACGTCATATCCATATTCGGGTCCTGCGGGCGGCGGGCGTCCCTGTAGCTCGTACCGCTGAGGCTTGGCAGTGATTGCGATACACTAACACTTTCCGGGTACAGCAGGCAACGGCGGCATTTTGCTCTATCAAAAAAAAAAACTATTGCCTATATACTGGTCCATTGCTGAATCTAGACCTCCCTCCTGATAGACACCGTGTAGGTTGTTATTTGAAGAGGGAAATGCGCATAATCCTCACGCTGGACATGCGGGTTGGGGATCGCAGTGCCATGGTAGAATGTTCTGCATGAGGCGACTGGATATCCATCTCCCGATGGATATCCCTCAGTCGCCTCTTATGACACACGTGGCAAGAGTTGGTGTGGTGCAAATTCTAAGCCACCACCATACGGCCCATGCTAACTACATGGTACTACCCATTGTAACAACCACATAAAACTAAAATATTGTATATCTCACTCTGATATCAAAGCATATCGTAGAAGTTTGAAACAAAATGTATGGTTTTCATGGATTACATTCGTCTCTCGTTCGAAAACGAATTTGAAATTTTCTGCTGCGCATATGCGTGGCTAAAGTTTGTATTTTTTTGTTATGATTACCTTGTTGTTACCATGTTTTTTGTTATTCTGAAGAGGTTTGGCTGAGTTTTCATTCATTAACGCATTCACTGCCTGGCAGTGCAACGCAGGGATGCGCCACCACCGCGCCGCCACGAAAATGTCACAGCCTAGCCTCGGCGCGGCGCCACGGCGCGGCGGTGCAACCCGTAGGGGCATGCCGCCGCCGCCACCTGCAGGACCTGAAAAAGAATATGAAGTGCTTCGTGGGCTATCGTTGCTATCAATTAACAAGGATTTCAGTACCGACTACGACTAGTAGTCGTAGCGACTACGAATAGTCGCGACTATTGAAGACATAGTTTATAGAATAATTGATAATAATAAATTAAAAACCGATACCTATCGATCATAAAACCGAATTGCCTCTCTCTTACATAATTATTGGTTTATGAATGAGTTTGTGTTGCGAACCAGCTCACGATCCGTTATACTTACAGTGTGGTGGAACCAGTAGGTCATGTGCTAGTCTCATCATCATTATTTTAGTCGCATGACGTCCACTGCTGGACCAACGCTTCCCCTAAAGATCGCCTCAATATTCGGATCAATTTTTTTATTATCCTGAGAGAAATGCGCAAGCATATTGCACTGCCACGGGGAGACAGTACGACTCTGCGGGACCCAACCCAGTAAATCCCTCAAGGTGATTCCACCTCTGTTGCTTGTGGTGGGAACGCTTTCACTTTCTTCCACGAACCCACCGCGGCTGCCCGATATCAGGGCCTTCACTGGGCTATGGATAGACCTTTATACGATCAAGAATTTTTGTTTGTAAATTCTGCAGGCCAAAGCCACTATGACCGTTAGTATAAAGGTCTATTCATAGACCACTGAGGGCCCTGATATCGAGCAGCCGTGGTGGGGCATTTTTTTTTATGATTGAGGATTGTTCCTACTTGTGTGGAGGGGCATACATAAAAAAACTCTTAGTTTTTATAAAATAACGAATAATCTGGTGTCCGCTGGCTCTAAGTCCATTAGGCATTTAGTCTCCCTTAATATAGATACTCAATTTTATCCTGTTTCTGGTTACACGACTCTTATATCGGCTAGCTACAGTTATTATGTCATCTGACCATAGCGCTTTGGGACTGCTGTAGCTTAAACCTCACCTAATGAGTGCCTTACTAAAGCTTATTAGGTGGTAATACCGTATCCCCACGCTGGACATGCGGGTTGGGGAGTGATTTAGGAACAAAAAGATTTAAAAATTTGGTAATTTAAAAAATGCTTAGCTTAGTGTATTGTAATAAATTCAGATGCAGTAAAATAATGTCAGATGCGGTCAAAACGCAACTCGTCCTCGTCCGTCGGCGGTCCACAGACGTTCAATAATATTATTGCATGGTCTGTGGGCCATTTATTTTACTATAAAAAAAATTACGTCAAAAGTTAACCTACTACGTTTGTTTTGCTGTGGCCATCTACTGTTTTGAATATTTATAACAAGGGCACAATCCTGGCTGTTCTTGTGCATCGGGGACATCGATGTTTTATTGACGAGGTCAATTATTGCGAAATGAAAGTAGGCTTCTGAATTTTGAATAACTCAATATTTGAGTGGCATCGCTATAGAAATGTTAATAACTGGAGTGGCATCGACCCCGCGGGGATCGTCAAATAAAAAAAACATTTTATATGTTTATTCTAGAACAATCAAACATAATCAAAAACAGAAACTCAATAACAAAATTATTTGCTTTCGATTACTTTCGTATCAAAATTTTTGAAAAATAATTTTATGGTTTAGAAAATCTATAAGCTATATCTACTTTGACCGTTTTTTTTTTAGTTTTTCGGGACATATTTAAATGGGGCATATATAAACGGGAATAATTTTTCAAGTAAATCCTTAATTTACGGAGAAATCGACGATCATTATATAAAAAATCATACAACCGAACATGGAACCGACAAAACGAAAGAAAAAGGATGCTTTTTGTTTTTCGTTTTGTCGGTTCAAAAATTGATTATCGAATAAGTACGGTACCAAAAAATTTAAGTAGATAGTAACAACCCAAAATTCAGATGAAAATTTTGGTAGGTAATCTAAAAATAATGCAAAACTATGTCAACCGTTTTGATACTCCAAGGTCTCACCCAGAGCTTTATTATGTACGTTTCACAGGCAATTAATATATTCAATCGTAGAATAATATTATATTCAATCACAGAGGCAGGTTTTATGGTTATGCCTTCAGGCAGTAGCCAAAACAATCATTTAGCTCCATTACATTGAAAATAACATACAATTTCTAAGCAATTGAAGCTATTCTCCATGCCTACAGCTGGGGAAAGCTCTGATTATAAAAGCTCACCTGCAGCTGACCACCACTAGTGATGTGCATCACTAGTCTTGAACGAATCAATTCAGACTCGCAGTTTTTTAAATTTTATTTAATGAAGGACTTTGTTGCTTAGCGACCACATCGTCCAATACGCACCAATATGTCACTAAATCTCATGCTTATCAAGGACGACAATTAATTTTGATAAAAAGCAAGATAAATTCATTAAATTTATTTCGACAGGTAAAGAAATCCAAAATTTCAACTCATATGAGTGTATACTACCTCAAGTTGCTTATTTTCAAATCCGGATCCGGATCTTCCAAACTACTGAATGTTAACTTTGAAATTTATATTATGGTAAAGTGCAGGAGTTATTTTATCCATCATATGGTTCGAAAACACGATTCCACACAATTTCTTCCACGGAAAAAATCGCAACTCTTAATTTTTACTGAAATATTAAGTTCTCAATAAATACAAAAGTTTAGATCTTGAGAATACAAAAATCAAAAGCAAAAACTTTATTTTTGCATTAAATTTTTCGTTTTACTTTGCGCTTACGGAGCTCTGCTCTGTTCCATTCCTATCAACGCAAAATCCTATCCTATCTTTTTCACAAAATGGCGTCATACCAAAGTCATACGTCAACCAAAGACTGTTATCTCAAGACAACCCCAACCCATAAGTTTCAATCTACTTGGGCATATCTCAGAAATTGGCGGGTAATTAGAAACCGTAGAGCTAACCACGACACAACACTAGAATGTAGAGAATTTTGATGTATTTTTACTAGCTTCTGGCTACTACTTTGCTTGCGTGGAACCCGAATACAATAAAGTTCTTAAGGAGTGTAAAGAAAAAGATCAAACCCTAAAGTTTTTAGTAAATACTAAAAACTTTAGGGTTTGATCTTTGTTTTTAGATGTTTTTAATGAATACTAAACACTTTAGTGTTTGATCTTTGAATAAAACACTGTTATAACCGGATTGATCGCGTATATTTTATATTTTGGTTATAACCTGACGTTTCGGAGGCTTTTCAGCTTCCATGGTCACAGTCTGCCTGTGACCATGGAAGCTGAAAAGCCTCCGAAACGTCAGGTTATAAACAAAATATAAAATATACGCGATCAATCTGGTTATAATATAACAGTGTTTTATTATGAGTTTTCGCGAAAATAACCTTAGAATATACTATGTTTGATCTTTGAGTTTGATCAATAGTAATGGAGAAAACTGATTATAAATAAAAAAACTTAGTAACTTATAGACTTTTTCTTTTCATAATATGACTCATATAATCGACGAGATTGGGTTTAATTTTAATCTTTTTTAACTTAAGTGGGTTTTCCTTCAATTTGTGCTTATTTCTATGTGAGCTGAAAAATAAATAATTATAGTTAGTAATTTTGAACCTTAAAACTATTTTTTTTGTTTTAAGTAGAGTACAACAGTAAAATTTTGGATATTTTTACCAATACTTAACTGGAGTTCTACTGTACTTAAATTAAATTCTAAAATTGATAAAACCATTGTCATAAAAACATAGCTATGTAGACATGTCAAAAATTGAGGACTAAATCTTCACGAATAATAGTTTCAAATAATAATCATTTTAAAAGAGGAAAGATTTCTTTTTCTAAATTGAATAGGCTCCGAAAATACTGGACCGATTTGAAAACATCTTTCACCATTAGAATCCTACAATCCTACATCCTCCCTGATTAACATAGGCGAGAGAATAAACCCGTGCGAAGCCGGGGGGAACCGCTAGTAACACCATAAAATGCTAGAAGCCTTACTTGTACGACATAAGACTTTCATTGTATCATCAAAAATGCGGCGAGCGAGAGTAGGATATCCGTAATACTCAAGACCAAAAACTAGTACAGTCATCAACATACTTGAATTGTGTAATCGTGACGTACACTCACGCAAAAAAGTCATCCCGTCGACGACGATGCATGGTCCGTGCGGCGAGTTCAAACGCATCGATGAGTTACGAGTTGAAAACATAAGGGTGATAGTTCTGTGGAGCTTGAGTCGACAGAACGTGTTGGAAGGAGTCGCCGAACATAATCGGTCGGCACGACATAATTGTTGGTAGCTGTAGTAAAAGTTGGCTTTTTTTACGAAAACTGCACTATTTTAACAAATACTGAAGTTTTGTGTTGAAGTTTAAGCATGGTCCGGTTAAAATGCATTATTAATTCATCGACTGAGAAAAAAACTAGCAATCCGATAACCCGAATGGATAATTAATATCGACCACTGTGGCACGGTGGGCGGTGGGGCTGCGACGCAGAAGGTTGCGGGTTCGATTCCCGCCTCGAGACAAAATGTTTGTACGATCAGCATATATTTGTTCAGGGTGTTCTGGTTATTTTCTATGTATGATAAAACATTATCTATCTATGTATTGTATTATAATTATTATGTATATCAGTAATCTAGTACGCTTAACACAAGATCTGCTTAGCTTGGTGCTAGATAATGCTGTGTGAATTGCCCAGCATTATTATTCTTTAGATTTTAGATTTTTATGTTCTCGGCTTATGGAGAAAAAACCGGTAATAACAGCCGGTAACACGAGCCTAGGCCAAGTGGGCTTCAGGAAGGCGAACTTCACTAGGAAGGTCATTTTGAAGAAATTTTCGCACTATTCTACATGTGTTTAAAATTACAGCCTTCTGTAAAAGGATATAAGTGGACTTAGGCAAATCTAAATATTCTATGGATTGAGATAACTGTTTTGGGATTACGCCGGTTGATGACAATACAAGATTGGTCATGAAGATGATTTTTAAATACGACCAACAAGTTCGCCAGCATGTCCGCCAACATTGCTCTACACCGCGCTCGTTGAACCACATACCCGTGTGCTTACGAATACAGGTGTACGCAACACAACAGTGTCTGAAGCGTGATCACTTTCTCGGGCATGCGCATAAATTAGGTACCATGCTCAACTTGAGGTTTGCATCTTTTGGTGTGAAAAAATAACCGGGCGTCCTTTCCTACTTTATAACTAAGAAATTAATACCCCAATCATTTTGGATTTCAGCGGGACTTGAACCCGCGACATTCCCTCAGTACGGGAATGCGTTAACCAACTGTACCAAAAAATCAAGTAACCGACCGAAGTTAAAACCTTTACTTTTTCTTACGGAGTCTAGTAAGTAAGTAGAGCCCGTAGGAAGTCCGATTGTTTGGTCAGCGCATTCCCGAACTGCGGGTTCAAGTTCGCGCAGAAATCTATTTTATTAATTTCGCGACTACTCCGAGGGCGACGATTTACGCACTAAAATAAAATAATGGCGCGCTAAGACAATAATCTCTATCATGGCTCCCGTGCTCTGAGCAATGACGTCACACGCCATACCACACTTATCAAGAAGATCTCATTGAAACTGTAATCTGTGATAGTGTGACGTCACCATCGATCCAACCAAACACAGAGCGTTTTTGGTCACGTGATCATATATCAAAAAATGTGTAATTTTAATCTCGTTTTTTTACTTAATAAAAATTTACTACTTTAATAAAAATCACCTGATTACGCTTTGTTACATTGTCACTGACTAGGATGAAAACAATTTGGAACTTATTTTTAATGTAGTCAAATAGCCTATTGCTAAAAGCGGTAGTGGTAGCAGCTACCGCTTATGCTGTCCGTTGTATCAACTCATCATTGTATTCTGTTACGCAAACAAAATGAACCTAACAAAAGCGAGTAAATACATAATTACATAATCAAAGGCAATAACATAATCAGCGATAGCATGAGACATAATTTTACTGGATTCGTGCATGAAACGGAAATCGGAAGAAGGCGCGTTATTAACATGTTGGGCAACTCGTGCGCATGCATTTTAGTAAAATAGTGTGAGTTTTGTTATCTTGATAATCGAAAGCGATATGTGAGCATAAAATTTAGCTTACGTTTGCTTTTCCAATACTGGCTTCTCCAAATGAGCGCCATATTGGTAGTGTTTCTATTGGCACAAAACCTAAACCAGCCAAAAATTGTTGCCATCTCTTTTTTTTCGACTAAAAAATAGGGGACAGCTACATTTTTACTCTAGTTTAGTTTAGGTTTGGTTCCGACAGAATCACTACCTTTGTCTATATCCGTAGTCAGAATCTGCCAGCAATCTTTCGCAGGTCACCATCCAACCTTACATGGTTTACTTCTGGTAATAAAAATAGGTTAAATTTTAGATAAATAAATAAATACACCTGGCCACAGGGTGTCCTAATCAAAGTTTGACGAGTCGTGATATCCACCCAAGAACATTTTGACCCTATGAGGTGTCGGATGTATGCAATCTAAAATGGAACGATGCGAACACTTTAAAAGTAAAAAAAAAACAGTTGCCTTGGGCACTCTGCCTTCTGGTGACGGCTTAGATTTTTGGGAAATACATAGATATAAGTGTAAATACTACGAAACCTTTTTTTTATGTGTGTATTTACTAGTTGTACTTGTTTTATTTTGTTCTTGTAATATTTCTAGTTAATAAAAAATAGTAAGTTAATTAACTAGCTTTACGACTAAACATCATCGTATTTACAAAATATACATGAACCAGTTGAGCTATCTGAAGACGATTGCAAATGCAAACAATCTAGAAAATAAACCTGAAAATAGGTTTTTGGTATCAATATTACGAACAAATTGAAGGGAAAATAGAGGATGCAACGAACACTGCTTATTTATCAGGCCATTTAAAAGAGGGCTTGGCAGTTACCCACCTAAATACCAAAGGAGCTGGGCGCCGCATTATGCAAAACGTGACCACTACCTAAGTACCTACCTCATGCATAAACTGCTCTTCTGAGCTGGTTGGATGGCTTAGGAAACTTAGATATATATAGAGATATAGATCGTGCCTCACGAACGGAGATCCATCGGCAAATAAAAGAGCATCAAGCAGTCTTGAAATAGACAAGAGTGAACATATTTAACCGATTAAGCGAAAAACAAATGAATTATTTTTTGTATGATCGTCGATTTTTCCGTCAATTATGAAAAGAAAGAGAGAATTTACCAAATTGGTTCATTTGAAAAAATCTTTTTCAATTAATGAGGATTGTTCCCGACGGATAATTGTCCCAAAAAACTTTAAAATATTGTAATAACTAAGTAAACAGAAGTAGATTTTTAGTTTTTTCAAAAGAATTTAATTGTTTGTATGGATTGTCTTTCTACGCTTTGCATTATAGTCGAGTTATAGAATCACTTTATGGCGTCATGGACCCTCGAATTACTGTCGTCTCAGTCGAAAGTACTTCACTAACTGGACACAGGCTTTCCCCACAGCTTCCTCAGTGTCACTCTCAGACTTACCAAAATCTACCTCACAGCGTACATTATGGCATGCCAACATCCTTCCCTCAAACAAGGGATCATTCCCGTTAGAACCCAATGGATCTAACGGGAATTATCCCTTCTGGACTGGTCAATACACGTTTTAATTTGTCTAAGTGCAATAAAGTGACTTTGATTTTGACTAGATCCATGATGAATCTATCGAGAACGGAGTGGTTTGCGATGATCACCCCGCTTGGTAGGCACGTTTACCGTGTTGCTTCTGTACCACTAAAATGTTATGTAGGGATTGGATTGAATTTCTGGGGTGGACTAGTTGGTCAACATGTCTGAAGCCCATAGCATCCCATTGTCAAGGAGTCGTCAATGTTATTCTACAAAGTGCAGTTTAGCATAAATCAGCCATAAGTCGTCAGCCCACGATTGAAAGTCGATCATAGCAATACGTATTCTGTATCGAACGCCGATTCATTAGATTTACGTGAGAGAAAATGCCTTTAGTGTTGTAAGTTCTCAGGCGGTACATGATAGGTGCCTGTTTACTTCCGGGATTGATTTTTGTGTAACTGTTATTCAAGGGGTTAAGTTTCCAGTTTTTTCCTATGAATAAAAATATAAGTGGGGAAATGCGGAATGAGAAGACAATATTGAGGGTCCAAATTCACCCATTTTAAATAAGAGTCCGGTTTTCCCCCATAAGAAGCAATTTTCAAGGGAAATACTGAAACTTAGTGCAAAATTCTCCATTGCATCAATATTATTTTTATTCCACTTTTCCCCCCTGAAGAAATTTTTGTAAGGATAAGTAAAGTTGGTAAATAATTTGGGGAGAAATTCTGCACTTTTTTATATGTTTGACAAGCGGATTGGTGATCGTAGTGAAGGTGTTATAAAGAAGGAAGATTATACACAGAAGGAAGATTCTTCCCCCCACTCAGCTCTTACGACATCTACGGGCTAAGTTTGTGGGGTCTATTCTAACGTTGCACCGCCACGGCCTTTATTTTCGACTCTAACCGAATATTCGGTCAAATTTCCATAGACAACTTTAAACAAGGGAAATGGCCTCTTATAGTCACAGATCAGCCACAAAAGTAATAGTCGGATACAATTGCATCACCCGCGAAAACACCAGTCATCCATTGTAATGATCGTATCGATAATCGATGAAAGTTTTATTGTACCAAATCGAGATATTGTACCGAATAATCGAGATCTGTGGTTCGCGTGAGTGATTCACACGTGGTCACGCTGGAGGTAGAGTTTTTGTGGATGCGGTATATTTGGTTTTCGTTCGGTCACGATTCACGATCATGTTGACACACTTATATATTACTAGCTGTTCCCCGTGGTTTCACCCGTGTTAAATTCGAATTTGCATTTCTAGGGGGATAAAAAGGTCTTCTTTCCCATAAATCTCCCTTGTGAATTTGAGGTTTTACCACGACGCAAAGTAACCTATGTTAGTTTCAATCTTTACAACAACAACTCAACTAACTCTATGCAAAAAAATCAAGTCGAGTGGTAGCTAAGTAAGGGCGAGAAGGAAGGATAAACAAACAAACAAACACACTTTCGCATTTATGATATTAGTTATGATTAGGATTGCCCATGTCATTTCTAAATCTAAATCATTGTGTCTGTATTTAGAGTCATCAAATCCAGGGTGAAAAAGTTCCTTCTGGGAAGTTTGCTCCATCTTAGGCCTCATCATCACTTATTCAAGAGAGATGGTGGCCAAACGCTTGACCATCACCAATAAAAAAAAATCGAGTTTTAAACACATTCACATTTATTTCAACAAAGACACAAAAACAACAAAAAGCCCGACGGATGATGGCATTATTTCTAAATTCGTATATGTCACATTAGCAAAAAACTTGACGAGAAATTGAACTATGACGAACATCCTGCATTAGAGACACATGACCAAACATAAAGGACTTCACCACACTTGCAATGGTCTGCAACTAGGCCAGGAGAACCATATTTGATAATTTTTTTGTAATATCTAAAGTAATTCCAGTTACTTTACTTTCATGCACATCGTGATATCTTTTTTTTTTTTTTTATTCTAATTTAATTAGGGACTTTGAGTCTAACAGTGACTAAGTCAGTCCCATAGGATAACACAGTAACTTAAGCTAATCAATATTTACAAGTATCTTATATGTGGACTTAAATAGAGTGACAGCGGCAACAGAAGTTTGTTCCGCCAGCACACTCTGAAATAAGCCCACATCAAGGACATTAATATTACCTTCTGCAATCAACTTTTCTCTCATAGACGCGCTCCGGGAACACTCCACCAAAAAGTGATAGATGTCGTCCACTACTCCACATGATTCACACACGGGGCTTTCTATTATTTTCATAAGAAATTTAAACCTATTCAGTGGCATGTGCCCAGAGCGCAGCCTGTGCGCAACAACAATTAAATTCCTTCCAAACTTGCGAGGTAGGTTAGTAAACCAGGGAATGATGGGCGGTTCGCTTTGAATTGTCTTATACCATATTCCTTTCTCCCTAGAAATAATATCAAAGTATTCTTTCCACTTATCTCTAATCTTCCTTTGGTATTTATGTAAGATTTCAGAATACTCAGGTTTCATGTAAACTTCTATACCATTTGTTACATCGTGATATCAAACGAAAAATAAAACGGCCGCTAAAAAATGTCGCATCTGTTATAGACCAAATTCGTACATCATTGTTGTCGGCGTTTCAATCTCAAATTATATTGTCTCACTTTCAAACAGGTTTTGTTATATAATAACAGTTATAAATAAATCTAGACTGATATTATGAACAATTTCGGCTATTAATTGCCTTACGTTTATTAACTAGGTAGGAAGGAACTTCTTTAATCGTACGCACGTGTTTATAGAGTGCTAGGTTAAGCCTGCGGACTCGCTCGCATGTTTTCTGGATAAAAATAGTCTATTTCCTTGAATGAAAAAAATCTTGTCGGAGAAGTTCGGTGAAAACCATTGAGCAGTCGACATCTTTTGACTAAAATCATGATGATAAATGCAATGCAAGACATCTACAGCCTACGCTATTCCACTGCAGGACGCAGGCCTCCTTCTTGATAGACCTTCGCCTTATTGGCTTTATGGGGGGGCCTTAATCCCCACACTGGGCCTGTGGGCTGGGGATTGCAGTTCGATGGTAAGATTGTTCTGCAGGAGACGCTGCGGTTCACCACCGGTGGATATCCCTTAGTTACCTCTACAACGCCCGCGGGAAAATTTAACCTTCAGTCAAACCTGCGCGTCAAACACGCGGAAAGCGGGACACGAAGCAGTAGCGGACTGCGAATGATTTGACGAGTCGAATGATCTACAACTACTAATTTACTCATTCGACTTGAATATTAGTAATATACTAATCTTCAAAGTCGAATGACAGCTACTAATTAGTAATTACTAATGCCTCTCGGAGTCGAATGAAATGTAGGTATGATACTCGACTATCCAAGTCGAATAGGTAACCGACTCAGTCGGTAGTCGCCAGTCGGTCTCAATTCGTTATTCAACGACTGCCGAGTCGGTCCGACGACTGCCGAGTCTGTCCGAGTCGAATCGACCACTGCCGAGTCGGTCCGACGACGACTACCGAGTCTGTCCGAGCCGGTACCTATGGTGGAATAAATAAATGAAAATTCCTATTATCATATCACATACCGCTTACCATCAAGCCAGTATACCATATTAGTGGTATAAAAAGATTCACCTTGCTGGAACAAAAATTGCAGATCATTTATACATTTGCCCCGCAGCGGGAATGGAACCAACCTTCTGCATCGCAGACGTGCTGCGCCACTAAGGTTGTCAAGTCAATCATTTGCTAGCACACACAGACCGCAGTGACCATGAACCACCCGGTAACTATATCTAACTCCTTACCCTAATCGTCGCAAAGATTTCTAGTTTCTAATTAATCTGGTTTTACAACTCAGAACGTTGATTAGGTACTCATATATGGGGTCAATATCGCTGGCTTACTTCTGGTAATCTGTGGACACACTGGATGAGCACAGTTATAGATAGAGACACCTGGAAATCTCTTGAGGAGGCCTCCATCTTCGATCAGAGGTGTTCTTGAGAAAAGGACTTTTATAAGAAAACTTAGAATAAGTAGGTAAGTGTTTTCAAGTATTTTGTACCTCATTTAATTTTATGTTTCAAGAAATGAAAGGCTTTTTCATTTTTTTTTATTTATTTATTTACTTATGGTAATAGATCATTGATGGTGTTCTCAAGTTTTCTACGGTCTACTCTATAGAGTAATGGTAGAAATTATTATATTATACTTTTCTCTACATGAACAAACTTTTTTAGGTTTATGGTGTAGAATAAAAAATGTCACCCCGTGACCACGACATTGTGTAAACCTGTCGAAACGTCGGGAAAAATTGGTCGATAAACGCGATAAATACCCGTTAAATAGTATTAATAATAATTAGAATAAAGAATTAGGTACCTATATATTGACGACCTCAGTGGCGCGGTGGGCGAAGGTCTGCCTGCGACGCAGGAGGTTGTTGGTTCGATTCCTGCCTCGGGACAAATGTTTGTTCGATCTGCAGATATTTGTTTAGGGTGTTCTGGTCGTTTTCTATGTATGATAAAAATATCTATATATGTAATATATATTATTATGTATATCAGTTATCTAAGTAACCATAACACACGTACGCGCAATCACGCACGAGAAACCGCAGTCAGAAGCTGGTAATTAGTTATTAACGACTTGATTTTAACACTCATGGGCCACAGTGAATGCGATATACTAACACATTCATGACCCGCGAAGCAAATGTCCATCGCCACCGCCGCTCGCCGCGCCGCCCGCCGTAGCGCCGCACCCCTCTAGGTCGCACCACCGAAGAGCCTCGGCAGTGAATTAGTTAAACCATCATAATATTAAAATGGTTGCATCGATTTTATTTGCACATGACAACTAAGAAAAACGCAATCCAAATCTGTTCATCCTTTTGAGAGCTATCAAATTTTTGCGCAAGGGACTTTAGCTGACTAGCGTCGCCACTGCTGGACAGGACACTATTTGAGGCGTCGTAAGTAGGATGCCTAAATTCAGCAGTGGACGTGAGTGGACAGATATGATATAAACATGACAATAATAAATAAAACCAGCCAAGTGCGAGCTAAACTCGCGCACGAAGGGTTTCGTACCATTATCTATAAAAACGGCAAAAGAAAATCACGTTTGCTGTACGGGAGCCCCCGTTTAATACTTTTTTATATTAATTTTACTATTTATTTTGAAAGTGAATATTGATAAAATATTTTGTGAACATTTTAAGCGTCTACCTACTTGTTGCCGTTATCAAAAACGAGCAATAAAATCACGTTTGTTGTATGGGAGCGCTATATTTATTTTATTTAGTTTTTAAGTATTTTTTGTTATAGAGGCAACAGAAAAACATTTGAATTGACATGTGAAATTTCAATTGTCTAACTGTCACGATTCATGAGATACAGCCTGGTGACAGACGGACAGACGGACGCTTTTTACCCTTTGGGCACGGAACCCTAAAATTTTGCAATTCGATACCTTGACTCGGGTTGGGTTTGTTGTTATACCACAGATGATGCAATATTACTCTTTTACAAACAAATTGATTGTCATGTAACACTACGGCTTTATTCAGGTTTAAACCTTCAAAGTTTTGACTCAAATCATGTCAACTTTATGGGATTTTGTAGAATGAATTCACATTTTCAAGTTTATTTTAAGCGTCCATTTGCGCATGGATCCTAAAATTGGGGAACAGTTTCATCATAAGCTAAGGTACTAAAATGTGGCAAACGTCCCCCCTTTAAGCGACAAGGAGAGGGTTGACTTGAATTTGGCCCTACCGTTTCCCTGGGGGACAGCATGGTGGCGACTGCTCAATTTTATTATTCAGTCCCAATATTTTAATATTCCAGGAGAGCGAGCATGGATTTCCATAAGGATCTGTAAGCACCGATTTGGATGAAACTCGGTAAGAATGGTCTCAACCGTTAGATTGAGACCGTTCGACCATTATAGGCTGTTGAGGTTACTCAACAGCTCATAATAGTCCACTGCTGGACGCAGGCCCCCCCTGATAATCGCCTTATTGGCTTTTATCTCAGTAGTGCCCATAACCCCCACGTTATCTGCAAGAGGGGCTGCTGCCCGCCCCCCGGTGTATGTCCCTAAGTCATCTCTTACGACACCCACGGGAAGAGTTGGGGTTGTGCAAATTCTAAGCCGGCTCAACACGGCAAAAACGGTCTGTTTTTTTTCGAATTTTATCGTCATCAGAGACAAAATCAGGTTTAAGTTCAAAACGTTTTAAATTAATTGTTGCTCAACGATAGAAATGCTATCAAAAACTACGGCCATGATTAAAAAAAAGAAAATCAAAGGTAAATAATATAGTTTCCCTTCATTGAGACTACTTCAGTTGAATGGCCAATCAAGTAGCTCCCAGCGACCAGCGTACTCGAGTACGGATGTAGTATTACGCAGACTTAAGAATATGTAGAGTTGACAGCCGTTTGGTCAGCAGGTGTATTCATTCATAAATCTCTGATCCTTGTACGAAGGTTCTATTCTTAAAATGGGTTCTGATTTTATTTAAAATACAATTCAGTAACGATGCATAGGCCTGTGCACTTCAAATCTGGATGTTTTTTTGACCCTTTATAATATTTTGTCAATAAAGTTAAAGTCAAGTCAAGTAAATGTGCCAGCCGAAAGGATGTCACATAGAATATGCTTCTCACTTCTCAAGACTTGTCAAAAAAACATCCAGATTTGAAGTAAGTATTAAATCAAAAAACCATGATATTTTTATAAAACTGCCACATGATTTAGCAATGCTTTCAAAATACCTACGTTGATTCCATGATATACCTCATTTGTATGGTCAGACATACACTCATCATTATTCTAGATAGGTTGATGGATTAAAGTTTTGTCACTAAGGTATTCTTTGATCGAGTAATAACACTTCATAGTAAGAACTGCTTCAGATATCTTTCTAAATTTGACTGGAAAATAAATAGATTTATAGGTAGACTATTATAGCCTTTTACGGCCTGTTATCGAACAATGTGCTTGACAATATTCAATCTTCCTAAAAAGTCACTTTTATATATTTTCGTCTAGCCTTCTCCCTAATCGCTTTATCTTCTAGGGTTTCGTATGTAACAAGGTGTATTACTAAATTTTACAATATCACTAGCATGTACGAACTTGGTACGTTTAGGATACCTAGGTTAATGAAGTGTTCATTACATGAATCTATTTAGAATACAAAAACGCCACAACGAAATCACAAACCCGTACAGCATTCTTTGAACACCGCGCCATAATCAACAGCGCTACCGATTGCAATCTACCCCAACCTGCCCTCTCTAAACCTTCATAACTCTCTATCGCGTGCGCGTACGCACAATTCGGTTAAACCTAACCCAAGTGGGGGGTCTCTTTATAAAACTGCCTAGCAACCGTCCAGCACCACATTCAGGACCATGAAGGCTTTCGCGGTATTACTTTGTGCGGCCGTAGTGGCTTGCAAGCCCACGGGAGAGGAGGATGTTCTGGGTTCAGTTCTGGGGGTGGTGAAGACCTGTTCTGAGGGAGATGTCGCGTTGTGCTTGAAGGTGTGTTTTGTGAAGTGATTTCGGTGATGGGTAAATAGGCTAAATAGGCGTTGGTTCGTTGGGCCTTGGGTAATTGGGTCAAAATTCGAAATTGCGAAATTCAGTTTGAGTTTCAATTTGCGAATACGTTCGTGACATAGTTTTTCTATAAAATAAATTTATTTAATGGTTGGTCCAACTAGTTCATATAAGCTCATCGTTGAATAGTAAATACAAAATAATTTCTATGCTTACGAAGTTACGCATACACTAGGACACACTAGTGTTAGCGGATGGCCGCATATTCAATTAATAAAGTGTTTTGTCTACGATACATTCATTTTGAGGAATCTAAAACAAACCAAGTCTAAAACTACTTGACTTACCAGCAAACCAAGTTTCCGTATAAAATATCAAAGCGACTACCAAATAACTAACGTCAAACCTAATATTTCAGGAACGAGCACTCCGCTATGTCGAAAACATCAACACAGCCCGCGAATTCAACCTCATTGATGGAGTCAGCCTGATCAGCAATGGATCCCCTCGATCAGCCAGATCCTTTGAGCCCCTGTCAGAGGAACCGAGAGCAAGGGAGAACCAGGTGGAGAACAGGCTCGTTGATGCTGCAGCTGAGTTCTTAGAAAACCATGTGGTCCAGCTTAGAGTACCGAAGGGAACTGTCGACGATGTGAAGAGGTCCTTGGAGGAAGGTCAGTATCAAAATCTTGGTAGCCCTTTATTATTAAAGATAATTTTATAATTCAAGAACCGGAATATATTTAAACTAGTATTAACAATCGAAACAGAGGTAACTGCAGACGGGCTTGATAACTAAAATTTTGAAAAGGGCGGCTAATTCTAAAATCACTTATAACGGGATATATACTTATGGGGCCAATTTTAATTTATATTAGTTTTTATAATCATAATAGCTTCAAAAATGTGGAAAATTTATCAATGTAGTTAAATATTTGATTGTTTTGTTAGATCAAGTTTTACGGCCGAAATGTTTTGAGACGTTAGTTTCTGTGAATATCGGTAGGTCCTTTTGGTCAAAGAAAACTAGACCCACATGAATAGAAAAATCCTCAAAATTAGTATTTACGCTACATTACGTCCAAAATCTAACATAACACTTAGTGTATGTAGGGAGATACTTATTTCAATTAGATTTGGAGGAAATAGTCCATGACTATTAGAGAGTCTATTTGTTAATAAGAGCTCTTGTTTGGTCGTCAGATGTTCAAATAAGGGCATTTGACGACCAAACAAGAGCCTTATAATAATCTCAAATACAATCCAATATGACGAGTTCTCGAATAATTTTATCGTTCAAAATACAAACATAGTAACAAAAAGTAAGATATACTAATGAATTCCCCGATTATTGTTTTAAATATATAACATACAAGAAGACTTACAGTTTGTAGTATTACAACAACCAATATTACGAGTCAACTGATGAAATAGATAACGACAAACAAAACGACATTAAACCGTTGTTAGCTCTACACAACACAGAAACAATCAAAAAACAAAACACAAAAGAAAACAAACAAATAGTCCAATGGTTATTTACATTGTGTCTTCAAGCTTAAACAAGTTCCAAATAAAAGAAGCCATAGTAAAAACGTTCTGTCAACCGTAAAATAATTTCACAACTAGGCGCTAACTAGCCAGAGCGATCATAAAAAAGGTGTTACACATAATTTGCGACTTGCAACATAATAATATAATAAAAGTTTTCTACCCCATAAATTTATATAAAACTAGCATTTTAGAAATTATATAGCGTAAAAATTCAACGGGCGTGATTACATACACTACATAATTACAGGCTGTAACAAACAGACCAAAATTAAGTGAAAGTTTATGTGAGATATATCAAAAATTTTTCTTAGATAATGTATAATCTGCCTTGTTATCATAATCATAAGTAATTTAGTTGTTCTGCGTGGGATCACACACTGGACTGCAGTGGGAAAACTCTCGTAAGCTATTAATTTTCACCAGTTTCTTTTGTCTAATAAATAATCAGATGAAAATACTATCTGTATCAAAGTTGTAACGTTCTTTGTAACTTTCATTGTTATTCGTGAGAACTAGTTCATGTTTTAGATGAGATCAGTAAAAGTTGTAATAAAAATAGTCAATGCTCAAAGTTTATCAATGGAGCTGTAGTAAACCGTCGTACAACCAAACAAGTGGTTATAAAACAATCAAATAAAACAAGTATCTGCCACTGTTTGTAATAAAAAGAAAGGTGAAAAATATATTGCTGTTACGAGCACGATAATGGTTTAGAACGTTTGTGTGAGCTTCATTTAAAATGACGTTACTATTTTGTAAAAATGTTTTATTAATTTATATTACGTATAACAAACAAAGCGTGGGAAACTATTATTACTTCTTAAACCTTGAGTAGCACTTGTAGCAAAAATGTGTAATAGAAAATGTTTAAATACTAAACGAATAAAAAAATGCTTGTCACGTTTTTTAATTCAAGTCTGGCCCACTTGAGTGCAAGTGAAAATCAGGCACTCGGAAATGATAAGCTCGACGCTCTGAACAACTGTGCTAACACTTACTTGAACGTATTAAAACAACACCTTACATAAAACCTAGCGACACATATAACAACCACAGTCATGACTCTCGCCGAAATATAAATTAAAAGTATTCGTAAGACCAGTTGAGATTACGTATGAGAAACAAAAATAGAAAGTTAAATTAATCAACCCCAGATCATAATTGAAATGCGATTAGACTTTACGAAACTGTAAACGGACATCCGTTTAAAACATATACCATAAGAAGACGCGTCTAGAAATCAGACTCGAACGGGTTTAGTGAGTTTCTCTAACCTATTAACAAGATTATGGTGGAAAGCGGACAGAGTCTAGTTTTTGCTAGATTTCCATAGTACTAGGTATGTAGGACCAAGCACTAAGGCTAGGTATCAAGTTCCGCTAGCATGATCGAAATCGGGTACCTATCGAAAAGCGAGTAAAAGTATCGCTCCAGGCGTACTATTATCGAAATATAGAAGTGAGCTTGAGCTTTCGAATTGAACCTAACAGAATCACTTTCTACAATGATACTGTTATGCAAAATGAACGTAACATAGTGAATTACAATTGGGGTGACATCGTTCAAATTTCAGAACACTTTGCTTACGAATTCGTCCGGTTTCGTTCATTTAACATGCGGTCGGGGTAACTAATTTACATGCAACGTGATTGCATGCAGTAAAAGGGAAATAGTTGAACTCGGCGCTACTGGCCTATTTATCGACATGAACATCAACTAAGTAGCATCACGTAACATATTCACGATTGTGTTTCTTTGATCAATCAGCCAAATACCTAGTTTGACTACATTGATGATTTTCCATGACTTACAAATCGAGATTTTGCAATAATCCTTGGTTTATTACCGTGTCCTTAACTTGTTTCTGAAATCTGATATTTTACAGGTCGTGGTAAGAAGAAGAAGTTGAAGCAGCTCCTCCCTATCCTAGCTCTCCTTCAGCTGAAGATTCAGTCCCTTATCCCTCTGTTCTTGGGTATCATCGCCTTTGCTGCTGTCAAGGGTCTCATGCTTGCCAAGGCTGCCCTTTTGGCCTCTGCTCTTTTGCTACTCAAGAAATTGCTTTCGAAGAGCGAGCATCACGAAAGCTACGAGGTCGTGGCCCATCCTCATCACGAGGAGCACTACAGCCACGGCAGTGGCGGCGGTCACGGCTGGGGCCGATCAGGCGACGCCCAAAACCTCGCTTACAATGCATACGCCAACTGATTTAAACCTAAGATAGTTCTTGACCTCACTTATGATAATAATTTATTAATTATTTATTTAAATTATTTAATGCGTGCGAGTGAATCTTGTCTTTGTTGTAGCATCACTTTCTTTTTTACGTTGTACCTGTTTTGTTAAGCACCTTTTAAGTTCCAGAAAGGAACCTTTTTATAGTACAAATATTTGTATTAATAGCTTTAATATTTTTAGTTCATTTATGTGTTCATTTTCTTCTAGTCGTATTATTTTATTTTATACATTTATATTATTGTATTGATATCTTTTGTAAATATGTTTCATATTGTTGTATTTGTGTAGAGTGTTATTTTTGTCATCTTCTTATTGTGTATTATCGTATATTATTTTATGGTATTATCTTATTACTATTTTCACAAAGTGGTGCTAGTTGTTTTATCTTTTCTTAGTAGTAATAATTCTTGTGATTATTATGAAACCACCCAAATCATTAAATTATTAACAGTCATTTAAACTATCAGTTTTATTTATATCATTAACCCCCATGACTTTTAACAACTCAGGTACTTGTGGGACGACCTCAATTGTTTTGTGTACTTCGTTAATATACAAAACCTTTGATAATGAAATCCTTTTCCTAACCTTCACATGATAATTAAGTAATGGTAATAATTTTACTTAAATTTTCACTTAAATTTCAAATGTATGATTGACAGTTTGAAATAAAGAAGCTGTTCCTACTTTGTTTGGACGAAAATTCATCGTAACGTTGATTAAAAAAATAAGTTAGTAGATCTATTTATTTTAATCAAATTTATTATGATATTAACATGAATGTCTTTAACGTATTTAGACTAATACCTTCTGCAAATATTGCGGCAAAGGTATATGTTTATAATTCGTGTGTTCTATAAAATTTTCATACAAATAAATGTTTTATAACACAATTATTACAATGTTTTATTATTTTACGTTGAAAATGACAATAACAGAATAAAACAATAACAACATTTATAACACTAATATTGATGCCTTTGTTATGAGTAAGTTTCTTAGAAGAAATAAAAGCTGTCTTGGCTGTCAGGTGAGTTTCTATAAATTACAGGCTCATAAAGTTTTAACTAGGTGATAGCCACTCAACACTCGTCAAAGCCTTGTTAAAGTTTGAAAGTTAGGTAAGTACATACAAACTTCCGTATTCTGAAGTGGTCATGGTCCATACTTTTATAACCATTTGAAATGGTCAAGTTGCCACTAGAAAATGACGGATTTAAACGTTTGATTAGGTTAATGTCAGCGAAAGTAGAGAAGGGTTTGTTTGTATGTGTGTGTTGGAGAAGTAAATAGGTACTTAAATAGGTAGGACGTGAAATTGGCTGGAACAAGTAGGACGATACTACATACATCTATTATTAGCGGGTGAATGGGTACTTACTAAGAACAAACAACGGATAAAAAGATTGGTTAGTTATAAAATAATGATACATGATGTGATTTACAGGAAATAAAAAAATATTGCCGGACAGTCCACACAGCAGTCCCCTTGAATTTTAATGAAAACTAGGTAAGCCCGGACGTCGCTAGTATCATCGCTTTCAGTTGATCATAAAATACTTGATAGTAGCTGTTTAAATGGATTAGACGTTCTCATATAAAAAAAAACTTGCTAAAGTAACAACAACGTAACAGTAAATAAAAACATAGGAACCTACTAGTACCTAATACATCATTTGATGTTCCTTAAAATAAATTAACTTAATATACTTAGTTTTTAATTAGCTTCCGACATCTCTTAAATGAACATTCCTTTAATTTTATTAGGTATGTGATTTAAGTGTTATATTAAACTTTAAAGTAATTTCACCAATAACAAAATTTAAACCGTTGAGCTATTTATTATTTGGTCTAGTATTTAGTTAGATTCCAAAGAGTGTTCTGTTAATCTACGTTTGTAAGTAAAACTTTTGTGTTAAATTACGAAATATGAAAAAAAAACAATCAACTTTTAAATTCTAAAAAGCTCCATCTTACAGGTCAAACAAGAACTATTATCATTTTAAGTCTTCTGAAAAAGAAAGCATTTCTTATGCAGCTTAGATTGTTTCTCTATTGGTGTAGAATTACTTTACTTTAATTTCTTTTACTTTAATTTGTTATGGATGTCACTATTATTTGATTTATCCAAACGTTGTTGTTGATTTTCAATGCAGTTTGCTAAAAATCCTAAACCCTGGTCAAATGCATGGTACAAATTATTTTTAAACCAAATTCCATAAAAAACCAGCGCCATCTATCAAAGTTTCATTAAACTACGTTCAGGGCCATGTTTGTTTACAAACAAAGCAAAAAGTTCAAGGCTTTTCCTGCGCAAGCGGCGCAACCGGAGCGCTGTAATCACTTGAGACATTGAACTTGATCGGAACAAGTTGTATGGAATTTATACTGTGTTTTCTACCCTTTATTGAAGTTATTTTTGTTATTCATTATGTAGGTATTAAAATCTTAATATTATTTTAGATTATTATCTAAAAAATATACATTATATACCTGATTCACAGTTCAAAACGTTTTTCTCTAAGTAATCAATAGGAAAGGCCTAAAATAACTGTACCTAATCAATTGTCACTCCGCAATATTACCTTGAGGTATAAAATGCATTGTCTTTAAAATACCGGTTCTATTTGTAGAAAAAGTCAAACAAAAGTTTATGAATGAGCGGAGCTCAAGGTTACTACACTTTACTACGTTCAAGGTTTAGTTGCCGTTTTATTTTCCCATGTTACAGCAAGATGGCGTAACGGAGACTTGTTGTTTTATTTGCTAAGATGTGACATCAATTTGATTGTTGTCGTACTTTTATTGTTAAGCTTGTGGATAACTACTTAAATTTGGATTTGTTGGTTTTATTTCGTAATTATTGTACAGGGTTATTGGACATATAGACCTGCCGTCTTCACTAACGAGTTTGTGATGATGGCCAGGACCTGCAGTTCACGTAGTGTTACCAATTTACCAATAACCCTGTATCTAACTGTATGTTAGTTTAATAGGTACCTAATGCTGTAAGCCCAACCATGGCAGACTAGAAATACCATAGATCGAATAAGTCCAATGTACACATTACCATATCTAATTTAAGGTTGTTATGTCTGATTTAATAGACACGGGATATTAATAATTATAGATATTAATTAATAGTTTGATTGGGATATTAATAATTATAGATATTAATTAATTGTTTGATTGTAATTTTCTTTATAAATACAATGCATATTGGTTTCAACTTGTACAATTTCCTTAATTTAATGATATTTCATTAAAGGAAATTTCCTTTACAAGGGTACAAGTTGAAACCAATATGCATTGTATTTATAAAGAAAATTACAATCAAATAACAGAATCAAATTAGAAATACTTTTTACAATTTAAACAATTGAGCTAACTGCAGACTGTTGGAAACAATCTACAGCTAGCTCAACCGAACCATATCAATATCAGTCGGAAACGTCCCAAGTCGCTGGCTGCATTACCCCGCCTGTATTCATTAAGTTGTCCATGTTCATAAATTATTGATATTAGTAATTTAATGGGAAAATTAATCGGTCTTTTTCCTTCTCACAAAACGGCTGAACTGATTTTTATGTTTTGACAAGAGATAGATTGTATCCTCCTAGTGAATGAGTGTGTATAAACCAGATCCTAAAGCATGTCTTTTTTTCCCTAAATTTTAGTGTGTTCCAGCATCTGCCTGCAGTCTTTCACAGATCGTCATTTCATCTGGCCGGAGGGCGTTCTAGACTACGTTTGTCGTGTCGCGGTCTGCACTCAAGCGTACGTTTAAATACAAATGAATATTGCAAATTAAAACTTAATCTTAGAGTAATTAGTGTCTCTTAATGTGCTTAATGCTCGTTTGTGAAAGTGAGAGTCATAAAACATCTTTCCGCTTGGCTAATAAGTAATAGTTAGTATTATGTATGTAATAGGAGTTAATTACGTTAAGATTAATGTCATTTTCTTGTCTACGAAATAACATTAGGTACTTATTTATGGCGCAGCGGTTGACTCTAAGCTTATGAACGAGGTCTTTAATTAGCGAGCACGTCTACGATCCGTAGGTCACTGGCATCACAAATTTATTAAAGACCTTCGTCTTGAGGCTCTGCGGTATCTCTGCCGTGTAAATACAATACACTGTAAGTTGAAAAATTGCATTTCGAGTAAACGCGCAAAAAGATTTATTTGGTTTTTATTCGATTGTTCTTTCATTTCATTGCCTTAGCAATTAAATAAAAGAACAAAGTGAGTAAGTATATTCGTCTTTGATATTATTTTCAAGGAATTGCCATTATCAACTTGGTCATATAACTTATAATGCGATATTTAAAAAAAAAATCTAATATCGGTAAAAAATCTATTTTACTATAGTGATTTTACTTCTTACAGTCCTGTGGTAATAGTGCTATTTTTATGGCAAATCACTGTGTGTTATTACAGTGTTTTGCCTTTAGCCACCGCCGCAGTTGTAATTCTGCTAACCAATCAGGATAGTATGGAAATGCAGAATCTTCCATAGAATTAAGAAACTCTAGATAGTACGTACAATGCTATTTGCACTGAGAGATTGATAATTATGTTTTCATATGACACGCGTCCTTCCATCTTTATTTTGATACAATACCATCGTAGTGATGAAGCGATCAGTTATGTAAAATAAGGGCCCTAGAGAAATGAATGATAACCACAGGGCTGTCGGTCGCGAGGCAGCGATTTCCGCAGACTATCATCGCTTCTGGTGCAGCATATTCCCCGCGTGCAAGGGATGATATGTTTGCTGATTTCTTAATTATTTTGTATGAATACCTATTGACATCTATATATTTAGATTTTTTATGAAATGTCCTACAAATTAACATGTAAATATACAGCAGTTAAATAATAAAAAGCTGCCTACATGGTACATAAACAACTCTGCAAGCTTAACCCTGCTATAAGTTCTCTTCCAGCAAACTTTATTGGGAGCGAAAAAGACAGGGTTAAAAGTAATTTCACTGACAGAATAAAGTTCAAAGACAAAGTCATTACTATCATGAACGTGAACGCCATGGGAACTCACAATAGATATACGGTTGTTATCCAAGCCCAATTATAATGTTATGATTTGAAGCAACGTGCAGTTTCACCCGACTGTACCTTTCTCTAGTGTTAGAGGGCAAGAGAATGTACCACTTTGAAATAGATGCGCTATGAGAGTGAAGTGATTCAGATTTTTTAACAATTACGAAAAAAGAACGAGGTGCTCTGTTTGGCTGAATATAACCACTACTTAGGTTATTGTAAGCGTCAAAATCTAAGCAAAGAAAAACTCCAATAAAACCAAGAAATTAATAAATCCCAAAAATTTACGATCTCGACGGGATTCGAACCCGCACCTTCCCCTTCAGCGCAGGGTTGCTCTTATTCCAACTAAGCTACGTGATCTTATCAAGTCGACCCGAAAATCTTTGGGAGTTCTTTCGGCACTTACGCCGTCAGCGCCACCTACAGAGGAAACAATGAAGTTATCCAATTCTGCTCAAAGACCAAAGAACATTTGGTCTTTGAGCAATCCAATTCTGCTCAAAGACCAAAGAACATTTGGTCTTTGAGCAATCCAATTCTGCTCAAAGACCAAAGAACATTTGGTCTTTGAGCAGAATTGGATAACTTCATTGTTTCCTCTGTAGGTGGCGCTGACGGCGTAAGTGCCGAAAGAACTCCCAAAGATTTTCGGGTCGACTTGATAAGATCACGTAGCTTAGTTGGAAAAAGAGCAACCCTGCGCTGAAGGGGAAGGTGCGGGTTCGAATCCCGTCGAGATCGTAAATTTTTGGGATTTATTAATTTCTTAGAAATTACCCAGAGTACTATAATAAATAAAAAACCTTAGAATCCAATAAAACCCTTCAATAAAATCCAATTCATATTTAAACGCTATCCGTAACCATAACCAAGCAAACAAACAAATTGTGTCTGTACTAGGTTTTCTGTATAATATGTATATTGTGATACTTTAATAAAAGTAATTATTCAATTTTAAAATAATTATTTTTGCCGGGTCTGAAAATAAAAACGATTTCCTTAAATTCCCAGATGTCATAATAGTCCTTGTGAAATCTAAACAACCAAGACGGGTCTAGAAGCTGTTCTAAATCGAACAGAATTTCTTGATCCGGGTGAGGCCAGTCACAATTGGAAAGCTGCAGTCGATAAAATGGCCTTTTCCCGACATCCGGATTACTTACTCAAGGAAAACGACTTGCATCTCAGGTTTAGAAAGTTCACGTATGTCTTGTAATATGCTATTATCATGATTGCATCTTTTACAGAGCGTGATTTGTGAGCCCGAGAAAACATGGAAGGAATTTTCTGAAAAGATTAAACATAGTCAGTAGCAGCATGGGTAATTTGTTTTGTATTAATTTATTATTTGTTCATTTATATTCTGATAAAAATCAATTTTCTTGAGATTAAATAAACTGTAACAGAAACTGGTCCACAGCCATTTTGATTACGCGATACCTAGTTACTATTGCGTAATTAATTAACCAACCCGGGTTTTAGTACATGTGGTTGTAAAACAGGGCACGTACACGTAAAAACGAAAAAGAAGTTTTGGATTCGTTTTCGTGCTAATGCTAATGTTAAGCACGGGACATAAAGTGTTTGTTTTGCATAAAAACATATCAAAAAAGTCGTATTTTCCTCTTCCGAGTAGGCTCCCAGGATTAGGTGAATTTATTCTTTTAGAAGGACACTGCCGAAAGAATTCAAATAGTTTATGTTCTATACACGTCATATAAGACGAGCAATAAGAAACAGCGTATCATGACGTGATGCTTGAAATTGAACAACCTTCTGCTGAGGTAACATGATGAGAATTTCATGAGTCTCTCATTCAAGATAGAGAACAAGGAAAAAGGTAATTTCAAGAATATGTGAATAAAATTTCTCGTTTCTCGACAATATTTCCTGAGAAAAAGTAACGAAAATGATTGATACGTACTGAACATTATTCAACAACTTAATACATCAATTATGGGGATCAATGGTTACTTTCAAACTGAATTTACCGAAACGATTCTATGAGACCTATATATAAAAATCGTTGTCAGGAAGATATTTTATGATATCATATATGTTTTTTGTGTTGTCTGACAGGAATTTGTAAATAAAACAATCTACATGTATTAAAATTATAATTATCGTTACAATAAATAAATCTTTGTACGTAACCTCTTAAATTCTAGTCGTGGAATTTACATTTATGAGCATCTAATACGATAACAAATGTTGGTTTACCAGAAAATAATTTAAGGTATTTCTATAAGTCAAAACTAGGTTTGAAAGCATAAAGACATATCAGGAAAAGAACACAATAAATAGAGTATCTTACACATCACTTACAAATATTAAAGCCAGGTACATTTAAATAATATATACATATCTATACCTACATAATAAACACAATACATAAACAATACTCTTAGGTATTTAATAGCAGTAGATATACTATAATAATAGTTACACAACAGCCGATCGGCTTACAAACTGACTAAGAAAATCTCTACATCCAGTCAACGTAATAAATACAAACGTTCATCGCACTTGCACACTAGAAAAAGTACATAGAAGAGAAAACCAGGCCGTTGAACCAGGTCGTGGGTTAAGGCTTTTGCGCTGAGTACGCCAAGCTTTGAGCTTCTAGCGATCTGCCCCATCCGCCGCTTCCGCTGCTACTGTGGCCACCGGAACTAGGGTAGCTGCCTCCGGAGTCACCGCCGTACCCACTGGTGCCGCCGTAATCGTGGCTCGATGAGTGGCTCGATGAGTGGTGAGGGTGTGTCACCACCTCGTACGTCACGTGCTTCTGCTGACCCAGCAACTTCTTCAACCCGATGATGGCTGAAAGCACCAACGCTAGCTTACCGATCAGCAACGCCTTTCCAGCAATCAATGCAATCGCGCCAATGGCTAAAGGCATCATTGCCATCATTTTCATCGCCAAAGCTGCCATCAAAGGTCCGATAATTTTCGCAGCTTTTTTCTTCTTTCCTCTACTCTCCTCGCTTAGATCGCTATCATCTGTGAAACTTGAGACTGTGTCTTCCAAAGCTCTGCCGGCACTGGAAACAGCATCTACGACGTCCGAACCCTTGACCTCAATTTGTAGAGAATGCGTTTCGAAGTATTGCTTGAGACGAGAAACAGGATCTAAAGCTCTGGGTGCTCCAGTTTCAACCGGAACATCGGAAGCTCGGATGACGGTGACCCCTTCAGTCAACGCAAAGTTCTCTTTCTGTCCGATCATTTTGTCGATGAATGAGAAGAAGTTGTATCTCATGCATGATGCGGAGTCCTTTTTACTGCAGTCGGTGTCAATATGGTTATCATTGTGGCCTTGGTTTTGCGCGGGATGCGCGCACGCGACCGCGAGTACGAGTAAGAATCCGGTCCGCCACATCGCGCGTTTAGAATCAACTGTGCGCCGGCGCAAAGCGCGTCATCTTAAATACCTTTGGCACCCCTGTAGCTGCAGATTGTAAAAACTCACCGAAAACTGGACTTTCTTAGGAGTAAAAGTGAAGTCCCGGTTTCGTAAGATTGCGAAAGTACGGTCATTGAATTAAAGGTCGTGTACTTGAAGCATGTGGCCGTATTGTTTACGTATGCGCTGGGTGACATGTCCTATTGACACATGGATAGCGGAATTTGGTCTGTGATAAATTTTGAGACATTTTAAATTCACTAAGCGCTCCGGTAAAACTTTTGAAGAAGCTACAACTTGGTAATGTTTACACAAACCAAATAATTAATGTTTTAGTATTGTAAAAGTGTTCTTTTATATTTTCAAGCGTGATAATTATTTTGGTGATTACCTGAAGGGTCGGAAGTCAACCGGATAATAATCAAGAAAGTTACTAAAATATGGACGAGTTGCAAATTTTGTAAAGTAGAAAAACATTACCTCAAACAGTACTTTGGTACGATCGATTAAATATTTTGGTTGGGTTATAGCTTTTGTTGAGAAAAATTTGTAAATCTATGTGAGAATAGTTTCTTATTGACCACACTATGAGACCATAGCATAAAACGATATCATAAAGGTTAAATGGCCTTACAAAGTGATTCATTTACAACGATTACAGTGCTTTCTACTTTCTTTGGGTTTTTATTAGCAATTTAGGATTCTTCATATGTGGGCTTTCCATGTTCAGGAATAGACTATTCTAGCTCTTGTTTAATTTTGTAAATAATCTCTGTCATAGAGTCAAAGGCTAAATTGAGGGTGACACTATCTTCAGCAAGCATTTTATTACAGCAATGAAGTATTACAGTTAATAAACCATCAGCTACAGATCAGATATTCTATTTCTGTCAGGTACTTGTTACTTTGACAAGTCTCCCAATGTTAATTTTAGTTTAACTTCTACACTAAATAGTGTTAATTGCCCAGTCTCAACGATGTGTTCATATAACCCCAATCCTAATAAACCGGGAAAATGAATGCTTTCATTTTAATTTTGGTTTTATTTTTCAATGTTCCTTATGGCACATAAAAAACTTCTTTTGGAAGGCATTCCTTCCTACTTTTATTAGGTTCAACATGATTATTAAAAACTAGTTTACAGTCAGTGGTTTTTTGATTTTTCAGAAATTAAAAGTGTGTATTTCATTCTGTTATTTCAGATCAATAACTACATCCTATGCAACATTTCAATCTTTTCTGATGTCAAAGACATTTTAATCTTTTGAAAATTTCTTTACTAGGTACATTATTAATAAGATCTTTTATTTTAACTGAAATCTAATTTTTAACTTGTCTTATTCATGCAAGAGCATTAGTATCTTAAGTCATTTATCTGGCTTGATCTCTATTTTATGTCTAGCTCACTAGCTTATATTTACGACCGTAATACACAACACGGTAGATCATTACCACCGTCTATAATTTGACTCGTGTCGCGGAGACAGTCGCGATCTAGAACTTATTTTCTCTCATTTCTTCGTTTACACTAATGTTTGTTTTCTTTTTCTTCGACATTGACATGGTTTATATTTAAATTTTAATTTATATTGTTACATAAAATCTTTGGATGTGATTTATATGTGGCTGGTGTTGCAATGGTGCTAAAAAGTAGGTACCTAGTAGCACACAAGACTTTTGTGTATGACGAAGTATGGTATACCTTGTTGCTTTGTTAATATTTAATATATTTGATTTCTGTGAGTTCGCCGAGGTTCGAATGAGTATATTAATTTATTTCTCTTTTTAGATTGAAAAGTTGTCCCTATGACAATCATATCTATTTCATAATATGAAATTTTATGGAGAATAAATAATTATGAAAAAGCCAATCTGCATGCCTATCAACTGTTGCGAATGGAGATTACAAAAATGAAATTTTCATAAATGTCTCATTTCACGTTAGGTGCATGCATCTTTATTACAAGAACGTGAATCGCGAATTTGAGAAAAATAATAATAGGCAGCACGTTACCAGACACGACTTTATGTCGCGCCTGTAGAATAATATAATACGTGTAAGCACTTTTTACGTCAACAGTACAAGTTGAAAACGATATAAAAAATAACAACATAAAATTTATCGACATTGGTCTCTAAGGATCGGTTCTTGCGGGATCCGAGTTCTCAGGGAATAACCCATCCATTCCTACTGTTTGTGCTTCGCACAGTAACTACCACACCAGTTCTGCTTATTTTGGGTTCTATATTGTTTAGTTTTCTTAAACGTAAGGAACTCTACTATATATTAATAGTATGTCTAACTTTACCTTTTCACTTTGACAAGGTAGAAGATCTAAGCCTTTTGATAGTAAAGCGCTTTAACGGATCTTCATGATTGGCATAGTATTGTATAAAGTTGGCTTGCAGAAGCCGCTAGCAGTAGTAAGCAATAAAAAAAATATCTAACCTGCTTTTTTTGAAGGAGTGTACGTAATCAGGAATTAAAGTAATAATATTTCAGCGTACCTTGGCATGCCACTGTGTCTGTTCTACAGAGTCTGTAGACACTAAAATATTTTGCTGCGATTTTATTCATACAACAATAGAGCTTCCTATGAACAAAAGTCGCGTCTGCGTTTTTCATCAAAATCCTTTCACTTTTTAATGAAAGTTCACTGACTTCGCATCGTTGTAAAACTAGTAAACCATAATTTTGTTGGTGATGGCTCGTTTAATCGTGTTTCTTAATGTTCAAAGTAGCTAGGTACGGTTTGAAGCGGTGTTTAAACGCATTACTATTCCGCGTTGTAAAATTATGGTCTCTTCTAGACCTTCGTGATACATCGTCGTTTACCATCAGGTGAGATTGTTGTCGACGAAGGTCCCTCAAAAATTTAAAACAATACGCCGATTTCCCGATTTTTTAACTTAAGAAGAGTTGACTTGAGCAAAGATCGCTGCAATTCATGTGTACAATTCCGAACAAAAAACGCATAGGCTTTGAAATGAACGTGCTTTGAGATTACAATTAGATTTTTTAGATTATTATAAATTGATAAAGGTTGACCAATTTTCGTTGTAGAAAGGATCTCAAATCGACAGGGACTGTACGATGTGTCAGAGAAGTTCGTTAAAAAAGGTATTTTTTAGTTTAACCAGCCGGCTTGTTTTGGCATTGTTTGTAGCGATTTTTGTGTGTATTGTCATCAGAACTGAAAAACACATGCAAAATTTCAAAGTTGTAAGTTATGAAAAAGAGGTTCAAAGCCTTACGAAATTTGATGATTTTTTAACAGATTTTCATTAAAAATTGCAACGATTTAAGATGTACTAATATCTAACTTACATTTGAGTATTGCAGTGTTGAATCTATTGTACCGAAATAAACAAACCAAAACGTGAAGTTAATAAAAAGCTTGTAAAAGTTGTAAAATCTTAAAGGTCGTATGATCTGGTTCAACGATCGAGTGACCTAACCCAGACTCGATGTAGACAGGTGAAAAACCAGTTCTTTGTTCTGTGTGGGGCAGGTCGGGGCTCACTTACAACCACAAGTTACATTTCTCATGAGCACACATGCGTCTGCAAACGCGCCTTTCCCAAACTTGGGGATTTTACATGAGCTTGACAGGTGGATTGGTGAACACAGTAGAGCTGTTAAAAATACACAGCAGAAGGTGGCAGCCCTTCCTCTGGATGGTTCCCGTAGTTGACACTTGCTACATCCATAGGCTGAGTTGGAGAGGTCGATTCTTACACCTAAGTTAATTGTTTTATTTGAAGGGGGCCAATTTGCAAGTACTTGTAGTAGTTACAAGGGCTATCATCAATATAATTTGCTGGTCCGCTGCTGAAATTAGGGCTCCCTAATGAGCCCTTTAGTACCCTGTCTGCAGCCGTATCCAGCATCAGCCTGTAGTCTTCGCAGGTCTTCATCCCACCTGGCTGGATGGCGTCCTAAGCTACGTTTGCCGAGTCGCGGTCTCCCCTAAAAAAACGATTAGATAGATGGATAGATAGAAAATGATTTATTGCTAACTTAGAAAAAAAATAACAAACAACAAAACAATTACAAAATAATAAGACAATTGGCGATCTTTTCACTCAAGAACGTTTACCCCAGTCATTGTTGTCATCAATTCTTAATGAAACCTTCTTTTCCTACAACACCATGAATAAAATATCCTGCAGCATGATGGTCAAAAATAATGGTGTAGGACACCCTCCAGCCAGGTGGGCTGAGGAACTGCGACCGACTGAAGGCAGATGCTGGATGCGGCAAGCTATGGCGCTCATTAGGGAAGCCCTAAGTCCAGCAGTGGACTGGTATAGGCTGATGATGAAAAAAACCAAACTCCACCAACAAAAACTTGATAAATGCCTCGTTCACATCGCGTCGGTACCTACTGGCTCGATTCACTTCATTGTGACCGTGAGAGCTCGTAAAGTGCACTAGGGCGATCTATTTGCTTTTTCCACTGTCATGGTAAACGGGTCATTGTGTTAGAGTTTTTTTTTTAAAGTTTATGGTGGCAGGAAGTACATGAGAAATTGCTAATTGTTTACCGGTTGTGGGTTTTTGTTCTGAAATATTTTGTTACTAGCTTTTGCCTGCAGCTTCGATGGAATTTTTATTTTGAAATAAGTTTCTACGCTGAATCAGGTGTGCTAGAGCAAACGCGTACTGAGGGTGGGGCGCGGGTTTGAGTCCCGTCGAAGTCGAATACTTTTGGAAACTTATTGCATTTCTAAGAGATTACCCAAGTGCGAGGGCTTACTCACTACTTTAATACACTATAATACTAAAATATTACCTCAATTTTGAGGCAATAAAGTATGTAAGTGGAAGGCGTGTGTAATATTTCGATGATTTGTTAACAATTAGCCAGCTTATACCTAAATGCACGGTTGCGCTGCACCGTACAGGTACTTTTGTTAAGGTGAATAGTAAGGCAAATGACCTTGGGCATTTGGCAGCCGAGCGGGGACACCCCCGCGCCATCTATGCAGCAAGGAGTGCATGTTATCGATTCAAAAAACCGAGCGCGCGCGGTCCTGGAACCTTAGTCGATATACCCTATCCAAATAATACGCTCCACTGCCGTTCGATGGCGCGCACAAGTGTAGTACGTATCACAGAGTAATGGCGAACAGAGAGATCCTTGAGAGAAACAGTTCAAAGGAGTAATTGTATCAAAATATTATATGTGTAGAGAATGGTTAGGCTAACATTACTAAACAAAATATCTAGTTTTTATCTGTAAACTGCATAGGTCTAATAGTATTTTAGTAAAACGAATATTATTAAACTAATTTTTGTTGAAGTTTTATTTATCATCATCATCATCAGCATAATATACTAGTTAAGTTTTTATTAATATTGATGAATACACTCTGCATGAAAATATAAATTCACTATCTTGTCATTTTTAGGGTTCTGTAACTCAAAAGAAAAAAAGGAACCCGTATAGAATCACTTTGTTGACCGTCTGTCAACCCTCTTTTCTCAGAAACGTGTTAAAATTCACACCATTTATTTATTTATCATAATTATAACCACCAACAAAAGAATCAAAATCAAAAATTCTTTATTTCCATAAATACAAAAATGTACACTTAGAAAAGGTCAAATTCTTAAAATAAAACACTGACACGGAAATAAAGTGGTACTTTTGATTTCTGTCGCTTCGGTATGTAGACAAAAAGTAAAGAAGCGACTAAGAAACCTTTAGCCTGTTAGTTGTTATTTTTCGAGTTGGAGCAAAACCCGTCCCAAGCTTTTTTATCTTCTAAATAATCTGATATTTTGTAGTAAGCCTTTTTGCACAGAAAGGTTTTGACAATTTGTTTGAATTTATTTATTTATATATTTTGCAACATAAGACATAATACTGTGAAAGTAGCTGAAATAAACAAGTCTAGATGTGTGTAGAAGTACATAGTTTATAAACAACAGATCCCTACAAATTAAGAAACTAGTTTGGTACATAATAATTAAATTAAACTACGATAGATGGGTGTAAAATTAATCCATGGTGCCCGAGGACACCGGACTCATAAGAGTCCGGGTAACAGGAGTTTCCGGTCCTGTAGAAGGAGTAGATCAGATGGTAGGTAGGTAGGTTACTAGTAGTAAGGTATACATATTAATAACATATACTCAGGTTCGTAACCTTTTGGAGCCTCGATATAAATCAAACTTCTAAGTCAACGTAATCAAAAGTTACAGCCGTTTATGTCCTTTTTTTATTTTCCAAGGGTATCACATGCACACAAAACCTATAGGGTACTTCCTGTTGACCTAGAACCATGAAATTTGGCAAGAAGCAAGGTCTTATAGCACAAATAAAGGAAAAATGCGGAAATTCTTATATTGTTGTCTAATCACAAAAAAAAAATTATTTTGATTCTCGCCATGGACCAAAACCTATAGGGCTAGAATCATGATATTGGGCAAGAAACAAGTTCTTTTATTTATATAATTAATATAATGTTTAGTTACGGAACCCTCGTTGCGCGAGTCCGAGTCGCACTTGGCGTTTTATTTTTATTCATCTTTGTTTTCAGCGCTAGGTAAGAGGTTGGTACTTATGACGTGGTAAGTTGATCCGGAAAGAAGTAATTTACCGGAACCCTTTATCTTCTTTTACTGAAAAATAAAGAAATAAATATATTTATTGACCTGCAAGAAAAAATATTCTCTAAGGGACATAGTAGTGCTTTGCGTGAAAAAAACAGTAAGTAGGAAATTAATATTTCATAGAATATGGTAGGTAAACAATGTAATAATAAGAAAAATACATGACATGGTATCCCCCGATGGGATAGTTACGATTAGAAGAGCTTAGCGTTAAAAATACAGTTCTACAGAACTTCAAGTAACCTACAAGAGGTGAGCTGGTAGATGGCTGGTCTGGGGAAAAAGAAGTTGCTGAAGCCTTTTTTCTTCTTTTAGGTTCTTTCAGCTGAAAGAAGAATAATTAACAGTAATATTGACTCACAAGCAAAATACAAATAATTAAATAGAACACCCGTAATTCCCGATAGGATTGGCAAAACCGTATATGTGCGAAAAATACAGTGGGTAGGCAACATAATAGAATTTGGTAAATTTCTTACCGCTTGGACTCTATTGATATATTGAATGACAATTCACTATCATCAATTGTCACGTTGCATGTTTCCGTGTCCACATTACGACTGCTATGTGCAACAGAATCCGTGTTAATTTCTATTGCAGATTCAGATATTTGTGGTTGCCTGAAATACAAAATTATATAGGTAGATAAGTACCTAAGTTACATTTATTAGGTATGTAAAAGTTGTGCGAGTAAAAAGCTAGTATTGAGACACGATGCTGGTAGCTAATAGGTACTAGCTAGATCTTTAGTAAAATCCCTATAATACAAATATAATATAATATCCAAGTAACGAACTAAATATTTAGGTACGTAGTAAAAAAAAAATGTAATTCATTTGTGACCATTACTAAAGTTTCTCCTCTCGATATGTTTTAACCGATGGCATCATAAATAAAACCGACCAAGTGCGAGTCAGACTCGCGCACGAAGGGTTCCGTACTGTTATCTATAACAACGAACAAAAAAATTACGTTTTTTGTATGGGAGCCCCCTTAAATATATATTTTATTCTGTTTTTTAGTATTTGTTTTTATAGTGGCAACAGAAATACTGAAAGACAGAGTCTGTGAAAATTTCAATTGTCTAACTACCACGGTTCATCGAGATACAGCCTGGTGACAGACGGATAGACGGACAGCGGAGTCTTAGTACCTAATAGGGTCACTTTTTACCCTTTGGGTACGGACCCCTAAAATTGAGGGTTAATTGGGATGCGAAAATCGTTATTTGAATGAGTAAAAATCAAGAGTTAGGTACTACACAGTATTGGCTAGGTACCAACCTAAGTAGTAAAGGAATAAAAGGAATTTACATCGGTAAGTCTCTGTAACGGCACTACTCTACTCCGTGCATCGATGCATCGATATTAGATTATGCCTGAGAACTTGACTAGGAAGACTAAACAATTATTTATTACCGGTATAGCATAGTACAAGATAGGTTACTTACTCAACAGCATCACCCATTTGCCGAACTTGTGCTTTTAAAGCATTTGCATGACGTGATTTACATTTTCGCAACCACTTCGATGGAACTCGACGTTTCTGTCCACGTTTATTTGCCATAATATAATTATAAGACTAAAACACAACTCCAGAAGAAATATTCGATACAAAAAATAACACTACATTTTAGAAATTATGTATCTGCTTTTATTTTTGAAACTGCTTGAGTGAGACTCACGCGCGCGATCATACAATACACATAACATAGGTACTAAAGCAAGATCTGGCAACGTCGCTCATAGTGCGAGCCGGCGCCGCCGCCGGCGGCATGTACGAGAGCTTGCAACGTCGCGTTTTCTCCTAGCGCGCGCCCCGTGTCGTCCGCGAGCCCGCGCCCTCGCTCGGTCAGTTGTTGGTACTACAACATTGCCTGATCATATTTTGCGAGCAAACGTTTGTGGGAGAGTGATGTTTTAATAGGCGCAAATAGTTTTTACGTTAAAACTCCTTATTTTGACTTCATTTGAAAACAAATGGACCGGCAATAGAAGCGTACGAGCTATAGAAATAACTATACTGAGTTTGGTAGTAAACGAATTAGACACACCGTCAAAAAGTGTGCTCAATTACCTGAAGATATTGTTACTTCAACCTTGTTCTGAGTGCTAACTATAACTACCGGCAAGCATTTGGAACCGGCACTAGATACTTTAAGATATGTGTTACCGGATATATAAATTTCAAACGTTCACGATCTATATTTTCGTCAGAAACATTGTCCAAAAAGACGTCGTTTTCGTCTTTTACCCTTACAATTCGCCTTAAGGTGAAGCGATTAATTTAGTGGAATTTGGGCCCAGTGCTCTGAATAATTTGTTTTCAAGCCTTTTTTCAAGTCTTAAACATTTAAGCTTTTTTGTATAGTGCTTACCCGCACTTAAGGTATCTCTAAGAAATGAAAAAAGTTCCGAAAAATTTTCGAATTCGGCGGGACTCGAACCCGCGCTCCACCCTCAGTACGGGTGTGCTCTAACCAACTAAGCCATGAAACCCTAGTCGGTTTAACCGAAAATCTTTAAGACCTCTTACGGACTATAGCGCCGGTGGCTCCACCTACAGGGGTAACATTACAGTTTAACCAAACCTGTTCAAAAACCAAAGTTACATTTGATTCGTTTGACGAGAGGTGTTGCCTTTGCTTAATTCTAAGGTTTTTTGTTACAGTGCTTACCCGCACTTTGGGTACCTATCTCTAAGAAATGAAAAAAGTTTTAGGAAATTATTTCATTTCGTAAATATTTATTGTTATTGGAGTCTAATGTTAGGATAGTCGACTTGATAGATAGATACATGTCAGTAAAAGTGAGGGAGAGTCAAGACCCTGTACTTATTATTGTGCTGAAATAATAACGTTAAGTGGGTAGATATCTTGACTCTTGCCCTCGACTGAGGCGTCGCAAATTCCCTTAGAAAATGCTCGTTCGTAAGGCTTTGTTTGTGGTAACAGCGGTTGGCGGAGCGGAGGTTTAAGCTTTTGCGTGTTTCAACAAAAATGTTTACACTTACATGGCTTTTCTCTTCATGTTCAAAAATAATTATTGGTGGAAAAAATTAAATTATGATAAAAAATTATTATCTACCCCTAAACTAAGCAGAGTGTGTTATGGGTACTAGATAACACAAGACATACATTAAAATATAGATATTTTTTGTTATGCATAGAAAATGACCAGAAAACCCGGAACAAATACCTGCAGATCGTACAAATATTTTTCCCAAGGCGGGAATCGAACCCGCAATCTCCTGCGTCGTAGGCGGACCTTCGTCCACCGCGCCACAGAGGTCGAAATACTGAGACTACCACCGATTTTATCTGATTCTGGACGGCTGTGGGCCTAGCAATTTTCCCTAACGGTATTACCCACCTATCACATATTTAGACTCGACTGGTTTAATGTCAAATTGTCAAATACGATGGCTAACTCGTTTAATAACCTTCAAAATCTATCCGCTCACACTCTAGCCAAGCCTCAACCAACAACCGCTGATAAAAATGATGATTACACGACATTACAACTGTTAGAAAGTTTTTTTTGTGAAAATTCACACGTTTTTAACTTTGATTTTATCGTGAAGATGAAATTGTGAGATTTAATAGAAATTACATGTTTGAAACATCAGTTTATCGCTCTACTTTTAGTGAAGTTCAAACTGTTCAAAGGTAAGAATGCAAACTTCATGTTTGTCATCATCAGCATGCATGTCCACGTTCACTGCTGGATTAGCCTACCCGGGGTTTGACCAAAATCACCATGCTTGGCTGGCGGTTTGGAGAAGCATTTGTATTTTTGTCGCTTTGATATAAATAGACTGAATTAAAAAAGTGACGAAAAATTATTTAACCTGTTACTTGTAATTTTTCAAGTTGGAGAAAAACACGACCCAAGCTTTGATTCCTTAGAATTTATAGTAAATCTTTTTGCATAGAAAGTTTCTGACAATTTGTTTGAATGTATTTACTAACACCTTAGACTGAGTTTTGTGAATTGAATTCAATAATTTCGAATGACGAACAGAACGAACTGACATGTAATTCATATGTCATTTGCAACAGACGCCATTTCGTAGTATTAAGTTTTCTAATTTATACCTTAGTTGTTATTAAGTAGTTTATATTGTGTATGTTAATATATGCAACTTACATTGTTTATGTTTATACTATGAATAAAGATTACAGTCTTTCTCATTTTAATTCTTTTATGTACAAACGTACCGTTTTACATTTTATTTTATACAATCAAATACATTGCAGAACCTTAACGATAATGAGGCGTTAATGTCAAAAAAAAGTTAGAACAATCTGAAAAGAATCCATTGTTTCCGAATCTACTGTATTGTGGACACGAGATAGAACCGTTTGAGTAGGTATTTTTTTCGTCATTTGAAATTAGACACGAGATGGGAGTTATCTAGTTGTTTACTCCAAAATCTTTAGACACGAGATAAAACCATACCGTTTTCTTATGACCACCTGATTCACACATTAAGTACGACTCTCTAAATTCAAAGAGTAAAAGTGATGCAATTATATTTTTGTGTCCCAGCAATTTATCTGTACAATAGGAATATCATTCTCCATTGTTCGTTTTTGTCCGGTTTTTGCTCGGTACGGAGTGACAGTGTAAGAGAATTATTGACGTTTCAAATGTCTTCTCACGATGACAGTATACACATCTGTAGTTCCAGAAAAAATAACTCTAGATTGTTTCTTGCCTGCATTTGATGATGTAGAGCAATGTAGAGTCGAATGTTGTGGAGATCGCTAATTTAGTGATTTTGGTTCAGAAGAAAAATGTTATGTAAGGATAATAGTGCGCCATACAAATGAAGAACCAAAGAGCAACAAACATTGTTATATGGGTGGCGACCCCGAGGTGTACTTAACATTACATAAGCTCAAGCATTAGTTTTGAGAATTGTATCTCATTTAATGTAAACTTTTTTGTTTGTATAAGAATAAACATCTGATACTGAAATTGTGAATAAAATACATATTTTATATTCAATGAAGGACAGTTCTGGTACCTAATAATTCGATTGATTTGAAAAATCTAAAAACCTACTTCGACTCTCCTAGTTTTAAACTACCTATTTTTATTAGTTTTGCAAGAAAAATAGTAATCCTAAAGGATTTTTTTTTAGAAACCACCATCATTAATCAATTAATCGTATTCTATACATGCAAAAGAATCATCCAAATCGGTCTACAAATGACAGAGAAGTCGACGGACCTACCTAAAAAATAAAGACAAGGCCGAACAGAATGTCCTCTTTTTTCGAAATCGGTCCAAAACGTCAAACATTAACATAACATAACTTAACTATAGTTCTTTGAGTTCATACAAAGGAAATTCAATGAAAAGTCGAGATTATAATAATTATGTTTATATTATTTTCGGAAAATTATTATGCTTTTGCTTTTGCTATACCTAAGTATAGCAAAAGGCAAGTAAGTACTTGCCCGTGGGCAAGTAAGTACTTGCCCATGCAAGATTAGAATAGAATAGCATTTATTTCGACACATCCACATAATCTCACTAATATTATAAACGTGAAAGTTTAGATGGATGGATGTTTGTTCCTTTATCACGCCAGAACGGCTGAACGGATCTGAATGAAATTTGGCACAGAGATAGATTATAGTCTGGAATAGGACATAGGCTACTTTTTATCCCGGAATTCCCACGGGAACGGGAACTGCGCGGGTGAAACCGCGAGGCGCTGCTAGTTATACATAAAACAAAACACAGAACATCAGTTCCGACAAAATCATTGTCATAAATTTAAATTCTTGCTGACTAATTAATTATGCTAATATAATTGTAAACTACATTATTATCAAATTTATAGAAAAAATTATACACGATTATTAACAAAGAAGAACTAAAGTGTTATTAATTCTCTTCACTTCAATTTATGTCCATGTCCACAGGTGGATTAACAGACAGACAAGGCTGTTCTAACGGGCACGTGCCCGATTCGAAGTAAATCATTGACTTTCCACGATTCAAACTCATTATGGCAAAGCCGGGTTGCATCCTGGAAGTCGTTAAGCTATTAATGCTACCGGCAGATGGAGATGATAGCTTCTGTTTTCTCTTTGGGAGATTAACCCTCATGTCTTAAGTTTAATTTCAACAACACAGAAATAATATTATACAGAGCGCCTAACAAAATGGAGATCCGTCGACAAACCAAAGAGCATCCAACAGTGTTGCAAACCTAAAAATCTTGTAACTGTCTTATCGGATTCTGCTACGAAAGCGTTTAAGGGGGAAAATTGGGATAAGAAAAAACGATGGGGGTGATTTCTGGACTTTAAAAAAATGAAATTCCAGTTTGGCCCCTCAAGGGGGATTTGTCAAGGGGGAAAACTGGAATAAGCCTTATAATTTCAAGGGGGGTTATAATGAACTACCGAGTTTACTATTAAAGAAATTACAAGAAAAATATATCTAGCGAACGGCAGAAAATAAAACCGAAGAGATGTTGACAACGTAACCGGATTTACGATGTACAGGCAGCAGATTCAATTTCATGATTCGATTGTTATTTTGGCTCATTCTAAACCCCCTTTACAAAAACTGGAAACTTCATTAAAAAGTCCCGGATGCCGTCTCTACTTTTTCTTAATTCAGTTTCCCTATTGCGAAAATATATTTAAAAAAAAGAATAGGGAAATTGGGTTAATAGTGTATTCTTTGTTACTTTGTTAAAGAGTAAATACCTACTCTACTACAAGATCTTTAAATTTTATAAATTCACAATATGGAGACCATCAAAAAGTTATAACATCACCTTATCTGCTCACCCCACAAAAATTTTTAAATTTTAGACGACATTTCCTTTTTACCATCATAGTCATAATCGTATACGAATATCTTTCATAATAAATGAAAGATATTCGTATAAGATTAATAATAACATAAAAAACAATGGGATAGGGGGGGTTACTTAATTAAAATAAATAATACTTCACACAAATATCATAAATGCACAAGTGTGAATGTTTGGATGTTTGTTACCTCTTCACGCCAAAACTACTCGATAGATCTGGTTGAAATGTTGTGTACAGGTTCTTGACCTGGAACAATACATAGGCTACTTTTTATCCCATAAACGTTCCCATGGGATAGAAATAACCTTAAACAACGCGTGCGGAGCCTCGGACAGAAACTAGTGAATTAGTCATTCAGATTCACAGAGATCCAACAAACAGACACCGCTTTATTTTCTGTCGGTACCTCTTCTGTCCTTGTTCTAGCTAGAGAAACGCGGTCTAGTTCACTTATAGAGCTGCGACATCTAGATTATGTGGACTTGTAACGCAATTAACTGGAGAAAATATTATTTAACTTTCAATTTTCTATTGCATGTTAATATTTGGGGAAGTTTTTTTTAACTAAACAAATTTATTTAGATGACATTTTATACACAAACACAGTGAGTCGTTATGAATTTTTTAGTGGCCGTTTTCAAATTTTCTTTGTTTTAGAAAAAGGCTTCCAACAAATCCTTCCGATCAATATTATTATTATCAATACGATCAAAATTTAAATATATCAAGTAAGTTTCATAAAAAAGTAAATTACAATTAAATAAAACTAGTACTTACAATTGAAACAATTGAGTTAACTGCAGACTGTTGTAAACAATCTACAGGTAGCTCAACTGATCCATATCAATACCAGTCGTGCGCGTCCTCAAGACGCTGGCTGCATTGCCCCGCTGTATAGCAATGCTGATGCGCTGTGCCAGATACTCACCAGCTGTCGGGTCACTCGTCGCTTCAACCAGACGCTCAGATACCTATGTAAGTTTCTTGTACCACATCCATATTTTGATGCAACATTTCCAAGCGTCTTTGAAATAACGAGGAGGTTCTATGTTCCTCCAGCCAGGTGGGATGACGATCTGCGAAAGACTGTGGGTAGATGCTGGATGCGGCAAGCTGAAGACAGGACGCTATGGCGCTCATTAGAGGAGCCGAGTAGAGCAGAGAGCGAAACGATGAAGCGACGACATTGGAAAGGTAGCCGGCAAACTTTGGCCAAGAACCGCACGAGAAAGATACCTATGCATGGGCTCGCTTGGAGGAGGTCCTCACCGCCTGGGGCGGTCCTTCTACTTACTCATATTTTTAAATTAATTTAGATAACTTTAACAAATATTAGGTTAGGTTAGGTTAGTCAATTAACTAGAATCAAAAATATCAAAAATGTTAAATCGGTTTAAAGAAATTAAGCTTTTTTATTGTTTTTATTTATAGAGCAGAGGCTTAGGCCTCTGCTAAATGATGATGTTGATGATCATGACGATGTGTATTTCATTCGCAAAACTGAAAAACAGTGATAAATTAAAGATAATATATTTTTAAAAGTCACCAAAATGACGCGGCAAATTTCATTCCCGTTCAGGTACAAAACCAGACCCCGAATTAATTGAATCACTCTACTTTTAGAGAATACATACTATCACTTGTTTTCAACGGCATTTTATTCACCAATTTAAATTAAATCAATCGATTTAGAAACAAACCACATAGGGTACCACTTTCATTGAAGATGCGTTTTCGAAAAAAACAGAACTTAGAAAACCATTGATAAAATAGAACAATACAAAGACAACAGCTACAATACAACTCTCTATAGATCAGGACTTTTTTGTAATTGCACTTTATAAGGGAGAAGATTTTTTAACTCATTTAATATTTGTTTGTTTGTTACCTACTGGATATCTTCATCGACAGTTGAAATCCGAAATTGATGATTCTTTGTAATGCTTTTGTTAGTACCTACTTAAAGACACAAGTAGTAATCGAAAGTATATAACTTTTCCCGAGAGATTAAGTAGTATTTAAAGATTATAACCTAATAACCGTGCATAAATTAAATACCTAATTTGAAGGGGACTACGCAGCAGACCAAGACAGAGATGGCGGAAGGATTGTGAGGATGCTTTTGCCCAGCGGTGGGACGACTAGGGCTAATAAAAAAAAAATTAAAGTAAGGTCAACAGTCATCACTATTTTAAGCTTTTTTTGGTCGTGGTTTGGGTTGGGTGATTTTAATCTTGCCTGTCGGCTTTGTGCTTCGTGGTACCAGTAGTGCGCCTCTCAGATGACAGACGTCAGACAGCTTGCAATAGTATACTATTAGTCTATGGCTTGCAATCTGTGGAAAGTCATTTTGTCACTGTTAAATGTACCTACAGCTAGCGAGTTTAAGCCCATAATTGAAAGCATTTTTTTGCTGGTTGGTAACAGCATTGAATTTAATGAGCACAGAGCTTTACGCGTTACGGTAGGTAGGTTTATTAGAAAAATTGTCAGTGGTGTTGGTGGTAGGCGACATCTTGTGGCTGAACAAAGAACTACAATACATAGCAAGTGAAAGCACAGAATGAAATACGAGCATTTAGTCTTAGGTGTACATTACATCAGACTAGAAACCTTTCTCGAAGAATGCGGCTCTGCCCAAGAAGTTTTAAGCACAACGCACAGATGGGCCTTACCATACTACCTTGCCATCATTGTAACCTTTCACTGTGTTTTGGTCGCACGACATGCACCTAACTGGTTTTAGACTACCAGCCTACCTGCGGCATTCTATGTTGAGATGCTGAGGAAATTTGACTAACGCGTTCATTGGATGCCATCTAGCGGCAGTACAAAGAACTACACGACTAAGGGCAAACACGGAATGAAATACGAGAAGAGTAGAAATATACGCACATACCGCACCTACTTCTAAAAGTATCGAACACAACGCACAGAGGGCGTTTTTCTCTAAAATTGTTACAAAAGTTTAAGTCATCTTCTATTCTGCATACCTACCTGAAGGATTTTTTATACTACCTAACATAAGTTATCTACTTCTCCTATCAATGGCTCAGCGACCTGAAGTGTCTTGGCCTCCGATACGAGAAGTCGCCGTTTTTCCTTGTCCTGTTTTCCGCCAGTCTTTCGCTTGTAGCGCACGCAGGTCCATTTCCACCACGTTTTTCCAGCGGTACCACGGGCGTCCCACGGGTCGTCGGCCGACGACGACGGGGCAACCGATATATGCAAACTTAACTTAATATAAAAAAAACCTTGGCATGGGGCTTAGGAAACAACTTTTATTCAGTTGTTATCTTACCGACTGCACAGACATTGTGTCTCGATGTCTCGATATTTATTTTATTTTTTTTATTTATATTTATTTGGAAGACAGACAGTACTACATAGAAATATAAAGAGATACAATAATATTTTTCTTATACCAGTAAAGTCTCCACTATAAATATTTATACATATAAAAACTAGTGAACAGACTTAACAAACAAACGTATCGTATGGAAATTATCTTACTTATGTAGAGCAATGAATTTGAGCAAAATAATTAAGTGGATTATCAAAATTAACAACGATGAAACATGATTTCAAACTTATGAGGATAAGACTAAATGCAAAACAAAACAATTGAAACTAAGTTAGTTCAGTGTTGGCGGCAGCAAAGCCTACAATGCTTTTACGAAACGACATGGCGTTTGAGGCAAAAATATCACTTTCGTTGAAATATTTATTGTAATTATTGCAAGCTCTATTCAGAAACATATTCTGTCTATAATTAGTTCTAGATGTTGGAGTCCAAAAAGTTTTCTTTTTCCTAGATGAAGCCCGTGGGCAATGTAAATATATATTTTCAAGTAGCAATTCGGAGTCGATCTGATTGTTTAGTAATTTATACAAAAACATTTGATCTCGTACAGTTCGACGAATGTGTAAATTTACTATAGAGTCTGTGGGAGCGGTAGGAAAGCGGAATATATAGTGTTTTAAAAATTTGTTTTGAATTCGCTGTATATCTTCAATATGTACTTTGTATTGGGGATTCCAGACCGTTGATCCATATTCAAGAATTGATCTGACGAAACTGTTATACAGTAGGATAAGAGTTTTAGGGTTTTTGAACTCCCTACCAATTCTCATAATAAAACCAAGCATTCGATAAGCCTTGGTCGTAATTGTATCGATATGAGTGATAAAAGATAGTTTATTATCTAAATAGACGCCTAGATCTCTAACCACCGATACCCTAGAAATTTCAATGTTGTTAAAATTATATTTAAAAATTATAGGCTTCGGTTTCCTTGTGAATGATAAAACACTGCATTTTTTAGCATTAAGGAAGATGCCGTTCAACTCACAGTATGAGTGGAGTCTATTAAGGTCATCTTGAAGAAGTTGACAATCAGATATAGATGAAACTTTTATAAATATTTTTGTATCATCAGCATAAATCAAAGAACTGGAATTATGAAAATTTGAAATTACATCATTAATAAATACCAAAAATAGAAGAGGGCCCAGATGGGACCCCTGTGGAACTCCTGAAGATATCGGAACAAAAGATGAGCAATAGCCTTTTACTGTAACAGCTTGGCTTCGAGCTTGAAGGTAAGCCTCGAGCCATCTTAAAAGATCACCGTGAATTCCGATATCACTGAGTTTATGAATAAGCAATGAGTGAGACACTTTATCGAAGGCTTTTGAGTAGTCGGTATAAACAATATCCATCTGAAAACCATGTTCCATAGCTTTAGATATCAGATGGGTCAATTCACACAGATTACTTTCAGTGGAACGCTTGTTGATGAATCCATGTTGTTCACGAATAATGAGTGGACGAATAATAGGGAAAAGGGTGTCATAAACAATTTTCTCAAACATCTTAGCAATAGTACACAGCTTCGAAATTGGCCTGTAATTAACAACATCGTGCCTATTACCCGATTTAAAGATCGGCACGACAAACGATTGCTTCCATAATTTAGGAATATGACCCGTGCGTAATGAAAGGTTAAATAAGAAAAATATAGGTACGTCTAGGGCTCTATGATGTTGTTTCAGAAAAGATGGTGGCAAATTATCAGGCCCACAGCCCTTATTTACATTTAAGCCTTTTAAATATTTCCTTACGATGGGAACCGATAATTTAATATTACTTAATATTGTCGCTGAATTATTACAATTTGTACTTATAGCAGAGGTGCCAGATGGTTCAAAAACGGATTGAAAATGGCAGTTGAACATATTACAAATTTCGTTTACGTTAGAGGTAGATGTGTCGTTATAGCTCATAGTGTCCGGGAGATCGTCTGCCATTTTCTTCGACTTTACAAAAGACCAAAAATGTTTACTATCTCTATTAATCATAGATTCAGAATGATGAATAAAATCAGCGTAGCATTGACTTTCAACAATTTTTTGTCTCTTTCTTAATAGTTTAAAAGTTTCGTAATCCATAATGTTATTATATTTTTTCCATTTAGTATGATATTTAAGTTTTTCTTTAATTATTTTAACCAGTGGCTTCGAAAACCAAACTGGATATCGATAATTTGATTGAATACTTTTTTTAGGTACATATTTATCAATGATATTATTTACAACAGAATAAAAAGTGTTAGTTGCAATCTCTACATCACTATTATCAAGGCAAGAGCTCCAATCAATATCTGATAGAACCCTCTCAATGAGTTCATGATCAGCTGCGTGGAAAAGGCGTATGGTTCGTGGAGCAGGACGAATAGTCCTATAGCCAAGTGCTAGAGACTCTATTTCTAAAGTAGGGTGGTGAGGGTCTTCCGGTAATAACGGTGATTTACATCTGACTAAATTACATTGACGATTGCCAATGACTAGGTCGAGAAGCCTGTCGTTAGCATTTAAAACATAATTAAATTGTACAAAGCTTGTAAACGACAAAAACTTTTCCAATTCAGCGGCAAGATGGTCATGACAAGAGTTCATCAAGATTGGAGGGTTGTTAGAAAAATTCCATTGACTGTTACTTATATTAAAATCACCTAATACCAAAAAGGAATCATCTGAGTGTTCAATAGAACATAGTGAAACAAAATCAAAAAATTGTACTAATGCATCACGGTGAGCACCTCCATGAGGTACATAGCAACAATAAATTCTAAGACTAATTGAAGTATTAAGATTAACCAATAACTCTATAGCTTCTGCGTAATCAGAATCACCGACGAAAGGAATGCATCTAAAAGTAGTGACAGAAAGCTCACGCCTAACTGCAACAAGTACCCCGCCACCCAGAGAATCACCACGTGATTTATAATTTCGATCACATCTGTAAATACTGTAACGATTATCAAATAATTCACTATTATAAATTCCATCTAAAAGCCATGTCTCACTCAAGCAAATTATATCAAAATCAGAATTAAGTAGGTTTCTAAAGAAGATATTAGTTTTGGTACGCAAGCCCCTAACATTTTGGTAATATATTTTAAGTTTACTTAATGGATCCATTGTAATATAAGGCTTAGTTCATAATAACTTGCAATCATTACAAAATAGAGAAATAGATAGTTAATAAAACGCCAACGTGTTAAATAAATAGTAGAAAATGTAAGTATGCGGTATGTCGAGTTCCGTAGAAGCATGAAGCAAAATGCTGCAATAGAGCCGCACTTAATATAAACAACTAAGCCAACTGTAATGCGAAAAGTAGAGCTACAATTACAACTCCAATTAACAAAAAAAAACAACAATGCCGCCAAATTTTCGAGCAAATAACAATAAAAATAAAACATAGCACCTATACAATTTTCTTTAAATCCTCTTCGCAGCTTATGTGCAGTACTGGGCTAACGTCAGACATGCGGACCATTATTGTGCAATTCTTCACCCAAACGTATCTGTAATTTTTATCTTTAGCAGTTTTTTTTACTTGTTGTAAAAGCGCCTTATTGTACTTAGTTAGGTGGTCATTAAAATACACAGGGAGGTCTTTACCAACAAAACCGAGATTCGACGATCTTAGTCCACGTAACTGTCTCAGTGAGCTCAAGAATTCATCTTTTCTAGAGCGACAGAGCATACGCAAAATAATCGGCTTTTGCCTGCCTGCCTCGCTGGAAGAGGGTGCGACCCGCGTGATGAAGTCCACGTCCGAAGGCATCAATACAAAATGAGTCCGCTTTGCGAGCTCCCGCACCAAGTCCATTAGGTTTTCTCCACGGGACTCAGGGATGCCAAAAATCTCGATATTAGACCGCCGGGCCCACTGGTTTTTCACGTTGATGTCACCCTGTAGTTCTCTCAACGACGCCTTCAATAACTGAACCTCGGAGATTACAGCGTCGCACTTCTTCACTTTAGTCTCCATTTCATCAATTTTAGTGTTGAATCTTGTGTATTCCTGGCTAATAAATTCGATTGACGATTTAATATCCTTGAGCTCGTTCTGCATGCTCTCCTGGTCCTTCTTTATGGAAGTTTTGATATCTTTAATATCCTGCTTCAATGAAGAAATTTCGGTCGAGAACAAAGCGCTAAAATGAGCACTAAGCTCAACCTTCATTTTGGTAACTTCGCTCCTAATAATTTCTGCCATTTCCTTAGAGTAACACATAGGTGACAGTGTTAGAGGAGAGCTTTGAGAGGTTGTTTTGCTTGTTCCTGCAACTTCTAATGTCAATGGGGAGGATTCTTTCGTAGCTTTATCTTCGCGTGCTCCAGAGCGAACCGGGGTACTGTCCGACTTGATCCTTCTGGATTTGGACAAGCAATTCGGGCAAACCCACGTTGACCTGAATTCCTTAGTGATTTTTTTGCTTTTTTCGGGCAAAATGCACTGAGGGTGATGGAGTACTTTGCATACTTTACATGTTAAGGCGCTAGAGCTATCTCCTTCAGTCGATTGACAACAGCCATAGGTAGCCATGGTACGCAAACGATAATTTCGCGGCCCGACGTCACTATCTCCTTGGCTCAGTTGGTTCAGCACCCGACCGCCACGCAGCGACCCCGTGTTCGAGCCCAGCTGGCAGCAATAATTGTGCACGGTAGAAAGTTTATCCTCACCGATCAGCGACGCCTCCTGTAGCTTCTTCTCACTCGGACCGAAAGCAGGAACGCCCACTGGGAGGAGACACACGTCCAAACCGTTCAAGAAGAAACGAGAAGTCCAGAAATCAAAAATCGACCAATAGAAAAATAGTTTAAAAATACTCGAGCTAAGAGCGAGCGCACGTCTGTTCACAAGCTAAGGTAGAGCCGAACTGACATGATATACTACTATAATTATATATACCTACATGATAATGTCTGTGGAAAGGACTCTTATAAGATGATGTTTTTTTACGTACCTATGTTTGACGATATCTCTGTGCGTTGTTGGCCAATTTTGATTGGTGTTGATTATTTTTAAGGGGTATTAACCTTAAAAATATTATTCCTGAATTCTATTCTTCCACTAAACTCACAAAACACACTAACCTCACTGAACAGATACGGATCAGTTGAGTAACCTATAAATTGTTTGCAACAGTCTACAGTTAGCTTAATTATAGATAACACTATTATTTGTTTGTAGGTACCTACATTTTCTGAAAGAAAAAAACTGAAAAAGTCAAGTCCGTGCGAACGAAGCTTTTTACATGAAAATATCCATAACCCCATTTCGTAACAAAATGCCTAAATTTCATTATTTCAAAATTATCGTACCTACACAAAAATATGTTTCTATTTTGACAGACAAGTCAGGAAAACAGTGAAAGCCACCGATTATAAATTCTCAAAACCAATTAGCAGTACCGATCAATTATCGTGAATAATTTATAAGCGAAAACGAAGGTAGGTACCTAATTCACCCTGATTTTCGGAGCCCCCTTCAAATCACCAGGTTTCAAGGAAATAAAACAATTAATCACGAAAGAAATTTGAAATAATTTGAAGCGTTCACGTCTAATTAGCTTTCTGTGAATAATTGATTTTATTTGAGTATTCTGAAGGTAATAAAAGGCAACGTGGAAGTCGTAGGATGAGATTGCGTGACGAGCTTGACGCACATCATTTTTGAAGGTGCGTAAACAACATACCTACACCCTGGGGTGTCAAAAAGACTTCAATAGATGCAGCTCCCACAGAACAAGTTCATAGCAGCAAGTTCACATCCCTCTCTTTTGTTTAACGTCGGTTAAAAAGACACAGAAGGGCCTATACAACCTCAAATTTGTAAAAAAAAACGCAACATATAAAATGTTCTCTAAACTTAGTTCAATTACCATGCTTAATGAAGATCTTAACTTCTGTATTTATTGAGAAATTAAGGTTTTAGTATAAATTTAGAGGTAACTTTGAAATTTTTTTCTATCGAGAAAATTTTATGGAATTGTGTTTTCGAAACATATGATCGATAGAGTAAGTCCTGAACTTTACCGTAAGTAGATTCAAAAGTAAAAGATTTAGCAGTTTGGAAGATATGGAGGTCTGGCTGAGTTGATTTAGGGTAGTATACGACCTTAAGCTGCTGGCCTTCTGATAATATCAAGTATCAATCAATAAAATATTCATCATTAACCTATATTAGTCCATTGCTGGACAGTGGGATACCATTGTCCAGCAATGGTATCCCATTGATACCCTAATGAGCGCCGTAGCGTCTCAATGTCCTCAGCATGCCGCATCCAGCATCTGCTTGCAGTAATCATCAGCAATGAAACCTGGGTACGCGGCAACCAAAGAGGTCGCGTCGACGGTAGATACCTACCTCTCCCACGCTCACTTTTGATTCCTCCACTTCTGACGAGGAAGTTTCCGAAGTCTATTTTACATCTGTCAGGAAGGATGAAAAGAGAAAAAGTAAAGCTTATAATTATGTCAAAATAATTTAATTTATCATATAGAAATAAATTAATAATTTACTTATAATTAAAATAACTTTAACTATGATCGGAATGCCTACAAACATATCAACAACAAAATCGTAGTACCCACATTTTTTTTTAATTTTAATTGTAACAACAACAATCTTCAATCGCAAATTGTGGGAAAAAAATCTTTTGGACTTTTTTTTTCGTTATCAATTTGATCTAAAACGTCAGCGGAAAAAAAATGAATAAATATTTGCCTGCGGCTATAAACGCGCTATTTCCAAAATTAAAAAGCAGGTAACAAAGGTACCTACTTTACCTAAGTTACACTCCAATGCGTTCAGTTTTCATTAGCATCAGTAACGAACATCCATCCTTTAAACTTTCTTAACGAGACTCGGGGGTGTATTTAAACGAATACGCTGACGTGAAAATAAGAAAATAATTTACACCATGTGAAATCTATAAAAGTTTGCAAATGTCTTACTTAGTCTTACGTCTTACTACGTCTTATCACTTTCAACAGAAATCGATAAAATTGAACAAGATTTAATTCTATAAAAAAAAGCAATTCATAAAGTCGTTATTCGATCAAATCAAATCCATACAAATATTATAAATTCGAAGAAATTATGTGTCTTTTTCTGCCTGTGTGTTACAATTTCACGACAAAACGGCTCAACGGATGTTAATAAAATTTGGACGGAAGGTAAATGGAATCCCAGGGACGGATATAGCTACTTGAAAACCACATGCTAAGCTATCGGCAGCAGCTTCTACTTAATACAATTGCCGTCGTCACATTCATAGGCATATTTTATGCATGTAACTAAATGAACTATCCTTTCTAGGAGTTCCTAGCATACTCCGACCACCCCTGATATGGCAGCGGCGTCTCCAACTCTCGTCTCCTCCTGTGGTGTCCATGATGACCAGCGTAGATGACTTGGTGGTCGTCGTGGTCGTCGTGAGAAGTCAGCTTCTTCACTCCGACGATGCCGGATAGCAGGAGAGCTAGGGCTGACACTGCCAGTGCCTGTAATTGAAGAAAAAATTAGCTTCTCTGAGTGCTTCTCATGCATTTTTCTTGGGGCTAGATGCTGTAAATGAAGGTCAGCATTATTTATTTATGTTCTGGACTGAAATGATTTTTATTATAGTCTATAGACCTTCGTTTGAGCACAATCTCACCTGATGGAAAGTGAAGTTGTGGCCGACGGTGTATCACGAAGGTCTAGAAGACACTTGTATAGGTAGATTTTAAATGATAATTATTATGGTCCCATAAGTTCTTATCTTTTTTGTCAACTTGATAAGCCTGTATTTATTTACTGCTTTACAATTGCCTTCAGTTTAATGGTTCCATCTTGATGTTTTTAAATACTAAAGTCAGATTTCTAATTTTTGAATATTCTTTTTCTAATTGAGAATTTTCTCCTTCCTCCTCCTCAACAGCCTAATAATGGTCCACTGCTGAACGTAGGCCTCCTTTGAAAATCACCTTATTGGTATGTATGTCATGATTAATTAATGAAATTTTCTCCTTATTTGAAGTCAAATATAAATCTTCTACGAAAGCTTTTTAATAATATCCCAAAAAATTTCGATTTCGGCAGGATTCGAACCCGCGCCTCACCACCCACGTACAGATGCGCTCTAACCAACTAAGCAACGAGATCGACACGTGCCTGGTCGAAAATATCTGGGACTTCTTACAAATATCAATCGCCCATGTCCCCTTATCCACTTATAACAGTTGTTCAGTACTTTCTCTAATTTTTTAATCAAAAGAAGAAAACGAACGATGAAACTGCGGCTATTCCTTAAAGATATGAGTCGTTTATTAAAAACGATTATTAATATTGTAAAGATATCCTAAAAACTTGTAGAAAAGATTAGGCGTGACTTGTGTCATTCGATCTCGAAATACATAAAATCCCGATGCATAAAAAGCGCACGATCAACGCATCAGTATACAGTTTTCTCTTCACGGATTCTGAGCATACAGGCCTGGCATAATTACTCACTTTTCCCAATTAGAAGTATGCGAGTGTGTTGCGGGGATTTGTTTGGTACAAGCGGGCAACACTGGATTTCATCAATTACACTGGATTTTTTTACCCATCTGTCCTTTAAGTAAGAAAAGCTTGATGTGTTGGTGTGAAGAGATGACAGAATCTATAACCATACTATCCATACTATCATTATTAATTCGAAAGTATCTCTCTCTGTCTGTCTGTCTGTTACCTTTAACGCCCAAACAGCGGTCTCAATGAAATTTGGCACTGAGGTAAATGATATCGAGGGGATGGACATAGGACACTTGAAAAGCGCAGGCAAAGCCACAGGTAGTAGCTAGTATCATATTAATCACTATTCCTATATCGTCGTATCCTACGAATAAGGTTACAGTCGCCACTGTGACCTTTTATTTTTATTGCATTTTTGCAATCTCCATTATCATTTACATCATATCATTTCGAAAAAACTGAATAAATAATGAAAATAAAAAAGTTATTAGGATTTTAAAATTTGGTTACAATTGCACTGATGCATTTAGCCCGACGAATAAGGTAACAAAAAGCTTTGGGACTGTTTGAGCCCTACCCCGACTTTCAGTACTGATGAGGTGAGTATGTCAATGAAACACCTTGAACTCTCGGAGTAGACTGATTTAATTTTTATCTTATGAACTATATAGCCCTAGACCGCGCGTTCTCGTCAGCGCGATCTAGAGCTCGTACACTTTTACTAGCGACATCTAGTTATGCGCCGGAACTAAAAGAGGTCACGTGGCTAGTGGACTAAACATACCGCCCGCGAAGGACCTAGTATGCTATGTCCTTACAATGGGTAAAAAATCCTTACATTAACAAAGTCAAATAATTACTAAATTACAAGAGTACTCAACTCAAGTGAATAATTGAATTTAAGTTCTACACTTGAGAGGCAATAATAGCATAAAAGTTTATTCTTAAAATTACACTTTGTTATGGCACAGGTCAAAAGAAACAAAATACAAACAATTAGAAATAAAAAAAAACAAAATTAAGAAACATCTTAATTAGCTAGTTATCTAAGTAACTCGTTTCTGTCATTCAGACCTACGAAACTACATAACAAAATTGCATCTATTATTAATTAAATTCAACATACAGCTGCTGGACTTCTATTATTTGACATCATCATTGACCGGTAAAATACAAAGTTTGGAAGTCGGTCTCTTTACTAAAGTTTTATTTGTAAGTAAGGTGACTACACGGGTGACATGATCTTGACCAGGGTGTTTTTGAACTACACGACCTAACAACCAACGCCCCGGAGGCAGATCATCTTCCTTAATAAGAACTATGGAGCCGATGGCTGGTTCCGGGACCTTTGCGGTCCATTTGTATCTTTGTACCAAATTAGTAAGGTATTCTTGGGACCAACGACTCCAAAAACTCTGCAAAGACTTCTGAATAAGTTGCCACCTTGTCAAAGAAGAGATTTTTGAGTTTTCAAATTTTTGATCTGCGACTGCCAGTAGTGGTTCCCCTATCAAGAAGTGGCCGGGAGTCAGTGGAAGTATGTCATTAGGATCTGTTGTATCCATTACCGTGATAGGTCTAGAATTTAAACATGCTTCAACTTGACATAGAAGAGTACTTAGTTCTTCATAGGTAAGAGTAGAGTCACCTATTACTCTTTTCAGGTGATACTTGGTACTTTTCACCCCTGCTTCCCATAGGCCTCCAAAATTGGGAGCGTGAGGTGGAATGAAATGCCATCGGGTTCCTTGTGTCTCGCAGTACTCAGCAGCCGCCTTCTGAATGCTAGTCAGTTCTTGGAGCTCTCTCGAAGCTCCGACATAATTTGTACCATTATCACTCCAGATATCTGAACAGTGTCCCCGGCGGGCTGTGAATCTTCTGAATGCTGCGATAAAGGCTTGTGTGCTCATGTCACTAACTAGTTCTAAGTGTATAGCCTTGGTGGCCATACAGATAAATAGACAAATATAACCTTTGTATGAATGGTTTCCCCGCCCTTTGGAAGTTCTTATTTGCAAGGGACCTGCATAATCGGTCCCGCTGTGCTTGAAAGCTCTAGCCGGTGTACAACGTGCTGCAGGAAGTGAGCCCATTAATTGTGAAGTTCCGGCCGCCCTATACCGGATACATTTAACGCATTTATGTATATGCTGCTTAACTATACTTTTAACCCCTATAATCCAGCAGGTTCTCCTTATGTGATTAATCATTAACTGAGTTCCTCCATGCAAGGTGACTTTATGAGCTTCATCTACAACCAGCTTGGCTAAGTGTGAGTTATGTGGGAGGATCACTGGATGCTTTGTTTCCTCAGACAGGTATGAATTTTGGAGTCTGCCACCTACTCTAATTATCCCTTTTTTATCAAGGTAAGGGCTTAGTGTTTTCAGTTGGTTGTTCTTAGATGTTATACACCCTTTCATCTTCAATTCTTTCAGTTCTTCAGCAAACTCTTCACCTTGTGTTTTTCGAACACAGCAATCCCAGGAGTCATCAAGTTCATCCTTTCTCAGGTATCCATTTTTCTTATACATCATTCTCCTACAGTATGAAATGACTCTTAACATTTTATTTAGCGAAGAGAATTTTTCAAGTATTGTACTCCTTTGAACTGAAACATTGACTTTGATATTTTCTTCTAGGTCAACTTTAATTTCTTTAGGTCGCTTATATTTTATTTCTTTTCCTTTCAGAAACTGGGGTCCTGTAAACCACATCTCTTGGTCAGCTAGCATTGACGGTGCTATGCCACGGGAGGCACAGTCAGCTGGATTGTGCTCGGATGCTACATGGTACCACTGGGATGCCTCTAACGTGGTTAAGATTTCGGAAACACGATTGGCCACGAACGTTTTCCATCGACTCGGGTGGCTGTTAAGCCATGCTAGGACAATAGTAGAATCTGTCCAAGCCTTTACCTTATTTTTATCCAGGTTGAGTACTCCTACCGTCTCTTGGATAAGTCTAGTCAGCAACACTGCACCAGACAACTCTAGCCTTGGGATACTGACTTGTTTCAGGGGGGCAACTCGAGTTTTCGCTACCAACAATGAGGTGTGAACTTCACCAGACGGTCTTATAACACGAAGGTATAGTACTGCCGCATATGCTAATTTAGAGGCATCACAGAATCCATGTAACTCAACGTCAACATCATTAGCTTGAGTACCTAGCCATCTAGGTATGTGTACAGAGGTAAGTTGTGGCAATTCAGCCCGATATGTTATCCATTCACTTAATAATTCTGGTGGTACCGCTTCATCCCATCCAATGCCTGCGAGCCACAGTCTTTGAATAAAGATTTTTGCTGTGATTATGGTAGGAGCTATCCATCCTAGTGGATCAAATAGTCGGGCGATATCCGATATCACCATTCGTTTTGTTACTGCTCCAGTGGCTGATGTTGGAAGTTGTACTGAATATCTAAAATAGTCCTCACTGTGGTTCCAGGTAAGCCCTAATATTTTTATTGTTTTATCCAACTTGAATTCCACTTCTGTGTTATAATTCACTTCCTTTTTCATTTCACTTTGCTCTTCAATTTTATTTTCGTACGCATTTATCCTTCCTAGAAGTTCTTCATTATTGCTGTTCCATTTTTGTAATTTAAATCCTCCTCTTTCTAATAGATTATTCATTTGTTTATACAGGTCAATACCCTCTTCCACAGTTGAACAGCCCGACATGAGGTCATCCATATAAAACCTCTTGAGTACATTTTCAGCAGCTATGGGAAACTTCTCTCCTTCATCTAGAGCTAATTGTTGCATAGCCTTTACAGCCAAATAAGGAGCGGGTGACGTCCCAAATGTTACTCTTCCTATTATGTAATCCTTTATTTTTTCCTCAGGGCTATTTCTCCACACTATCCTCTGAAACATCTCCGCATCCTTATCAGCTACTCGAACTTGGCGGTACATTTTTACAATATCTGCTACTACAGCTATGTTGTGCGCTCTCCATCGTAAAATGATGTGTCGGAGATCTGCTTGTAGGGTTGGTCCTACCATAAGCGTATCATTTAGTGATACTCCTTTGTCATTTGGACTGGATGCATTGAATACTACTCTCACCTTAGTTGTCAGCTTGTCTTCTCTTATTACTGCGTGGTGAGGTAAGTAAACAGCTTTATTTTTGTTCTGGTCATTCTCATCGACTGGTTTCATGTGCTCTAACTGTAAATACTCGTTTATTACCTCATTATATTGTTCTCTCAAGCTATGATTCCTTGACAACCTTTTCTCCAATGATTTTAGTCTGCATATAGCTATGTTTCTAGAGTTCCCATCCATACATTGTGGATGTTCATCCTTAAATGGTAACTTTACTATATATCTTCCATCTGTAGCCCTTTCAGTAGTCTGTGCAAATAAGGCTTCACACTCTTGTTCTTCTTTAGTCAACATCGATGTACCACTTGGAATTTGCTCTTCTAGTTCCCAAAACTTTTTTAATAACTCATTGTCATTGCACTGTACATGAAATGAATATGTGACATCAGTTTTGTGATTTTCAGATTTTTGTGGCACAACACCCGACAGAATCCATCCTAACGAAGTGCTTTGAGCCACTAGGTTCCCTGTAGGACTTTTCTTTAGTCCTTCCCTGAGGATATTGCTATAAACGTCAGCTCCCAACAACAAATCTATCCTTTGCGGTGTATTGTATTGAGGATCAGCTAATTCCAAGTCTTGCAGTTCAACCCAGTCTAAGGTTTCTACATTCCTTTCTGGTAAGTAAGATGTTATGTTCTTCAGTACATAAGCCTTAATCTGAACACTAAACTCTGGGTTGGTCCTTGATTTAATGGATGTAGACACCATGTGTACAGCTTTGATATTGGATTTTTCACTACCTAATCCGGAGATATGGCTATCTACAGGTACACGCTTCAATTTCAAGAGCTGAGCTGCTGCTTCTGTTATAAAACAAGCCTGTGAACCCTGATCCAATAAGGCTCTTATCGTTTGGTAGTCACCGTTCTTAGTTTCGGCGTTAACTAAAGCAGTGGCTAGTAAAACTTGGTTATTTATTGCTACTTGGTCTGTATCTGTAGACAAACATGCAATTACTGGATCTGTTGGACTTGCAGTTTCAGCAGTAGTTTGGGAAGAATCATTAGCCTTCGACGAGATTATCTGATCACGTGGGATGTGCAGCAAAGTATGATGTCTTCTGTGACAAATCCGACAAGTTGTGGGTTTTCGACAATTGTGTACACTATGATTACCACCAAGACAGTTAAAACACATTCTGTGTTTCATTACAAATTCTCGTCGCTCGTTTAGGTCTTGTCCAGCAAACTTCTTGCAGAATGAGATCTTGTGATTGTCGGCGCAGAATTCACAAGGGAAAGAGGTGGGTTCCTTAGATATACCTGGGTTTTCTTCCTCGGAGGTTGCAACAAAGGTTTTTGTGACTGGTTGCTGATTGGAAGTACTTCTACGCTGTACTTGTTTCTCGGGTTCAACAAACTCTAACGCTCGGAATCTACTTTCTAAAAAAGCTTTAAATTGGTAAAAGGTGGGCAACTCATTTATGTCCCTATCTGGGCTCGAGATCGAAAGTTCCCATTGTTTTTGAGTTTCAGAGTCTAATTTGGAACTGAGTATATGAATGATTATAATATCCCATGTAGTCACCTGTACGCCCAAACAACTAAGAGCATTTAAGCAGTCGGAACTAGTGTCCAAAAGATCCTTCAATGCCGAAGCGGACTCCATTACCATAGCACGTTGTTTGAACAGTTTGTTCAAAATTGATTTGGACAAAAATCTTTTATTATTATATCTATTTTCTAGGAGTTCCCAACAACGTGCGTAGTTTGAGTCCGCTATCGGAGTGTGTCTGATGAGTTGTTCAGCCTCGGCAGTGAGATGAGCTTTCAGATAATGAAGTTTTTGAACATTATCTAGCGAGGTGTTTTTGTGGACCAATGACACAAATAAGTCGCGGAACGTAGTCCATTCCTCGTATTTTCCAGAGAAAAGCGGAATTGATATTTTTGGCAATTTAGCTAACGAAGAGGCTGAACCACTCATCTCAGATTTCGCTTGACTACTCTCTGATGCGGATGGTGGTGGGATTTTTACAGTTTTCTTTTCCAACGTGTCTTTCATATAACATTTGCTCCTTAAGTAGCTTTCCTCAGTTTGTTCATTGACTTTATCTATAACGTAAGAGCTTTTGCATATATCCTCTTTCGGAAACTTACTAAACAATTGATAGTGGTTGTCTCGAAACCGTGCCCAATCATTTTCTAGTATTTCAAGTTTTGAGCTTATGTAAGTTAAGGTAAGTCTTTCTTTGGGACATTTTTTGAAATTGCTTAGCCCTCTCTCAATGGAATTGCTTAGTTCGTTTTGTGTGCTAATGAATAGATCCATTTTAAACAGCAGTCTTATTTATGTAGCTCTCAACTAAGATTATAAAATAAATAACACGATTGGGTAACTACCTAAAGCTATGAGGAATAAACAAATTGACTTACATACTTATGTAGGTACAATGGCTACCTACTATTATCTAATAGGTCTCTAGGATCTGGTAATTAAAATTTAAATATAGGTATGTATACAGCCTGTAGAAAAACTATTAGTAAACGTCCGTAAAATAACAACTGCTGTAATATTACCTACCTATTACGTACGTAGTACCGAATAATAAACACAAAAAACAAACAAAATGTCCCTATACCGAACTGGTAGGTATAGATCACAATAGACATAAAATCGTCACGTATTGCACTTTCAAACCCACGAAAAAATGTACTACTTAAACAAAGTTACCTACTACTCTTTACCGAACTTGTAGGTATAAAACCATCACACGACTCACTAAAACACTGCACAATAGTTATCTATAATAAACTCACAAAATGATCTTCGTTCTACATATAAATTAAAAGTACTCACAGTTTTATCTGCTACCACCTACGCACTGCGATCTTGGATGTGATGCACTCGGAGCTGCTGGCTGGTGTCCTTGCGTCAGCCAGCAGTCGTCTATCTCCAGCACGCAGGGGAGATAGGAATATATCGCCTCGTCTGTGGTGCGGGGGGAGGCAGTTCCGATACTACCTCAACCGCCCGCGTTGATCTCTCTTTGAGCACGGTGGAAGGTAGTACTATCCGACCCCCGGCTTTGTACTCCTCCTCTTCTGGGATTCAAGGGACTCTGGGTCAATGACCTTTCGTCCAGCGCAGCGTCACGCTGCTTGGTGCTCACTGAAGCCGACAGGTTGCCAGCTCAGAGCGGTGATCACGGGGGATTTCTCCGCACCCGCATAAGTCGGTGGTATGGTGGCCACCGACTCCGAATACGTGGTGCTCACTGAAGCCGACGTGTAGTCAGGCTCAGAGCGATGGTCGCGGGGGATTTCTCCGCACCCGCATAAGTCGGTGGTATGGTAGCCACCGACTCCGAATACGTGGCGCTCACTGAAGCCGACGTGTAGTCAGAGGCTCAGAGCGATGGTCGCGGGGGATTTCTCCGCACCCGCATAAGTCGGTGGTATGGTGGCCACCGACTCCGAATACGTAGCGCTCACTGAAGCCGACGGAAGTCAGCTCAGAGCGATGGTTGCGGGGGATTTCTCCGCACCCGCATAAGTCGGTGGTATGGTGGCCACCGACTCCAAGTAGCTGATCACTAGGATCAACTAAAAAAGCAGCTACTGATCATCAGACTCGATAAGGACCAATGTTTGAGCCCTACCCCGACTTTCAGTACTGATGAGGTGAGGATGTCAATGAAACACCTTGAACTCTCGGAGTAGACTGATTTAATTTTTATCTTATGAACTATATAGCCCTAGACCGCGCGTTCTCGTCAGCGCGATCTAGAGCTCGTACACTTTTACTAGCGACATCTAGTTATGCGCCGGAACTAAAAGAGGTCACGTGGCTAGTGGACTAAACAGGGACTTTTTTTCATGTGCGAATCGCAACCGACATGGGTATTTTCCGCCGAATATGGTTACACGCTCCACAGTACTCGTTTACCGCGGGCGAACAGGCGCGCGTGCGGTGCGCTGCGAGTCGTTTTACGTTGTAAACTGAGAAACTAAAACGAGGCAAGTACTAAGGTATATAAATTAGTGTCTACGAAAGATGCCCCTGCACGGTAAGAAAAGTAAAATGTAAGTACTTACCTATTTAAAGTTGAAATATGGTTATTAACACAGGTCATGAAAAGTGCTTGATCCGTGAAACTGTCAAAATATTGGAAAACTTAGGAATAAATTATTATTATTTATTCGTAGTAAACATCCCGTTTTAAATGACAAAGATAATTCAGTGCAGTTACTAATAAATATAATGTTCTATTTGCTCGCATACATTCGCATTACATTCGCGTGCATTCTTGCGAATACGAATGCGAGTATTAAAAATCTTGTAAATGTTCGCGAATGCAAGTATTCGTTACATCTCTATTATAGATGAATGGATCTATCTATTAGATTATTAGAATAGATAATAGAATACCTAGTTTTTAGATTGATATAAGAGCCTCTGTTTAAAACCTGATTTTATTAATTACATACTTATTTTCAGAGCAATGAAGAAAACTTCAATTGATATGGGCTACACACGTCCAGCTTCACAAGAGGAACTGATCTTGCAGCCTGATCAACTTGTAATAATAAACGTAACAATCTCTAATTATATACATAGATAGGTATGTATGTAAACTGCACGCCAAGAAATTACCAAATGAGTCAGTTTTATGTAATTTTTTAGTTTCTGCTTTAACCAATAGGTACATTTTGTTTTGTTATTTTTACTTGCTGAAAAATTATCAACTATTTTTCAAATCTTTCCCTCATACAACCGTGATTTAAAATAGGTATGGTTATATGTTTTGAAAACTAGTGGTATAAAATTAAACACTCATTAAATGTGCCTTACCTACCTACAAATTAGGTATTCTGTTTATAATTATAAATAGTGTTGAATGAATAGAAGGCTGTTTTAATACCTACTAAATAAATCTGATTATTTTAATGAAAAAAATTATTTGCTGGTCCCCTACCTATACTAGTAATTCTATAAACAGTAGACCTCGCGAGCACTTAGACGACCTCTGTGCCGTGGCGGGCGAAGGTCTGCCTGCGACGCAGGAACATTTGTACGATCTGCAGGTATGGTTCCGGGTGTTCTGGTCGTTTTATATTTATAACAAAAAACATCTATCTTTGTAATGTGTTGTGTTATGTAGGTATATAAGTTATCTTGTACCCAAAATACAAGCCCTGCTTAGCTTGGGGCTAGATAATGCTGTGTGAGTTGTCCAGCATCATTTATTTATATCTGATTATATTATTTATTTATGTGTATTAATTCACTTTATTTATACATTATATGAAAATATACTTAAATAATAAATATACTTTATTTATATTTAACTGAATTTATTTCTTTATTGTATTTATTTATGTTTTTTACTTTTTTCAACAATTAATTGTCTAATTCCAAAAATTATATCATTTAGACGCCTGAGTAATCTGTAACATAATACAAAATGTTGAGCAACAATAACAAAATCGATAACTAAAACGTCTTCCTAAACAAAACCAATTATGACAAAAAATCGCACCGCTATTAGCATTAGGATATTTGATTATTTGATTGTCAGTCAAACTATGGCATAAGTAAATAAAAAGGTTAGTCCATAGTAAAATTAAGAATTCTGAAATAAATTAGTTTGTGGTCTACTAAAAAAAGTTTAAATCTTTGAAATAAAATCTCATAAATCTGCAAACATACGAAGACGAAACATTTGGCCGGGCTATTACTTAGTTCCTACGTCCTACTCTCGAAGTGTTACAAAGATGTTCTAATAGGCGGCGCTGTACGGTAAATGCTCTAATGCTTATTGTTGCATTTTGCAGAGCTATTTTTCTCGTCATGGCAAAAATATCAGTAGATCTTTACCATTTTATACGAGAAGAAATAAAAATTAAAAAAAACCTTTCAATCAAAAAAATAATCATCGAAATCAGATGTCTTAAAGCGGAGATGTTCGGTAGCCCCCTTTTTGTCCTTTTTGGAGGAAACAAGCCTTTCATCAAAAAACCCCGACGACAAAAAAATCTATAAAATTGTAAAATCTGTAGGTACACCAAGTTCAGTAGTTAGTAGTTAGTAATAGTTTCGTCCAGATCGGTCGTAAAACCTGTAGAAGATTACGTACATTCTGACAGCACCCATACTTATGCTAGTTGGGTGCTGTCGCCTCTGCATCAACTATGCAGAGGCGCTTCGCTCACTTCGCTCACTCGGTCAATTATGTAGAGACTTTATCATTGTGAAATACACTATAAAACACCAAAACATATGTATTCTCTAATCTATAATAGGCTCCAGGCTCATTGACGTGTTCTTTCATCGGGTTACGGCCGAGAGAGGATGGATTAATAATAATAATCCACACAGCATCATCTAGCCCCAAGCTAAGCAGAGCTTGTGTTATGGGTACTAGATGAATTATATACTTAATACAATAGGACAATATGAACATATCTTTTATATAGGCCTACATTTTATATAAATACAAAATAGGTTAGAAGAAACTAACAACAAAAAAGCCAATAAATGGCCTTCACAGCTAAACGCCAGTGTGGAAAATAAATACTCGCATTCGCATTCGCAACAATGTACGCGAATGTAATGCGAATGTTAAAAGGGCAAATAAAACATTACATTTATTTGCACTGCACTGAATTAGTCATTTAAAACGGGTTATTTACCATGATTTAATCTATGAATTTTCCAATATTTCGAGACAATTTTATGCGCATGATCACGGAACAGCGGTTTTAAAGCGATTTAAAAGTTTTATGCTGAATTACCTTTTTCATATGAAAGGAATTATAACGTACTAGCAGCGCCTTGCGGTTTCACCCGCGTAGTTCCCGTTCCCGTGGGAATTCCGGGATAAAAAGTAGCTTATGTTCTATTCCAGACTATAATCTATCTCTGTGCCAAATTTCATCCAGATCCGTTCAGCCGTTCTGGCGTGATAAAGGAACAAACATCCATCCATCCATCTAAACTTTCACGTTTATAATATTAGTGAGATAAGTCTCATTAATTTATTTAAAAAAAAAAAACAATCTAGAATGAGTTTTGCCTAGCTTACGAAAGTACTACTTTTCGTAGTAGGTATGTCAGCAATCCTACAGTTTCATAAAAACTCGATTTAAGCTTTCGAATGAATTTGAGCCATTTAGTTAAAGAACTTTGATAAGTCAGCTGTAGTAGTTGTGATTTGTCCCGAATTGGGAATCGAACCCGAAAATTATCAAAATACCAAACGAAATTCTGGAAGGAAAGTAAAATGTAACCCTCTTAAGTTTGTAATTGTCCTTATTATTTCGTCGAATAAGGTTATAAAGACGATTGTTACCTTCTTAGTTTGACGTCGTGTAGCGAATCTTCGTGGAAAAAGGTCACAATGGCGTTTAGAATGGCATCGATTTGAAACTTGCACGCGGAACAAGGTGCTAAGCGACAAAAACTAGGGAAAACGGTTTTTTTTATACATGAAACTTACATGATAATTTAGCGAAAAATATAATAAAACGCTTGATTAAAAAAAAACATACTCGCTTAATAGAAACTTTTCGAAATAATTAGAAAAAACCGTCTCCTGTAAAGTTGGTGTTTTGCAATAGTGACCTTATTCGTAGGATACGACGATATATTATTTACGAACGGTTGTGGATACCTAATCCAGTTGTCCGGTATCCCCTTCCTGAGGTCTTTCACCAGTAGTGATACGTCCACTGCTGGTCTTGCCTGCTCCAAACAAAGGGTTTTGTCATTCGCAGAAGAAATGTTAAGGAAACTGCTGATCTGTCCTTCCTCGCGTAAGTTCTCTTCTTATAGGGTTTTTCAGTTTAATTCTACACTCATTATCATATCAGCCCATACACGTCCACTGCTGGACATAGACCGCCCGCATACGACGACGTCACAAATAACGGAGCGGTCCTGAGCTGCTTCCATTCATCGACTCCCTGCGACCGCTACGATGATAAAATAATTCTACACTACGTACTACGGATCATTTTTTCGTATATTCAATTAAAAAAAAATACTACAGGCTACAACATAAATAAAAATAAGAAACCTGTTAGTGTTTCAATCAATGGATGACAAAATTATCAGCAACAATATTTTTGTTACAAATATCTGATATCGAAGATAATCTAGTCTCTCGTCTACGCCAACGTAGACGCCAACCACTGATTACGATTTTATAGATTGCTTCTCGATCATTCAAAATGTTAACAGGGATGCATAAAACTAATTTGATTTGTCTTTTTAACGCTGAGATTTCTAGACAGTCCGCTTGACAGGAGAAATTAAAAAAAATACATTTTATTTCAATTTTGATCGCGAAACAGTTACGAAGAACTTTTGATATATCAGCTAACTACTAGTAGTACCGTATCCATGGAATATAATACAATAAATACCAAGATAATATAACACAAGCTCTAAGCCATAAGTTTGATGAAGGTATAGAAATGTGATCATATCGTCTCATTTGTCTCAATATATATCGTGTTTGCGTAGTTCTATACGTCATACGTCATACGATGGATTCTCCAGCATTATTTATTGACAAACATGGACTTAGCTGCATTAGGGGAGGCCAATGTCTGATAATATAGGCTCATAATGATGATGATGATCATGGACTTAAAATAAGTTTCTGGGTATAAGTAATTATTGTACTGTAAAACAAAACCACAGGGAAGTAAAATCTGGGAAACCATACCTAACTACAACAATTTAAGAGTCAAAATTTGATCTCCCAATCATTATTCATCATCCTTAACGTGTTAGGGTGACAGCAATGTCATTTTGATAGATAGTCAAAGTGACAGCTTATGTAAAAAAATGGCGATCGTTTTTTGTTTGAAAAAGTGAAGTTTTCTGCGCTCGATTTATCAAAGGACGTGGTTCGATTTCGCGATCCTTTGGGAAATTTCCATAATCCTTTAGGGTGGGTTTCACCTCTTGACAAACGATAATTCTATAGGTATCTATCTAACTAACTGTGTATCTACATTTTGTTAGATCTTGGTGAAGAAACTTCTATTAGAATGATATTAAAGAAATCATATGAAGCTTATTTTTGCAGTCGCAATCTTAGATAAAGAAGGCATAGAATGGGAAACGAGATGAAGCCCAAAAATTTTTAAAAATACGTACCTAACTATCATTTTTCCTTAAGTATACATACATTTATGTGCTTGAAAGCCTTGAAATTATGCTTGACAACTAACACATACATAGATTTGTTTTTGGGTTCAAAATCAAGAAAATGGTTGAGTGACACTATCCCTGTGTGTCAAGCTATATGACAGCAGCGTGTTTTTTCTTTATGATTGCGAGAATGTCCGAGACTCTAGCATGAACAGTATGAATACTTAGGACTTGGTTTTGTATGGGCTAGAATGGAAAAGATGTCATACAAAGCACCTCAATACTAATCTGTAGGCTTAGTACGAGTAGACACAAAAAGATTACGACCTAAGCAATCGAGAACCATTGACGTTTTTTTACGAAAAAGGCTTAGAATGGTAGTAGGTAGACACAAACGAGGTATAGCCAATTAAATTCGACAAATACGGCTCATTTTCCTGTTTGTATTCGTGCGATTGTATGCGAGAAAGCACTGAAGCTATAATTTATGCTTAACAACCTCACACATAGATTCGGTTTAGCCTTCGAAATCAAGAGAATTGTTGAGTGAGTGTGCTTTAACTATAAGATTGACGTTTTTGGGTTAGACGTGGAAAAACGTAGATGCGGTGCAAGTACCGTGTGAAATGTTTTCCCGAGTGTTCTTATTTTTCTTAAAATACCAATTGAGGGTATATCTATGAACAAGCTACGTTGGTAGTGCTCTATCTACTCATTTTTATTATATCAATGTCACAAACATGTCATGTCAAAGTGCAACAAATCACTCAAAATCATTTGAAAACTATCATCAAGTTCGTAAGAAACAATTTAATCGTTGTCATACTTCGAAAAGTAGTTTCTCTTGACCCAGTAGGGCCGCTTAAAGACGCTTAATGTAAAGACTCAAAAAGAAATGAAAGTGTTCGTAAGATAATGCGCACAGCCTATACTAAGCACTCTGAAACCTTGATTACCCTTGACGCACATGCCCATCTTCTAAACCGTAAATTCTCTTTATTGTGAATGCGAGTTTATCTACGAAGAAGCGACGCGTGATCCGAGAACTGGCTGGTGAGTATCTGGCGCAGTGCATCAACTTAACCAAACAGAGGAAAATGCAGCCAGCGTCTCGGGGACGCTTCCGACTTGTTCAATATGGATCAGTTAAGGTACCCGTAGATTATTTGAGATATAGTTTATAGTTAACTCAATTCTTTCAGTTGTAAATACGAGTTCTAATTTATCAACATCCATATGTAGCAACGTCTCCTTAGCTATCTAATTCGAAAACGGCCGATAGCTAGCTAGGGTACACAAAAGAGTAGGTTTGTAATAAAAAAATATGATATGAGAAATTCGCAATTCGCGGCGACCGTCGCGACAGCCTATATAGAGCTTTTAATTTTCTGATTATGAACGTTATTGGCAATAAAGACTTTAATCAAAAAATTTATATTTTTGCTCATAACATCAAAAAGGTTATTATAGTTATAAGTGTAGAGCTCAAGCACATTATTAACGTACGTTATTTATTAAGCTTTATTAACGCTGATGCTATTTGAGATTGTTCTCAACGAATAATTATTACCTAATACTGCAGTGAACAACGTAGGTTACAAAAAAAACTGTTAGGGTCTTGGTCGCTACAAAGATAGGTACTAAAAGTTAAAAAAAAAACAGACTTACTACTTGGTAAGTCTATTTCAAATAACCTTTTTTTTTATAATGGATTATTGTCACACAGTGACTATGTCACTCCCGTAAGAGACCGAATGTAGAGAAATAGAATGGGGGCTTTTCAATACAATCTTTAAAAAAACAATCACGGTTTTTATTTTGACTAGATGTCTAGTTGTGTCTAGTGATTTTATTTTCACTAGATGGCGCTGGAAAAAAGTCAAGTGGCAATGGCAAGTGTCGCAAAATAAACCACGAAATAATTTTCTGTTTCCACCAGTTTTTGACACTTTTTCATTCAGCCCATCTGTCTTAGTCTATGGCAACCAGTTTTTTTTTTTTTAAAGTACTCATTATAAAGCCCTCTTTTCGCATTCTTCATGTTAAAAACATGGGAAAACATACAAACTCAACCGGAAAGAAATCCAAACAAAAACATAAATGTGAGCCCTAAGCAAAAACAGGAAAGAATGATTAGGGTTTTTTTGACGACGGAACCCTAAAAATATAAATTTTAATCTATTTTGTTTCTCTATTTTTGCTCTGAATGCTACATATGTTCCAAATTTCATGTTCGTAGGCCTACAGGAAGTACCTAAAAACTTAAACATTTACATGAGTGAGTAAGTGATGATTGAGGGTTGATAATTCCAAAACTGAATTATTTTGATAAATGTCATTTTGGAAGTCGGTTAACTACGTTGGCTAGAGTACCCTTGGTTTCAGTTGTAACAAAGATACGATAGGTTCCTGAAAAGTACCTCGAGATGGTTTGAGAAAAGTGTTGGCGGCCGTCTACTAGACTTGGCAGGGCCAATATCATGGCCCCTGATAAACGTTTGATCGTTTGAGAGGCTTTTCAGGGTTAAAAAAACTGCCACTTGATTCCACCTATCCTCAGTTACCATACAGCACACGGTCTGCTGAACACCCTGTATAATTTACCAGCATTGTTTATTTATTTCTTTCGGGTGTTAGTGTTTTTCTGTGTGTAGGAAAAATATGTATACATTGTAATAAGTACAATCAGTTATCTAGGACAGAACTTACTTACTTTAATTATAACTTAGTACCCATATCAAGCTCTGCTTACATTGGGGTTAGATGATGCTGTGTGAATTATCCAACTCTAGTTTCTGCCCGCGGTTTCACACGTTGTTTTTATGGATACATTAATAGGTTATTTTTATCCTATTGGAACTTTATGGAATGAAACATAGCCTATGTTTCATTCCAGGCTCAAAGTTACATCTATGCAAAATTTCAGCACGATCCGTTCAGTAGTTTTGGTAACAAAGTAGCAAACATCCATCCATCTAAACTTTCGCATTTAAAATTAGTTGCCACAAAAAGTTACGTAAAAATACAACAATGTGTTTATTTTTACCTTCATAGTCAGGAGCCCTAGGCCGCCGATGCCGGCCGCGCCGAGAGCCTTCGCAAACATCATCCCGATAAGCGCCACGCCTCCGCCGCCGCCGCCTTTCCCTCTGCCGGTTCCTGGAACCCGAGGAAATGTTGTTCAATTATTTATCTCACTCCATTATATTTTTTTTAAGTGCAATAAAGTGTTCATTCATTCATTCATTATCTCCTCCTTAGCTCCACGACCACCCGAGGTCACTCCGCGAAGCCTACGAAGATCCTAGGAAGATTCTGCGCTTCTGGACGCAGTTAGGCTGGTTACGCTAGCAGAACGACCACGCACAATGGTTCAACCCGGGTCTCGGTCCGGATAAAAGAGTACACACACACTTCTCCTTAGCATCTTGCACTGCTAAACGTGCCTCCTTCACACAAACAAGAAGGATCTTCTATTATCACGACGAAAGTTAATAACTTAACCTGGTCTGGTGGAACTTTTTATCATATATCGTAAATTAAGTTACTTCTTGGATCTGTAACTTCTCCTATGGTTTAACTTATTACTGGCGACCGGCTCCGGCTTTGCACGTGCATTAGAGAAGTTAAATATTATATAATGTAACTCCATGGGCCTACACGGGCACGCCAGCAAATTTCTCTGTCAACGTCATTTTTTCTGACATTTCTACGATTAACATCTTTATATTTCAAGCAATTAACACAAAACTAATTAAACACATAAAACTACATAGGTTGATGTGTTTAATTCGTTTTATACTCTTCATGATACTCATTTTATTAGTGAAATTCGTGTAAAAACCGTTTGGTAGTTTTCGAGTTTACCGCGTTCAGGAAGACAAGAAAAGCTCCTTTAGTCTAGTCGGTCAATGAATGATTGTGATCCATCCAACCCCCTCTTTTGATCACTCATTTGACTGGAATACTGTTCCAAAGTGTGCAGTGGGGATATTTGCCATAATCATCATGATTGGCTATACACAAACAAGTCCAGTATGTCTGTCTGTAACAGGGCTTACTGCTAAATATATCAGATGCTAGCTGGAGAATAACCCAGCTTTGACGGTTTCACGCCAGTTCGATAAATAACGACTAATACAACTGGGAAGCATGATCTCTTTCAAGTTAAATCCCTTTACTGGCTGGTGGGACTAAAGAAGACTGGCTTGCTAGCCAGTCTTCTTTAGTGCCTACTCCTACTCTAGGCTGCTTTGCTAGCCCTGGATTAAATATGGGCGCGCTTTAAAAAAAATTGATTTCCTCTCCTGTTGAGTCTTGTAATCTTAGTAATAACATTTTTTTTCTCGCCACACATTGGCTACGTTTTGATCGCGACTACTGAGTGAGCGAAGCCACGAGCAGAATTAGTTAACACTTATCTAATCAAACACATCATTGAAGATCTCTGTGGCGTAACGAGCGAAGGCCTGCCTGCGACACAGAAGGTTACGCGTTCGATCCCTGCCTCGGGATGTTTGTACGATCTACAGATATTTTACAGGGTGTTCTTTCAGGTGAGATTGTGGTCAAACAAAGGGTTATATAAAAAAACAAACAAAAAAAGGGTTCTGGGTGTTTTCTATGTAGAATAAAAAATATCTATCTATGATCACTTATCTAGTGCCCATAACACAAGCTCTGCTAAGTTTAAGTTTTGCTACTGCTTCGTGGATTCTCCAACGTTACATATATATTGTTTTTAATGAAAGCAAGTCGTTTGAAAATTAATAATAAAACGGGTAAAATTTGGCCCATAAATTCGATCAAAACAATAGAGAAAATATCAATAAAATAAGACTCACCATTACTTTGCTTATAGCTCTCATCAACAACCTTCAAAGAATCCGCGAAATATTGCGTTACCCTGTCCTTTTCGATCAACTTAGGTAATTTCACCAACAGCTCATGTCCTTGCAGAAACTTCGCCATGCGATTCAGAACCGTATGATCACCGAACGATCTCCCTTCATCGTCCACACCGTCTATACTATTAGATATAGGCACGCTAACTAGTTTCACACCGTCAGCTAAGTCCAAATCACCATCCAGTATCGACGCGGACGCGTAGACACTTAGAAAAGTAACAATGATCAGAATTCGATACATTTCGCCGTGGGTACAGGGACAATACGCGAGAAAGGGAGACGTGAACACCTTTATAGTGATAGCTTTCGAAAAAATAACTACGACGAGCCAGAGCAATTTCTTTGAGGCGAGTAAATAAAAATAAACCATGGTAAGCGCGAGTTGGATTTGTTTTGTGGGTTCTGCTGCGTCTTATAGTTAGATAGAAAATGTAATACACAAAGCACACACAAAAAAGTCCCATTAAAAAAAACCAGCTTCTGGTAGCGGCACACGCGTTTTTCAAGATACAAGTAGCATAATGTTCTTTTCTGGATCTACCTCTTTGTCAAACTTCATTATGATTAGTACAGCCGTTTAGGCGTGAAAAGGTAACCAACAGACATACAAAGATACAAAATTACTTTTGGACTTATAATAAATATTAATTAGTACCTACCTATACTACCAGCTATGGCAGCATCCAGTGGATCCTAAAAATACAACAATATAAAGTTGATGCTATCGTACAAGCTGTCTGTTAATGCTGTGTTAATGAGAGTTCTAACAAAATATCAAAAATTCAATTAGTTGGTTTGCATTTGCTACATAGATTTTATACCTGTCATATTATTTTCGTTTTGATAGGTAAAACTTTATAGGTTATATTAATATTATCCATCTAAAAATTAATAATTCTACTAGCTAAAATTTAGATACTCAAGACAATGTTGATCCTACGAATTCTTCATGATACATTATTTTTATTGTACCTGTAACCTACATAGGCTGAAAAAAATTAAACGTGCATTACGTTGCGCTGGTTTTCTGACTCTAAATCCACTAGAACTTAAGACAATGTCACGCTTCATGGTTCCGTTCTCTCACTTCAGCCACTGACCCCTAAAAGTACGGTTGCGTAGTCTTACGTTTACTGCACAGATCGCTGGTGACATTTTTTGCGTTTTCTATCGTAGAAATGCGTGAAGGTTGCTGACTCAAAGTATGCTGAAAACGTAGATCCAACGAGAAAATACTAACTTAAATTTGTTGCTTTTGTATTGGTACCGGTGTGCTCCTTAAAAGTTATTTCCTGAGGTTAAAAGTAAATGTCACAAGTGTAGAGTGTGGTCTTGGCAGGAAATTGTTTTGTATTTATTTCAGATATTCATTTTTGTAAATACTTCAAATGCTCACCGGTTCTGTAGAAGTTGTTCGTACACGGCAAAGCAAGTAATGATTTGGCCGTTTACGAACAATATCGGTGGGACTGAACCTCTAAGCTCCCATACAAACGTACTATTCGATTCATTTGCAAACTACGTCCTCTATTGACGTACGATTTGAATGAACTTTTGCATACATAATCGAATAAGAAATAGCGATGTTTGTATCGTTTTAGTTTTTCAAAATACATAATCATCATTAAATTAGAGCGAAAGTAATAAAATCGCTTAAAAATGGATAAAAATGAATTTTCGCTCTCACTTTATGATGATAAAGTATTTTGACAAACTAAAACGATACAAACATAGCAATTACTTATCCGATTACGTATGCAAAATTTCATTAAAATCGGGGACGCAGTTTCCAAATGAATTGAAAAGTACGTTTGTATGGGAGCTTAGAGTTTCAGGGCCTTCTTATTTTCTTCTTCTTATTTCATTGCCATCATAAACAATGTCAAACATTTTAATAAAAAAATACCTTAAAAATCTTTGTTGACTTGAAGGTTATCTCTAGAGATTTTACTATGATAAGAACGAAATTTATTATTATTTTGACAAAAAAATTGGAAGACAATAAAATTTAGAACACACTTCTGAAAGTGTGGCCTTTCAAGATAAACATGACAAACCGCAAACCTGTGGCATAGCCTTTAACCACAGATGTAAGTCCCAGTCATTTTCACATCGAATTATAACAAAACGAACAAAACGTAAAATGAACACTGTCTTTATGTGGTGTTCATTAAAATTATCATTTCTTTTACTGTACAAGCAATCTAGTCTAGAGTAAGTTCTTAACCCATTTACGCCTACCGTCCTCATATGGGTCCTTATATTGAATCGAATGAACCTACTTTTGCCAAATAGTTGACTGCCTTTTCATAATAATTTATTCATTTGTCATAATGTGGTGTCCTGATGATGTCTCGTGGAGAGACGAAACTAGTTGACGTCTTGCTTTGATAGGTATTTTTTCATTTTGTAGTTGGCGTCGTTTTCTTCTACAACGCGGACTACATTTTGTTAGAACTTATTGAAGAAGGTTTTTTTCGCGGAATTGTTACTAAATATTTTCATCCTTATATTTTATAATAATGTGGTTTACAAAAACTTACTAGGATTTTGAATCGGAGTATAAGTATCTAATTAGATCTTTGTTGACTTGGAAATTTGGATCGTATCAGTAAGCTACAGAGAGATGGACCGATGTGGCACGATGGGTGAAGGTCCTCCGGCGGCGCAGTAGGTAGCGGGTTCGAAAACTGCCTAATAACAAAGTACAAATTTGACAAATATTTGAATTTTTCTGTGTAGAGTATTGTATCAAGTAAACAGTTATCAAGTACCCATAACACAAGCTCTGCTTAGCTTGGGGCTAGATAATGCTGTGTGAACTGTCCAGTATTATTTATTTATACATTTTCTCTCTCCCATTCTGTACGTAGACAGGTAATCTAAAAATTAACTTGTCTTTATTAACAAAGAAAATAACAATCAAATTAAATAATTAAATTAAAACTAGTATTTACAATTCAAACAATTGAGCTAAATGCAGACTGTCGCAAACAATCTACAAGTAGCTCAACTGATCCATATCAATACCAGTTGGAAGCGTCCCCACGACGCTGGCTGCATTGCCCCGCTGTATGGCAATGCTGATACGCTGCGCCAGATACTCACCAGCTCTCGGGTCACGCGTCGCTTCGACCAGACGCTCAGATAATTTTATGAAAACCCGGAGCCTCGGTACCTCGCGGACCTAGGGTCTCGACTCCAAGGGGAGCAAATGCGTATGCTCTGTCGAGACCTAATCTAATAATTTATTGCAATTTTTACCCTTTGAAATAACCTTCATAACTTTATCACGTAATTTATTCCTAAATACACTTTAACCCTAAAACCGGATAGTGTTAGACCCAGTAGTGTCAGTTTGTTTGATTAGTATAATTAACGACCTGTTTAGTTTGTTAGAAATTACTTATCGGTGACAGCCACTCTACACGGTTAATTCTGAACTTATTTTTACAGTTGGGATCTACAGGATATCCCCGAAAGCCTGATATATAAATAAATAAAATAAAATAGCTTTTCACACTCATAAATAAATAAAAAATCTGTCGTTTTTCCTATTTAAAATAGGTTTTTATTATAATATATTTTTATAACAGTGCTTAGATCTATATTAACCTATGTATTGCATCATCGTTAATAGTAAATTATACACCGAGTGCGTAAAGCAGTGTCTTATGTCACGGGCGTTATTGAATCCTCAGCGCAACTCAGGATTCTAGAATGACTCACAAGCGATGCTAGGGAGTTAGAAGAATCCTGATTGCGAAAGGGATTTAATCACGCCCAAGATGAAGACACCTTTATGTACAAGGCTTTTATGTAAAATGTGGAGTTAATGTACGATATTTAACTAGACCAAATGACTTAATCGAGCAGTTTTGGATATCAACGCGAGTAGGGGGTTTTCGCGTAGTTATAGGTACCGCCTACAGACCCGAATGGGTCAATGTAGACACATTACGAGGAGAATACACTACTTTTCACACTTTCTTTGAGACTACACTGTAAAACTTGGGTAACATGTTTCGGTGGCATTCGTTTTTTATTCCGCCTTAAACAAGGGTTAGTTCGAATTTCAAAGTTCGAACTAACGTTTTGGATTTCTTAGGTAAAAAAAAACACATTTATATAATATACACACACAGACTCGACTAAGAGATCTCATACACTTTTTTTGAATTCGGTTAATCTTTTCTAGCTAACAGGGCTATAAATTAGTTGCTTTCGGTAAGGGTAGGGTTACATGCATGACGTATAAAGCGCGTTTTACGATTCATTTGATTGTGACAACGAGCGGAGTTAATAATAAATGGAATGTAAAACGCTCTTTAGGTTCAACATCAGCCCATCCAAGTCCATAGCTGGACATAGGCCTCCCCTAATCAGTGCCATAGCGCCCTGTCTTCAGCTTGACGAATCCATCTACCTGCAGTTTTACGCATGTTGTCATCCCACCTATTCATAAGGCGTCCTATACTACATTTGCCGAGTCGCAGTCTTAACTCAAGAAGCAGTGGTCGGTTCTTCATGAGATAACTTCTTTGTTGTACACACAAAGACAAAATAGAGTAGGTACAGAAAGAAATGCTCGAGGAAAAAGAGGAAAAAAAAATCAAATGGGCGTCCTTATTGCTATGAGCGATCTCTTTCAGGTGATCTGGGATGGACTGGACGTGATAGAAAAATATATACCTTAGGTCTCTATTAGTTAAGTTAAAAGGTCTAAAATCAAGAATCTAAAATCAATAGAAAACCAAGGCAGGGTAAAAAACTCGTTACATAAACATTACGCGAAATAACAAAAAGGATATTCGGTCACCGTCACAATGAATTTGTATTAGTTTTGCAGCCGAACTTTCGATTTTACTTCCAGAGTCGATTGATAATGAAAAATGAACAAAAATCAGCTTTCTATAGTAAATTACACTTTCACTCGACAGCTGAGTGTTATGCTGCCATCTCTTTCTTTCGCGATTGTTTTTTTTCCAGTTTCTTTTGTTTTTATTTTTATAATTTTAGAACGCGCCGAGTTCTTTTGTTATGATTAGTTAAACATAAGCCGAAAGTCGTTCGTAAAACTCAAACGGTTTGAAAAGTGAGACTTATTTAACCGACTTCAAAAAAGGAGGAGATTCTTAGTTTGGCTGTATGTTCTTATGGATGTTCGTATAGACAATGATTCCAAAATAGTCCCTTTTAAATTTTATTCCCGAGGCGTAGCTATTAGTCCTGCAAAATGTAAAACAGTGTAAAATCTATTATATTTTTTTCAAAACAATCAAACGTCGACACACTTGCGTCTTCCCATCTTCCGAGGACATCCATGAGGGCTGGTGCGGCGGCAGATTTAGCCGAAGATATCAACGAGCGAATATGGAGGTCTCGACAGATCTTACGCATTTGCTTGCTCCCCTTGGAGTCGAGACCCTAGTCCCGTGGGGTACCGAGGCTCTACGGGTTTTTAATAAATTACCTGAGCTTCTGGTCGAATCGACGCGTGACCCGAGAGCTGGTAAAGTATCTGGCGCAGCGCATCAGTATTGCTATACAGCGGGGCAATGCAGCCAGCGTCTTGGGGACACGCGCGACTGGTATTGATATGAATCAGTTGAGCTATACTATTATGTGGTGGTGGCAACAGTCTGCAGTTAGCTCAATTGTTTCAATTGTAAATACTAGTTCTAATTTGTTTCTATTATTTTATTGTAATTCTATTTGATAATAATATTTGGTATGTTTATTCTGAAAATATAATCAAACTTAATTAGGTACCTAATCAATAGACATTCGTTTGACTACAATTTCACCTGATGAAAAATAATGAGGGCCTTTGATAGGCTCTTTCCCGTTTAAAGATAAAAGATAAAGATACATTTATTTGACTCCACAAGAACTGCACAGACAAACACAAACAGGATAGGAAAAATACAAAATTGAGATGTTACATACGTAGATAGATGAGAGATGTATCAGCGATTGGTTACGCATTTCTAATATTTTGATATTTTTATAGGGCATCATGTTTTTTTATAATTTTACTAGCAACCCGCACGGCTTAGAACTGTACCTTTCAGAGCCGATGATAAAACTCTTTTCCTGTCATGTGGATTTCCACCCGCATGCGGATCAGGTCTGCGTTCGGGCTCTCACACTTATATTATAAATGCAAAAGGTTGGATGCATGGATGTTTGTTACTTCTTCACACTCCAACTACTGAACGGATCACTAGGTCATAAGTTTTCTGAAAATTACAGTGTTGCACGAGATTTCCTATGAAAAACTGACAAAAATCCACCGCTCATCCCGCCGCGCCGTCAAAAACTCAGTGTAATTGCTATATCCGATACAAATAAAGACTTTTTGATATGACTTTGATTTATATCTATATCAGTAAGGTAGGCAACGGAAATTCGTGACAGGGTGGTATTTATGAATGCGTGTGTCGCGAATCGATGACCGTTACCGACGGTCATAGAGTATGCTACAGGAATAGAGAAGACGACTCATTTCGTATGTTTTTGTAGCTACAATTCAAGTAACTATCCAAATCATTTTCAATGGTACTAACTCCCGAATACTTAAACGTCACTCAGATTTAAACTCTTCTCTATTCGCGATTTTAGTCAGTTTTTAATGAAAATCTTTCAAAAATTTGTCACTTTAGACGTGATTAACTACTACACTCGTTTAAAGCCAGATTAGGGCTGAGTTTTACGACTACGGTAGACTCACATAAGCCCTGATCAGGGTCTGCGAAAAGAAGTATTTGCCCAGAAGTGAGACAGGACAGGCTCATAAAAAATACCTACTGAAGCCTCTTCCTTCCAAAAAGGACCCAATTCTGTATTCAATTCTGAAAGATAAACTTTACAATTTCACTGTAAAACTTATCTGGTATGTAGGTAAATTTTCACTGCCGTATCTGTTTCTCTAATCAACGCAATAGGAAATCAACTCAGTTCGTGTTTGATTACCAATACCTGTAGCCAATCTGTTCCTTTTATTAATTGCGTATTTCCTCCATAACTAACAGTTGTTTGCTCGCTAACTAAGTTTGATGTCTTTATAAATGGTGACCTAGAAAGAAAGACATGTGGACTAACGGAAGCTTACGTTATCAACACATAGGTACTATATCCACTGCTGCCATGCCGCCTCCAAGACAAAACCCTACTTCATGATAAATCTAGCTGGACTGTCAAACCTCGTTCCGCCTTAGAATCAGAGATGGCGTTGCATACGAAAAATGTATGAGAAAACTATTTTCTTACTATTTTTTTATCATATTTTTAATTTGTTGTTAATAACCGACTTTAAAAAATGACGTGTTTCTCAAATCGACTGTTTTTATTTTCGAACATAGGTTACTTGTATCTCTGTCAATGGTTAAACTTTACTTAAGAAACAAGAGGGTTTAGCCACCGTGCTTGGATTAATGATTCGATAATTTGATATAAGTATTAAAAAAAACGAAATAGAAATCACGTAGGTATTGATTAGGTCAAAATTTAGCTTTTATCGCTACAAAGTTAGCTTAGCTTATCGGTGCTACCTACTTGACTACCAAGAAATCTAATTTACAAAAATTGAAATTAAGAAATCCCAAAAACTTACGATCTCGACGGGATTCGAACCCGCACTTTCCCCTTCAGCGCAGGGTTGCTCTTTTTCCAACTAAGCTACGTGATCTTATCTCGCCGATCTTTGGGAGTTCTTTCGGCACTTACGCCGTCAGCGCCGCCTACAGAGGAAACAATGAAGTTATCCAATTCTGCTCAAACACAAAATTTACATTCACAAAAAAACCTTATTCTATATTTTATTAAACCCTGACTTTCAATAAGATCAGTATAAAAAGAATTCCTTTTCTCCGATGGATTTCATAAAAGTGAGATATGTATTGATACTGTAACTCTTGTACTATCACTCTCGCGGGAAACTCACTGTCACTGTCGCATAGCGTGTTTCCAGTATAAACAAATAGGTGAGTTTCATTCCAGCTGCGGTACCGTTAGCATATCAAATTAATATAAATGATAAGGTTTTTTGTAATTATAGTCCTTGCAAAAGTGCCAAAAAATTTTGGGAACATATTTCATTTCTTGGAGATCTCCAAGAAATGTAACAAATCGTGTTAATTTTTGCACGATTAGCTTGTCTCTACAATGCGTCGGGAGACTGTCAGTTCATATAAAACCTCCCGCGCAAACATTCGCGCGTGGATCAAGTTCGAATCCGCGAGCCACCCACGAACCACGAGTTCCGCATAATCAACACTTCGCGTCGCGTTCACGCCTCGTTACCGTGACAAAGGTATAAAAGGCCCGCGTGATTAACTCGCAAGTGTGGAGGCCCTTGACATCACAGTTTTGCCATGATTCCCACCGCAAAATGCGCCGCGATTTCACGACGTGATTTGCGCGTAAGTGTCAAGAAGCTTAAAATCGCTTCTATGGTATTATTGGAAGGTACCTAGCCAAAGCGAGCTGCGTATTTATTAATTAATGACGATAACGACATAAGCTTTAACATCAGGCTATAATGCTCAAAGGCAGAGTGCTCTAAGTGCTGTAGGTACGTGTCGCAATTAGTCTCGATCATTTGAACAGTTTGCCACAAATAAATGTGTGTACATTACCTAGGCTAGGTACTTGTTACTAAGTAAATATTCGGGGGAATTATGGTGCGATTTAGTTAATATGGCGTTTTTTAACAGAAATAGTTCGCCCAGAATAGAAGAAGGCGTTGTGAATTCGGTGGGCAGTTGGAGTAATGCTATTTGCGTCGTAATGACTCATTTTGATACAAAATTTAGAATTATTCTGTGTTCTTCAGCATCAACTTCTTTCTTTACCCACATATTGCAATATGCGTGTAGGTATGCATTATGACACTTCTTGACACTGATACTGGCAGAGTCGTAGCAAAAAATATTCATTTGGTGGTCTTCAACAATCGGCTCAGTTGCTCTGCGTCATCAAATCCGGATAAGAAACGGACTAAAGTTCTTTTTTCTGGTTTCATCGTCGAGAAAAACTTTTCTAAAGTCATTTAATGTCGTTTTGAGAGCCTGTTGGCTTCTCAAAAACTATTCGTTGGCCTGGTGGCTACGCTGGTCTTCTAACAAAAAGCAAGCGGCACCATAAAAGAAAGAAGTTGACTTTCGTTTGACAGTTGTTGGTCAGTGTAGTGCTATCTACAGTAAACTTAGACGTTCTTAAATGTGAAATAAATTGAGGGTAGTTATAATATGGCAGGGAGGTAAACAGATAAACATTACACTGCCAACGCGCTTTTGAATAACAAAGCACACACCGCAGTTGTTTTTTTTCAATTCTTACGCTACTCAGTTCTTCTATCCAAAACGGACTTTCCACGTATGAATTGTTGAGCGCGATGTTTTCCAAAGTATTTCACCATACATTCGTCAATAGAGATAGGTAAGTTTGTCTGCCAATGGTCTAACTTTGAACATTTTGTCGTTCAACGTTGAAGCAAGGTCGTTGTCAACAAGATTGGAGGTTTCTTTTTATGTACCGAAACTTATGTCTAGACATGGCTTTGGCGACCAATTGTACGCCTATGTCTTCATCTAGAGACCAGTGCATGGGTTCTCGAGAGCTTATGGTACCCAGGTAATATCAAATCCCAAAAAAATCTCAAATCAGTGAAATCCAGTTGAAACTCATGTCTATTGCGTTGATGAGCGTATAGTTTGCTATTGAGAATAATTATTTCGATTATATCATCATCAATCAATTTCTCAAATATTTGTACACATAAACAATATTCGTTTTTCATATCTTCACAAACAGTACTCTTCGTGTCACTAATGTTGAAAGGTATTCTCAGCGGTTGAAGAGCATGCAGGGACACATTTCTGCCAATTTGGTTTGGCTTCGAAGCGGATTGACAGGTAGAATCCAGTTGTCTTCTTTTTGACGCCAGCGGTTCATTATTACTGTCTTCGCTACCATTATCCTCTCGGTTCATAAATACCTCAATAGAACCAGGTATAGAACACGTCGCCTTTACATCATCACCACCATCTTCATCAGTTACCGCACTGAAATCAGCTGGTATGATAGCCAAGTTACATTCATCATCATCGCTGTCTTGTAAAACTGCTTCAGTAGCTTCCCCAAGCCCCTTGTAGCTTTTTTGAGCAGTGAAATGTTGGTTCTTCATTGCAAGGAAACTAAAAAAACCTTTTACTCACGTATGTAGTCACTGGACCCATACAAGGACGTTATGATTTTTATGACCCTAGTTCTTATTTGAGTTGTAAATAATTCTAAATATTGTTCTTTATACTCTACACTACTCTTTACAGTACTCTGACATGTATTTGACACTATTGAAACAAAAAAATACAACTTATAAGCAGTAATTACCTAAAACTAAAATCATTCACTTACCTCCACTGCGTTTTGGTGACACAACTTCAACAAACACTTTTTATTAAAAACTATGCAACTACCCGCAAAATAATGATCGATATGCCTAAATAGGGTTGCGATGAAGTATAATATGGCATTAACTTTATGAAATTTTAATTGAAACTCAGAAATATGGCCGTACTCGTTTATGGACCTCTAATGAGATAAATTCGATAAGGTTTAGGTTTCACTACCAATATAATTGTATAATTTAAAGAAAGAAACTAAGAAGATTATTTATTTCTTCGTAGACCTTCACAAACAAGTTTCTCTGAATAACACTTCAAAGAAAGACTCGACCGACACTAAAACCCAATTTGAAATCCAATTTACAGCATGTTTCTTGATTTCTAAGAACTATTTCTTTTCACACTGTTATAAATTGTAAGTATAAAAGAATTTCATAGCTATAATCTGGGCAAACTCAATATAAAATGTTTGTAAGCATTGCAACCATACATAGGAGGCGATTAATGAAGGTCAATTTTGGTTTATTTTTTGCTTTTGTTTGAATCTGGCTGAAGTATAGTACTTCTTACGCAAATGAGGTTGAAAGAAATGACAATACAAGAGGTAAGAATTTTCGACACAAGCGGGATTTGAACCCGCAACCCGTACAGAATCCTGTATAGAGTGGAAGGTCTGTGCGGGAATGCGTTGCCAATAAGGTATCCGCACCACCAAGTCAACCACCAGACCAGTTGAAAATCTTTGAAATTTTCTGAGGTTCTTATGCCGTTAGCTCTTCATTGAAGTGATTCAATTCAATAACATCGTAAAATCATTCACAAATGCTTTTTTGTTTGCAAACAAACCACCAGACAATTAACTGAAATTCACTTGCTTGGCGTCGAGTTTCAGAAGTAAGTGGAAGTAATATTTACTGAAGGAAGGATTTCAAATCGATGATTAATGTAAATTGCGTTTAAAAGGATGCGCTACCAGAGTGAATTTTCGGTTATGTATGGACGGTTTGTTTATAAACATTCTACAAAGAGTTTGGCGTGGAGTTTATAATTTTTTTTCAACATATGTTCCAGGCCAACGTCGCTCTGTTGCTCTAACCGTACACATGAAAGTAATATCATTTCTGCAGACCTATTAAACAAACCGTACAACGCACATTTTTTCAACACCCCAACTATCCACAAAGTAGACTCTAACCGTTCGAATCACGGAAAACAATCGAACTGAGGAAAAGTGTATACTGAAAAAAGCAATGCACACATACCAGACGGATGCGCTGCTGCGTGACGATGGATAAAAATCATGAGCAGTACCACACGAGCCCATAAAGTGAAGAACCACCACAGAGGGTGGACGAATCGTGACCTACAAATGGATCGGTGATCAGTGCTGTGCCAAAATGACTGCTTCGGTTTTGCTTGCTTGCTTGCTAGTGGGAGGAGTTTCAGCTGTGGTAGACTTAAGATGCAGTGGGAATGCAGCGTGTTTGGAACGAGTTGCGAACGAGGTGGTTCGAAACCTTCGGCAGCAGAGAGGTGTGAGGATCTTCGACGCGGTCACGATAGAGCCTCTGGCAAGGAGGAAAGGCAGGTCTACAGAGGGGCTTTGGAGCTTGATCACTAACAATGCTGTCAGCTTCGATTGGAGTGACTTCACGTTCAAAGTCTCAGTGCCAGATGGAAAGGATGATGCACTGGACTTGGAGATGTATGAGAGCAGAACGGCTGTGGAAAAAGGTTAGTAAATCGTTAATGTTGGGTAACAAGGCATATTCAGGTCAACGAGGTATCCGCTGCATGGATTATGAGTCAGGGTTGATGAAGCAAAACGCCTGATGAGGTCGATCTGAATGTAGCCAAGTAGAATTCAAGGTCAAAATTTCTGGCTACTTATGACAGGTACTGGAAAGTGGGGTCATTTTAGAGGTTTCGAGCATTGTATTAGTTACAATTATCGGTCCGGTTTCATGGAGCAAAACGCCTGATTTAATGTAGATGATAGCCACTAGTTAGGCAGAACTCGCAGACAAAAATTCAAGTCATTTAGTGATTTATATTTTGAATAAGTTACTTACCAGTCAGTTACTTTCCGTTGACATTGAAACATGAAATTTGGCAAGAAGCAAGGTAGTATAGCACAAAAAAAGGAAAAAATCCGAAAACTCTTGTAATCTAATCACAAAATAGCATTATTTTGACTCTCGCCATGGACCAAAACCTACCTCCCGTTGAGATAGAATCATGACATTTGGCAAGAAATAAAGTCTTTTAATTATATAATTAATAAATCATGTTTAGTTACGGAACCCTCGATGCGCGAGTCCGAGTGCCAAATTAGATGCTTTTGGGTTTGTATTAAAAAAAAAATGGACGTTATTTGTTACTTTCTCAGTACTTTATTAAAAATCGATTGTAGTTTTTTTAGAAGTATCGAATTCATTTATTTTTCATTTAGAAAATCGAGCAAATACTCAGGAACAGCCAAACTTTCTAAAGTCATAAACATCCATTCTGTTTTTCTTTGCACTTTATATAGATGGAAAACTTAAATTTCAATTATCAACCATAGGTATTCCTGGCGATAGCGCAGTGCGACCAATCGAATTATTTTGATGAGCATTTCATGAATGCTCCATCTAAGTGAACTGAAGTAACTAACTCAACGACCAATTAATCAGTTCCGGTTATCTGGCCTGTAAGGAGCTGTTCAGTGCTGTAACGGTAGATAGCACCTAAAGAAAACGTGATAACTGGAGTGTTAATTTACGATTTGTGCGCCACTGTAGCATGCATCGTTGCGTTCCACATGTGCCGGCGTAAGGGGTTGTTTACAAGGTCTGGAAACTCAGTTGGTGCACTGAGTCCTAACATAACGACTCCTAAAATCAATTTTTCGTATAGAAAATATAGTCACACTATATAAATCTGAAAGTTTGAATGTAAGGATCTTTGTTACCGCTTCACGCCAAAACGTCTGAACGGATTGGGATGCAAATTTGCATAGAGGTCTAGTTGTAAGCCTGAATTAACACAATATGCTTCTTTTTTATCAGAAAGAATCAAATGATCTGCAACCGTTTTTGCCCTAATAAGTAACTGTACAATTCGGGGACAACGGGGCTGATTATACTTATTAGTAAGATTACTTAGTTTCAATTCGGTTTACGGTAATAGTGTGTTGCCGTGAATCAGTAAAAAAAATGTTATAACTCTGAGAAGTCGCTGACAGTAACAAGAATTTTCATAATTTAGAGTATGTCTGAAAGCTGTAATTGTCTAGATTTGGATATAAATAAGTTTTAGTTAAATAGCCTTTCTGGTTTTTTGCCCATAGTCTGCTCCTGCATAACTTTATCCATTTAAGATTGGCCCATTTTTTGATTACTTCTTACATTATCATCAGTCAATCAATTAATAGTTTTATTTGCAAAAGTAAGTTCTCATACAGTTACTGTTTAACATGCAAATAATTATTGATAAAAGCTAATTAGGCGATTATGAGGAAGAGTCCTGCGCCCAGCAGTGGACCTTTATAGGCTGTTGGGGTTGAGGTATGCAAATAATTTATCTACGATAGACAATTATTATTTATTTAAAATTCTAAAGTTTTGTTATTATAGTGCGTAAGCCCTCGCACTTTGAGTACTCTGGGTGGGGCGCGGGTTCAGGTCCCGCCGAAATCGAAAATTTTTGGGAACTTATTTAATTTCTTATCTAAAATTCGCCCAAGTTATTTAGGATGGAATGCGGAAAAATAAAGAAAACTCGCATCAGTGTGAGCAATACCTTGTTTATATCCACAGATATCATGTTAGTAAGTAATTACATAGAGTTCCGTCTGGCTTTCCTGCGAATACCGATCCGGTAGGGGATTTCTTATTAGCGAGTTAGTTTTGATATATTTACTTCTTTGACGACCTCTTGGCGCGGTGGGTGAAGATCCGCCTGCGAGGAGGTTGCGGGTTCGATTTCCGCCTTGGGTCAAATGTTTGTACAATCTGCAGATATTTGTTCCGGGTGTTCTGGTCGTTTTCTATGTATAACTAAAAAACTGTATACTGTGTATACAGTTTATACGTCATAGTATGGTGTTATATTATGTATAACAGTTATTTAGTACCCATAACACAAGCTCTGCTTAACTTGGGGCTAGATAATGCTGTGAGAATTGTCCACCATTTTTTTTCGACTTTTGGTGATAAAAAATGGCATTTCACCTCTCCTGGGTGTTAGTTTATCTCCATGCCGAATTTCATTAGGATCCATTTTGCCGTTTTGACGTGAAAAGGTCGCAGGCAATATTAGTTCGGATGGATGGATTTTATCAAACCTTGAGTAATTTTGTTGGTTACGCCTAATTTTTTAGTCTAGAATTATTGGACACTTATTTCTTCGAACGAGATGCTTTGTATAATTGTGATTGAAACTTGTAAAAGCCTAATTCACAAACAGCCTGTGTTTTTACATAACGTCACGTTCCTCTTTAATTATCTAATTAAAAAACTTTTTTACTTTTAAATAAAAAATACTGAACCATCCAAACAACTTCATCTAGCCCCAAGCTAAGCAGTGCTTGTGTTATGTGTACTAAATGACTGATATACTTAATAAAATACATTACATAGCTATTATATTTTTTCTTAACATAAAAAGTACCCAAATCACCGTTACTAATATTTGTTCCAAGGCGGGAATCGAACCCGCAACCTTCTGCGTCGCAGGCGGACCTTCACCCACCGCGCCACAGAGGTTCTGTTCGTATCTTATAAAATCAATAATTCTGAAACGACGTTAAGAACTTGATCTCGGTCTGACGAATCTTGTTCTGGCATTAATAAACTCTCAATGTTAGTTACAACGTAGGTATATCTGGTAGGAGAGTGCGGAGCACTGATGCAAATACAGTAGCATCCACCTGGGCAAGCACCTGCACAGCCCAGACGAGTTATGAGACATCATCCCGAAGATAATCCTACAGTTCCTAGCAGCTGCAAGGGTTAGAGCTCATACACACGAGCGGCACGATGTCGACGGCAGATGCAACTTCAGCCGTCGACACCCGTCAACGGCAGCCGCCGACGCGTCGACGGCTGCCGTTGACTTGTCAACATCGAAGCTCTGCGGCAGCCATCGTCGACTCTCTTTGTACAGGAGCCAGTTGCAAAATGAATTCCGAATAAGAAACACTGTTATTGCTTTTACTCCGTCGACGTCGACAAAAACGAAAAAGAAAAACACGTGCGTGGGTTTTAGAAATATTAATGAATAGAGGACAAGATGGACATTTTTTTACGCTTTATCCACTTTTACGAAGGCGCACTCCTGGACTATGTGCAGTCCACTGACAAAATGGCGGACGCGGCACGCTACAAACACAAACAACTGCAAGCGACGCTATTGGTCGACGGCTGCCGTCGAAGCGTCGGCGGCTGCCGTTGACGGGTGTCGACGGCTGAAGTTGCATCTGCCGTCGACATCGTGCCGCTCGTGTGTATGAGCTCTTAGTGGCGAATTACGAACGCCGCAGCTTCAGGGGTGACTGTATAAAGTGGTGATCACAACAGGCCTGTCATGGCCACAGTGACGCAACAAGCCACCCAAAGCCGGGATAAAAGTAGCCTATGTGCTATTCCAGACTATAATCTATCTCTGTTCCAAATTTCATTCAGATCCGTTCAGCCGTTCTGGCGTGATTGAGTAACACAAATCCATCCATCCATCCAAACTTTCACATTTATAATATTAGTCGGGTATAGTTGGATAAACCCATTTCGTCTTTTGTTTTTCGTTAACACTTTTAAAGATTTTGTCAAAATGAATGTATCGGATAAATAAATGGTATTTAATCAACTAAAGGCGGGTTTCTCTTCCGGTTCCGGTAAGGAAAATATGTATTCATAATTCACTACTTGTTTCCCTGTAAGCCCGCACACGATATTTACATATTTTAATACACGATCAAATCGTGACCCAGCGTACCAAACTTAATAATGTTTTACCTTTTGAAATATCGATATTACCTACGAATCCTTTTATAGGGACTCTACTTTATACGAATTCTCTTTTACATTTTAGCAATTTTTCCAATCGTTATCTATCTTTTGCGCAGTTTCTAGAGTTTTCTTGGTAAGCACTTTTGAAATTGGTTGATTGACGTTCATTTTGGCGCACGTTCGTTATTTCGCTGTTATGGCTTTTATATCTTTATCCAATTGTTGAACATGTATAATGTCTGTACATGTGATACTCACCAGCCCTCGTGTCACGCGTCGCTTCGACCAGAAGCTCAGATAGTTTGTTAAAAAAAAACACGGCGAGCCCAACAGCCAGTTTTTCATCCGCTTGTTATAATTCGACAATAGTTTAAACTTTTGTTAACCTCTAGTGTGTTTACTTGTGTGTGGAGAAACCAAGACTGTTCTAAATTAGGCAGATCTACTGTTTAATCAGTAGGTGTGGCAACACTGCATTTTGGCTTCCTTCATTATTAAAGAAACCAATTAGGTCAGCTTTATCTAACGATGTTTCGTGATTAAACTTGTAATAATCACCCCTCTTAAGGTGGGTTCTAATAAACATCCAAAAATTTTACGTCGTAGATGTATTTTTATTATTTGGCGACCTCAGTGGCGTAGGAGGTAAAGATCCATCTATGACTCTGAGCATGCGAGTTCGAATCCCGCCACGGTACAAATGTTTCTATGATCTGCAGATACTATTGTTTCTAACGATCGTCCGCCTGCGACGCAGGAGGTTGCGTGTTCGTTTCCCGTCTTGGGACAAACGGTTGTACGATCTGCTAATATTTTTTCCGAGTGTTCTGAGTATTTTCTATGTTTATTTAAAATAATATCTATCTAAGTAATGTATTTTATGCAGTATATCAGCCATCTAGTACTTATAACACAAGTTCTGCTTAGCTTGGCGCTAGATGATACTATGTGGATTCGCATCATTTATTAACACAAGCTCTGCTTACTTTGGGGCCAAATGAAGCTGTGTGAGAAATGGTCAGTTATAAAAAAAACATTGCAAGTATCTCGTAAAATAGGTGAGATACGGCTATAAGTTTTGCTTCAAGAATCCAGTGCGATCGTAAGTTCGCACGAGCGTATCTTCTTACCACCCGATTAGTTATTTATGTTATTCCGCTAACGTATAAAATCTAGTTTAGTATTATTCGTGGACAGAATAAAATGATTTTAATTTGTAAGAAAAACTACTAAAATTTATGGATTTATGTAACAACATTTGGATTATGTTATTAGTTCGTATTTTCATGGACGTGGGTATAAATTAAAGCATTAAAACTATTATAGTTATTATCGTGTTAGTGTGCTCCATAAATTTTCAAAAATACTCATAAATTATATTATATTCCAAGGTCAAAGGTCAAGAATTGAATGTCAAAGTTAATAATGCCATAGAAGAAGTAAATTTTCCTAAGCTTACCTTTATCGCGTTAATAGCAATGGTCGTTACAATAAATTTTATAATATACGTGAGTAAGGGTTGAAAATAATAGCGAATTAAGGCTTGCGTATTTTAATAATAATTAGGCTAATAAAATTTACATAGGCTACTTATAATTTTGCTCAGAGTAATTAATAAATGCTATTCATAGTATTAGTAAAATTTTGTTATTTTAATGTATTTTACTAACGTTTTCATCTCGACTTCAAATATATTTGTCAGGCAATGCCAGCTTTCTTTAATAGTTTCAGTAATCGGAACATCTTCTTAATTTCATCATCTTATTTTTAAAAAGATTGTTTGCAACAACCTGCAGTTAACTCAATTGTTTCAATTCTAAATCTTATTAGTTTCGACTATTTGATTGTAGATTTTGTTTTGGATGCAGGTCTTTTTTTAGATACCTACTTAATTTCGTTTCCATTGTCACGCAGCTGGAAATTGTAGCCAGCGTCTATTGTTTCCAATTGTACTGATTTGATCACTTGAGCTTTTTCTGATTGTTTGCAACAGTCTTCAGAAGGCTCAACTGTTTCCTGTGTATTTTATAATAAATGTACTTGTTTCTGCCCGCGGTTTCACACGCGTTGTTTTGTGATGAAAAGTGTTTTATTGATGCGTCAACAAAGATCTTATTATTGTAGTGTAGAAACGTTTTTAGATTATTTATGTCCCTTGGATAATGAGATTTTGAGATAATAAATGTATAATAATAGAAAATTATAACAAAATAATAAAATAATTACAACTAATAATTACACACAAATCCATTTTCAAAAAATCTAAGCCGTCACCAGAAGGTAGAGTGCCCAGAATGCTGGCAGCATTGCCACGTTGAATGGCAATGCTAATTCGTTGACCGAAATAAAAACCAGCATTCCGACTACCAGACTAAATATGTAGTAGATATGTATGCATATTCAGCTCGAACTGTTCAGTAATTTTGGCGTGATGAACTGACAAACATCACAAAAACGCAAACGACATTTATCCATCTACCCACACAAACATTCGCATATACATTAAAATGTGTAATTTATCGTAAAGTCGTTTTAACTTTCATTATTAGTAAAAAACATTTTGTTTTCAGTTCCAGATGTTCCCGACAAGAAGTCAAGCAGTAAAGTCGAGGATGAGAAAGAAGAAGACAAAGCACCTAAACTCGGTTTGAGTGAGTATTTTTTTCCTTTTTTAGATAACAATACTCGATAAGATGAAAATTTTTACGATTAAAAAGAAAAAACCTTTACCAACCAATTCTGGTAACATATGGATGGTCCGTGAAAATATGGATTTTAAATATACATCCCATATTTTCATATACAGTTTTCAATGAATTTGTGCAAAAAGCGACCACTTCTTTTATTTCATCAAAAGGATCGTATAGCCGTACAGAAACCGACTAGCTCTAGAGAATTTAGAATTTATGGAGATATATTTTAGTTTTCGTCAAAGAATTCTATGTTCCTAGAATAAAAAATTTGTACGTAGTTTAGGATACAATAAAATATACGTCTGTTTCTTATTTGGACCTCTCTCTCAAGTATGAAAATGATAAAAAATATACAAAATTTACAGCTTTAACTGAACATTGAGTAATTTTCCGATGTTATTTTTGATTTTTTGCGAGTTTTGCCAGAGTGTCAGAGAGATTGCTCAGCCACATGAGTAAATATTCTTTCGTTTCTTTACTGTGTGGCGTAGGTTCCCTTTCAGTTTATCACTCAAACAAATGACCGGATCCTTCGCACCACGCTTCGCACTCTCAGAAAAGGGTTTGTATTTTTTCTACGAAAACATGTGATGGATGAATGTTTTTTGTCACTTAATCCGGAAAATAATGGATTGTCTTGATCTACTCATGTCTTATCAAAATAATATGACAAAAAACACTTTATTCTGCACTAGCTGTTCCCCGCGGTTTCACCCGTTCTAAATTCGAATTTCACATTTCTAGGGGGATAAAAACGTCTTCTTTCCCGTTCAAGAACAATTTTATAGATATTTCTGTAAATTTCCCCTGGGAATTTTAACTCTAAGTTCTTTCAACTATCTCTATGGCAAAAATCAAGACTATTGGTTGATTTGTTAAGACGTGACTGAAGGACGATTTTACGTGTAAAAAATCGAATATTCCTGTAACTTTCCTTTGGGAATCAGATGTTTTACCAGAACAAAAAGTAGTCTATGTTACTCTTCATCCTTTCAACTAATTCTATGCTAAAAGTCGATTGGTTGCTTAGTTAGGGCGTGAAGAAAGGACAAACAAACACTCTTCCGCATTTATAATATTAGTTAGGATAGTTAGGATTATCGAAGTTTGTTAAAGTTACAACGGCACTGATCCATAATCTGGTAACCGATCTCTATACTAAAACAATGGTATTGCTGCAGAATCGTCCATAGACGAAAGAAACTTTAGCTAGATGCCTAAAACGTACGGTGCTATTTGCACGGAGAGATTGATAGATTGGTTTCAACTTTGACACCTTTGAGAACTTCTCCCTCCATCTGTTGTTTCTTTCATCTAAGGAAAAATACCAAACAGTTTCAGTCAACTCGCATTATGCATTTTAAAAGAGCTTACACTAGCACTGAACTACCTGTAACATACCGAATACCGCAGGGCTCTATCATTGGTTCGACTCTCTTCTTGGTTTATATGAATCATAGATCTGATTTGTTTTCGTGTAAACGCTTTCTTATGCAAGTGACTTAAGAGTTTTTTTAATGATACTTAACATTTTTGATACTCTACTTTTTTATTGGTACTTTTAATTTACCAGTTATGCCAGTCCTATCATAACCTAAACTTATTATACACAAACAAATTATAATAAACAATAAAATAAGCAAAGCAGTTAAGACCTAAGAGTTTGTTTTGCTTGAAAACGAATCAGAAACTTTTGATGTTTCCGAGAAGACACCTTGCTCGTTTGAATCCGTTCTGAACATGAGAGATGACGTCTTTTAAATGCTTTAAGTATGCAGGTAGACATAGACAAATTAAAATACAAAAAACATACATTTTGAACTAAGGCTGAAAACTAGTTATCGAATCATCATCCAAACAATCCAATTATAAAATAAATCGATACCAAGAACGCTGCAATCGTGCAAATAATACTTTTAATTACACTTTCCATTCCGCAAAACATCTGTGGCATGTCACATCAGATATAATGTTGTACATGAGTGGCTTTAACACTTTCTGCTTTGAGAGTTCTTGGAAGATTATTGTGATTTACATTAATCAGATCTTTAGAGAGATTAGAAACTATTACACTGCTACCAGCTGGTAACACCCACTGGGCATTGGTTTCTCCTTTATCACGCCAGATATAGTGTCAGCGATTATTTCCTCCATTTTGTTTAAAATACTGAGTCCATAAATCTACAGCTTATTTTTTGGCACTATTTATTATTTATTTATATCTCTTCCAGAGATACATTATTGGCGGAGTCATCGCTAAAGTAAGAAATATAGTTTTTTTATATCGTAGAGTAGAACAGAACTTTGACAAAGTAAAAGTATGACCGCTTTTGTTTTGTTTATATTTGAAATTAATTCCCATTCTTAGCCACGAGTCCAAGTTTGAAAAATGAGACGTCACGATGTCTCGATTATGGAGACGTGATCGTGACGTTGAATTTTCTATAGATTTTGATACAGCGCCTCTATCGTCCGGACAGAGAACTACGCAAATCCTATACAAATGTGAGACGTCTCGATACTATCAAATGGATTCTAGTCTTTCCAAATAGAGTTCCGAGTAGAGTTCCATAGCTCTTGGTATAAATACTAAAACCTTAAATTCTGAAAAACTATAACTTATACTCGTAGTAATAAATTTAAAATATTGCAGCATTATTTGGACATAAACGTCGCAATAAATTTCCTTTGCGCGAAATTAACGCGGTTTTGAGAGTTTACATTTTGGTGCTGATTTAACTATTAATATCAAATGGTTATAAGAATCTGTGTGGAGTTAAAATTTATTAGACTTGGTTTTATTGTCGTCAGACATAAATATCAAAATTCTGTAATGTAACTTTGGTACCAAGATTCGTTTGCAAATATTACTTAGAAATTAATGACCCAAAGAAAAGTTACAATCCCGATTTCCCCTTTCCATAAAAGAATACGCTTATTTGTGATTGAGTTTCTCGAAAAACATTTCGTAATTCTCGGTTTCGAAAGTGGTCTCGCGTTTGACACAATATCCTTTCTTTTTGTCACATCAACAATATAGCTTGGAACAAGGAACTGTATTTTTAAAAGAACATATTATTAATGTGATTACGTTATAAAATGGGTTCATTTTATTCAAAAAAACACCATCTCCTTTAAATTTGACTGTACACAAGATCGCACTGCACCACCAAGTATTTTCCGAGTTCTGCTAAGCGATAAATAGATAAAACGAATTCAAAAACATAAACCAAGAGGAATTCCTAACGGTTTGTATGTAGGTAAATTTTTTCCAGGGAAAGGAATTGCTATAGCACCCTTATTCTTCCAAGGAACTTATAGATCTATTTGTTATAAAAGAAAAACACGAGCGAGAAACTCGTAAATAAGGCGACTTTTAATCTACTTAAGTCAGGTGGTTTAAATTAGAGATGCAACGAATAGTGATTTGGTCGAATATCGAATAATCGGCAGGAGTTCTAGTGCGTTTCACGTGAACAGGTTTCTTGAAATCTGAGGGAATAGAAAAAATGCGATTGCAAATGAGATATTTTATTTGAAGAGTCTTCGTTTCAGCCTTGAGGCAGATCCTTATAACTGGTAATTAACCAACTGAAAACACCACCAAACCAAAACTTGTTAAAAAAAATCTTAGAGTATATTCTGTCACATGCATGATACGAGTAGTATAGGTATACTACTCGTATCATGCATGTGTAGGTGTAGGTATCGAGTAGGTACTCGACTACAGAGTGCAAGAAAAATGAAAGACAAACTTTCAGGGAGGGTTCAGCTTTGACCAAAGAACATTGGAATTAAATTTAAAAAAATCCGACTTTTGGTTTTCGAAAAAAGAAATACAAACAAATTGATCACTAGACTATGCAATAACTGATGTATATGCCTTATTGTCACTGCAGTCAGTGAGAGACTATTCTCCAAAGCAGGTTTTGTAAGTTGTTAGTTTTTGGCTGTTTACCAAATACTTATAAATATGGCCGAATACCGAATAGTTGCCGAATTTTCGTCGCTTCTCTAGTTTAAATCTCTCGTAGAGATGACTCTAATCCTCCTTGAGTTTGGTTTAAGTTTAAATCTCGGAAACCCAAGCAATGTACTTATATCGACTTAAAGTAAAAAAAAACACTACCTTACCTTTTTAATAAATCCTAACTAATATTATAAATGCGAAAGTGTCTTCCTTCACGTCCTAACTAAGCAACCAATTGACTTGATTTTCAGCATAAAGTTAGTTAATATAGCGTAGAATTGTTTGGATTCAGAAATTAAAATTGTTTACCGTGACTTTGTCTAGGGCATAGCCTATTATTCTCTACAGAGCTCCGTTATTTTATCACTTCTGCTCATTGTCTTTATTTGATTTCCATCTAGGCTTTTGCAGACACCATTCAGACTAGATATCGTAAACTCATAAATTTAACTGTCTGTAGCATCGTAAAAGGTTATGGTATCAAGAACGGATCCGCAAACGAAATTTCTTATTTACGGTGGGAAAAGAAATCCTTGGTACGAACTTAAAATCTTAAATTAAGTCCACAAAGGAAAAGGAAAAATACAATCCGTTTTAATGTTTTACTTGCTATTTAATTATCTACGAGCACGTTAATTGGTTTCATTAAACTTAAGTTCCAGAGTCCCGGAAGCCATTGATTGCTGTAGTAGGGCAGTTATGGGCCTTTGTTTACACACGTTTATTTCGCCGTAAAAATCTAAGGGTTATTCGCCATGCGCAGGCACGGTTGCCAGTGTTGTATGAATCATTAAGGAAGCTTGTTTCGTACACACGTCGTGTACGAACGTCGTAACAAGGAAGCACATGCCAACACACGGCGAATTAACTGAAGATTTTCACGGCGAAAAAACGTACGTATGCTGTACAAGTACTCCGTATGTGGCTACGTCTTCTGCAAGCGAGGGCGGGCGGGGTTTGAGAATCGGCATTATGAATTTAAATAAGTTCAATTATTACTAGTTATTATCGTACCCTTTCAAATTGTTTTAACCCCCAATCAAAAAAGAGGAGTTTTATGTGTTAAACGTCTATCTGTTAACCATCCGAACGGATCATTCGATTTGCTCGATTTTGTGTTATAAAGCTGGTCGCAAAGCACCACACAAAAATGTGATTTCCAGGGCCTTATCTCGTAACATTTACATATATTTTATTTTGACGGCATCAGATGACAGACAGCTCGCAAACCACTAGTTTGGAGCTTGTGGAAAGCCATTTGGTCACCGTAAAATGTTTCCAATGTTGAATGGTACAGGCGCGGTCCACGTCCGACGTAGAAGGTTGCGGATTCGATTCCCAGCTTGGGATAAATATTTGTATGATCTGCAGGTATTGTGTGTTCTTATCGTTTTGTACCTTTTCTATGTATAGTAAAAAAACTATGTAATGCGTGGTATTATGCTTATTATCAGTTATCTGTAGTACCCATAACACAAGCTCTGCTTAGCTTGGGGTTAGATAATGCTGTGTGAATCGTCCAGCATTATTTATTTATTTACATTGGTGTGCACATTACAGTGCGATGTGGTCGCTGTGTTAATTTGACTGCCCACTGTTGGTATATTATAATCAAACAAAAAAAAAATTACTTGGAATCCTACAATTTTGTAACTTTACAATACAATACAATACAAAATTCTTTATTGTACACCACAAAATAAAGCTAAAAGAAACAGATATAAACATTAAACATAATAGTACAATGGGCGGCCTTATCGCTTAGCAGCGATTTCTTCCAGGCAACCAAAAAGGAAGGAAAGGAAGGTTACTTCGTTTGTGCACTTTAAAGAGTGCACAAACGGGGGACTCTTTGTTTCAACTATTATATGCAGGTATTATAATTTGATACGTGGCTCGTCTGCTCAGAGCGTTATTAAAGCTTAACATAAATAATTTTATGGCACTTGCTTGGAATATCGTGTTTATTTATTGTAGAAATTAGTCTGTTTGTTCCAACACAAAAACATTCAGATGAATTTATTGTTTTATCTGATTATCTTGAAACAAAACAGGCAGAAATGCTGAAAATAAACCTATTTTATTTGGGTCGCAGAGAATTATGTAGATATGCTAAAAGTTGCCGGAGGTTTTAGAATTTGTGTATTCCAGTGTTGGTTTCCTATTAAATTTATATGATGATCACTTGTGGACAAAAAATTAAGGTGAAGAGAAGTTCAATAAAACTTTATTTGATAATATATGACCATTTAGGTATAGATACTTATGTGAATGCTTATTTGTTAGATATTTACTATTTAGAAATAAAATTATTGAACTCTGACTTCTGCCTTCTTTTTGTGACGAATTGTTTTTATCGGTAGGTAAAATATATATCTTCCTATGTGAAAAATATAAAACTAACTTTATTATCATAGTCTATATTGCACCTACTAAACATGATATGGATCTGGGTCTGAAATATATATATATTTTTTTTTTATTAAGAAATATTATTACTCGTATCTAAACCTCTCCTATAAACCTTTTCAAATTAGTCCTTTATTAACAAAGAAATCTTCTTCAGATCGTAGAAAAGGACTAAAATTAAAATAAAGTAATTAACGAAAAAAATTAAATAACATTTAAAATATTCTCTAAGTATGGGGGGGGGGATACCTTAGATAGAGACAAGTAGAGAATTACCGAAGTGGTCCGATTTTATTGTATGAAAACACCAACCAAGGCCGGTCTAGAACAAGAATTCGCTATCAGATTCGATTCTTTAGACTCTTTCGACACTTTCCGATCAGAAAAGTCTGCGTTCAGTTTCTGAGGTATAAACGAGTTAATATTTGAAGGGAAGTTCGGAACTCAATTTCGAACTACCAAAACTTTCGGAGATAATCGATTTTTGATCGAGAGGAAACTTTTGTTCTGAATTTGACTGTATTTAAGTCTCGCAATAAATATTTATAAAGATCGGAGGGAAATAGATTAATCTGGTTTTTTATTTATACTTAAAACCGGTCTCTTTGGTGTACCAAGCAGGGTTCGGGAAAATTTTAATTTATTCAACAGATTACTAGTACAGGCTGGATTTTTTGGAGGAGGCAGTAACGGCAGATACCTTAACCGTTGAAGTTTCCGGAAAATGGTCTAAGAACACTATAAATAACTTTTGGAATGTTTTTATCACCATTCATAGATAACTATGCACAATTAACCACTACAAAAGCCAAGAAAATTAACATTTTATATGAATTCTTTTTTCAATCTCTTACAATGTTTTATGACTATTAAATCAATGAAAATGGTACACCATATACAATAGCTGAAAATGACAGAGCCCATAAAATAGCTCGTTTTCGATTGTAAATTGAAACTAATCCTGTTTTTTCAGTGGTATGCATGAAAATAAACCTACGTAAAGAGAGCATCCTAAACAAACATAGCCATAGGTTGAACGTTACATCACGAGAAAATAATCGTATGAAGGGTGCCACGAAACGTGTATGCTAAGGCAAAAGGGTGCTTCTTCACCCCGACGACGGGACCAACTTTTGTTCTAAGGTTTTGAATTTCGAATTTATTACTTACTAGCTGTTACACGCTTCGCTTTCGCTTTTCAAGTAGCCTATGTCCGTCCCCGGGATACAATTTACCTCTCTGCCAAATTTCATTAAAATCCGTTCAGCCGTTTATGCGTGAAAAGTAACAGACAGACAGACAGAGTTACTTTCCAATTTCTAATATTAGTATGAATTTATTTTGAAAAGAATTATAGATGTTTTTCCTTCAAATTTGAGTTATTTTACGTGTTTTCTTATAAAATTGTCATTGTTATGAAATTTCAAAGGAATCACTTTTTTGTAATAATTTCAAGCAAAAACATTTTTTAAATTTTTATAATGATAAATAATGCGTGCCATGCAAAAAAAAACACAAATAGAGAGAAAAAAACTTGTTTAAAAAAACTAGTCAACAAAATATTCTCAATTTGATCTCCTCGGGATCCGGAATCACCTTCTTTCGGCTTAGTACACATGTAACAGGGCACCCGGTATAAGCAAAATTTTCTTTACGCTGTTGCTACGCCGTATCACAGCGCACATGGTGTGACCAAATTTTTTTATTCTTATCAGAATATGTAACTAGCCTAGACCTACGAACCAGTCTTCTAGAAGACCTCACTTGCTCATTGGGTGATAGTCTGCCTAAGACATTTGTTGCGGGTTCGATTCTAGCCACGGAACAGATTGGTTTATATGGAATGGTATACGAAATGTGCAGCAAAAAATAAGCTATAGACTGTTTTCTAGGCATATAATTGGGTTTCATCCTTAGATCTGGAAATGTCGCGAAATCCATAAATAACCTATCGGAGAAAAATAATCCATGGGAAATTTATGTTTTTAGGGCGTTCTGATGGTGTAAGAACTATAGGGCTCTGTGGTAGTAAAAATAAATGTTATTGTAAGAAAATATCATAACAAAAATGATTTATGGGTGGCGTTGATTTTTATAGCTTTTATTTTATGGGAATGATAGGAAATACTACTTTTGTTCTGTCAATATTTAAAACGCAGTGTGCAAGGACGGGAAATGTAGTAGACAATACAAGGGAATGTTGCTTTCTGGTAGACTAGCTATATGGTGCCGGCTTTGAATTTGCACCACTCCAACTCATCCCGTGGGTGTCGTAAGAGGCGACTAAGGGACATACACCGGGGGGCTGGCAGAAGCGCCTCTTGCAGAATAGATGTACCACCGAACTGCGAACACCGACCCGCATGTCCAGCGTGAGAATTATGGGCATTACCCACCATGAGATAAAAACCAATAAGGTGATTATCAGGGGGGGCATTATAAATAATAATAATAAGAGTTGTGTATGGTATACGGGACACTCCCTCCACCTTCCCATGCTCCCGCCATTCTTGCGGTTATACGGACCGAAACTGTGAGAAAAGAGCCACTCGGTATACGGGACAGATAAAATACCTTGTCAACACGCGTACACCTAATATTGAACATCATCATCATCATCAGCCTATGTTAGTCCTCTGCTGGACATAGGCCTCGCTAAATGAGTGCCATAGCGCCCTGTCTTCAACATTGAACATATCCCCCAAACAACCATAATCATCACGATTGACAAGCTGATTGGTGACCGCAGCGGAGGTGCTAAAATACACAGACGGAAGCGCCACCTGCCCTTCTTCTGGTAGACTCTCTTAGTCTGCCATTACGAAATCTACGGAATGAGTTGGAAGCTTATTTCTCCGACCGTAATGGCTGCATAATACTGTGTCAAACCAAGTGTCCTGTACGGAAGTAAGATCAGAAGAGTATTTTTTTTGGATAAAAAACAACGTTTGAAGCTTGCAAGAATAAAACCGTCTAAAGGGTTCTTCTGAATATAAATGAGAGCCTGAAAAAGATCACTCATAGCGATAAGACCGTCTTTGTACTTCGTCTAATCGTATCATTTATATCTATACTGTTTTCTGTGCTTGTGTGGTATTTTAAAGTATTATCAATTTTACTTATAGGTACCTCACAGCTTCCACTCGCTTCAGTTCCTAGCAGCTGTAAGGGTATAAGTGGCAAACTCTGAACGCCGCTGTCCTAGGGGTGAACACATTAAAGTGGCGATCACAATAGGCCTATTATGGCCGCAGTGATAAGAAAGCCACCAAAAGCAAATAAAAAAAAATATATATAGGTACCTCAATGATGTTCTAAAAGCCCTCATTGATATACCCTACACTGCCAGTGTACGAGTGTACGCTGTAGATACCTAGATTATTTTCATTAGAGAGTCTCAAAAGTTATAAAAGACTATATTTATCTTTTCTTCTGAATGTATCTTTCTTCAACTTACTTTGAAGTAGGTAATCGCTTTCACCGTAACGGCTTAAAGAGGCGGAAATATATTTCTCGAACAAAACAAACAAAGGACAAAATCATTTTGAATAAGATCTTTAACTTTTCTATTGTTGTCTGAAATATAATATTTTTCATTGTCCTGCTACTGGCTTTCTGTGCTGACAGGAGGAACGAAGTGTTCCTCCACACTACTACTGAAAATCTCCTTACAAGCTCTGCTTAGCGTGGGGCGTGGATGTGTGAATAGCCCAGCATTATTTATTTATCATTATTATTTATTTAACTAATAAAACGAAAAATAACGACTAGTTTAACATTTCTTCAATATCTATTTCTTAAAAATCTAAGCCGTTGCCAGAAGCAAAGGCAGAGTGCTGGCTGATAAATAAGATCTTTATATATTGTTAGTGACCCAGGAAGCCAACGACCAAAGGTTTTCACTCCAGACGGGTCAAACCGGTACCCTTATGTGTTCATTTTCACATCTATGTACATCATCATGTTTTGAATTATAATAATACACACAAGTTGCTCCCGCAACCTGTTTCATCAAAATACTTTTATAGTTCACCTTCTCAGAAAGTTGATTTTTCGTGTTACAAATATAACCAAGAAAGTTCGTCATTGCAAGCGTATTAAAAAGCGGCGTTAGAAATGGATTTCCATATTATGGAAATCCCTAACGTGTTATTTTTTTTAATTTCTGAAATAGCAGCCAGTACCTACCTATGGTTCATGAAAGGTCAAACAACAAATTTTTTTTTACTACGAATCCACCGATTGTTTTAGCCTCATCCATATCATTCGGAAAATAATTGAAAAAAGAACCATAATTTAAAACGTACGCGCGTAGGAATCAGGCACTTCCTCGCCTGTACTATTTTCCGACCATTTTTCGATAAAAAAAAAACGTTTTCCCTGTTATCGCTCTTCCGTATAGTCCACGTATGAGGGCATCGGAAGCATCAATGTTGTTCCTGATACCAGCTTGCTTTCTAACCGGACACGAATCGATTTGACACCCATCGCTGTTGAAGCGTCTCTAACGAACGGACATTTTTTATCGTTTCTCAAACAAAAACAACTACACTATTACCACAGCATAAGACTCAGAATCCACTAGCTATTGGATAGAATGTAGCGTGGATACCAATGTTGCTTTACCGGTTGAGAATTTTATTCAGTTAAAATCAACTTTATTGTAGCGTATCAAGGTTTTTTATTCAAAGTGTTTTTATATTGGTATGCATAGACGATTGTATGTTGGTTTGTAGTATTTTCACGGGTAGTTAGAACCGTGATTGTCTGAGATTTTATTGAAAAGAGAACTGATAATATGAGCGTTATAAAATATGTAACTAAAGACATATACTTTATGACGTTTCTTGTCATCACTTATCTGATCTCAGAAAATAATTCACAATATCTGCAAGCAGTTTACCTATTTTTAGATTTGAATACATTATCATCATTTACCGCCTATGATAGTCCTATAGCCCACAGCTGGACAGAGGCCTCCCCTGATAAGTGTCTTAATAGCTTTCATCAGGGTTAAAACCTTTATCCCTTCGCTGGTCATGGGGATTGGGGATCGATCAGTGGTGGATCTGTTCTGTTCGGGGAGTTGCTGACCACCTCGGGGTGGATATCCCTTAGTCGTCTCCACGGCACCAGGTGGAGTAGTTGGGGTCATGCAAATTCACTGATACCGTGCCTCACAGCGAATATTTTATTAAAGCCTATAAATATTTTGAAGCCTAAAATATCTTCTTTGCGAAGAACCGACAACCGCTGGGGTAAACGTATTTTTTAGTGGAGACCACGACTCGGTAAATGAAATGTAAGATGCTTTCCGGCCAGGTGGGATGACAACCTACGAAAGACTTCGGACAGATGCTGGATGCGGAGGCTTGTGCTCAGCAGTGGACTCATAAATATGGGCTTATGATGATGATGTTCGCAGTGAAGCACTTTATGAAGCCTAAAATTTCCATGCAATTTGATACAAAGATAAAATACATTATCATACATTATACAACAAACCTAATAATATTGGTTTCACAGATACTATTTCATTGTACAAATTAACTTTACGTGGGTACTATTATTTCGAAACTGATTTCGTTTGAGAATTAATATTACTGTGGTAAGAATCATACATTTGTATTTACACTAACAAATTAAATAAGTTCCCAAAAAAATTCGATTTCGGCAGGACTCGAACCCGCGGCCACATAACCAGTAAGAGCAGTTCAGTCGTGCACCAGTAGCAAATCCGACCAGCTATTGGACCTGTGCAGTTTTTCGTTGTATCTGGTAGATTCATCCCTCTGATCTATCAAAAACTTTACTTAACCGTCAACTTTTCTTCTTTCCAGGAAGGAGACAAAAGAAGAAGGTGTTCCAAGCTCTCATACCCCTTCTCTTCGGGATGAAATCAGCAGGGGCAGTCATATTTGCCTTCACCCTCGTGGCCGTTCTTACCCTCAAGGCCTTTGTGGCCAGTAAGACGGCCCTTCTCGTCACAGTTGGCATGGCAGCCAAGAAACTCTATGAAACTTATAGTACTGGGTGAGTAGACATTGAAATTTAATTTATAATTAAAATACATTTATTAATAAAATTCAATAACAGAATAAAACAATAGATAATAAGTGTAAAAACAAGTACATATTTACACATATATCTATTTACAAAAATCAAAGCCATCACCAGAAGGCAGAGTGCCCAGAATGCTGGCAGCATTGCCACGATAAATAAAAGCCAGCATTCCGATCACCTGTGAACGATATTAGGAGTTAAAATTTTATGTATATCTAAAATATTAAAGTAGTAAGTGCGCTAGCATTACACCGTAAACAACGATATGTCCAGAAAGAATAGAGAATAATTGTCGGATGCAAAAAGTATTTGGATTTAGCTGCCTGACCCGATGGACTAACAAAAATAATTAACAAATGTTTTTTTAACTATTTTTACGGAAAAGCATTTTAGTTAAATTTTTGACGCAATACCTTTATGTATGTATTCCAAGACACATTATAATTATCCTCTAAGGGATTGAGAGGCCCGGAGCGGGCCAGCTAAGCTTTTTGCGTATTTATTTTCCTTAGACCGTCCATTAACTTCATAGAATTATTTCATTATTTAAATCTTAAACTCGTCGTGCCAATCTCAAGTGATTGCAAATCATATTTTTTCTTCATTATCATTATTTTTCTCAAGTGATTGAAAATCATAATTTTTATATTATTTATTGTAAGACATTTTTCTCTTGTCTTGGTAGACAAAACCATGTTTAGGATGTAATGCAGGGGCCAGCCACTAAAATGGCGACCACCTTTTTTATAATACATTTATTTGTATTGTACGAGGTGCCACGAAACATGACTGTGTACTTAACCAAAAGGGGGTGATTTTGGACCCCGAGCGGATCAACTTTGCATTATTTTTTTCAAGTATTTTTTCTTCCTATTCATGTTACACACACTCTTGCAATATCACACACACCCATAGCATAACATTATAAAAATGTAACAAATGCTTTGGTTTGTTTCCCATGAGAACTGAGTTATGGGGTACAACTAGCCTATGTTGTTTCAATCTAGGCGTACCTGTATTTCAGCCCATCCGTTCTGTAGTTTTGGCGTAAAGAGGTAACACGCATCCATCAAAACATCCAAACTTTCGCATTTGTTGGATGTTATGTTAATCTTTTCAAATTTCAAAACCATAACAATAATGTAAGAATAAACGTAACGAACTCGAATAGAAAGAAAAAAGTTTTTTCTTTCAAACACCGTAAAATCGTAGAACAAAAGAGGATTAGGGGTCCAGAATCACCCCTTTTGGCTTAGTACACATTTTTCGTTGCAACCTGTACATATTATGCTGAAATAAACAGATGTCGCAATAACATTTATGTATTGATCTACAATTTTTTTTGGTGAATGGTTATAATTTATGTAAATTTCATTACCATTTAGAGGGAAATAAATTTTTAAGGACCGTTTTCATCGTACGAAATTCTTTTTGTCAGTCTCTTTGTCATTTGTCAGCCTTAAACAATGGTTAAACCTTCATTGGGATTTAAAACGACGCTTAGCTATCGTTTAAAGTTGAGAGAGGTCTATGACTAAGAGGTTTAGTCTATTTTCTTCATGAAAATTTTCAATGAAATCGGTTCTTAAAGTTATCTTGAAAAAAGAAGGTACAGTTTGCAAGCAGTAAACAGAGTACATTTTTTTTTCACGTCCCATTCACTTGTGCCGAAGTATAAAATCTGTGCTTAAATCTCGTGTTAGTATTTTTTGCAAACTGTACTACTTTTTTGAGCTACTTGTACATAGCTGTTCAGAGATTTAATTTCTTGTTTTTCTGTGTAAAAACTGTGTTAATTTAATTCAATAAGAGCATGAAACGACTTGATTGACTGACGGTACATTTGAGACACGCACTGTAGAGAAACAGAAGCTGCAAGGAAATCTGGACTTAGTGGACAACATTTCAGGAAGAAAATTATAAAATTTACTGTTCACCGGAAAATCTTTTAATTCAAGACACGTTAAGAAATAATTTTTGAAGTGTTTTTAGAGTGCCCGCCCTCACACCTTAGTGGAACAGCTACTTGATTATCACTTATTCGTTCAAAGTTGAGATTTATTTTGGTAATACGGTTCTGGAAGGCATTTCGGATTTCATTATTCATATTCATTGATTCATAAATATTTTTGACAATAGTGTTTTAAATATACATAAGATAAAAATACAGAACCTACCTACTTAACATAGCGTCTTTGAAAAAACTGTAAACCAAAGGTTTTTGAAGCAGTTCTAAACCAGGAACACTTCGATAACACGATACAACGTTTCAAGTTACGACATCTAGATAAAAGTCAGTGAGTTTCAGAGGACAAAGCACTTTCCTGCACTAGAAATAATAAGCCAGGTACTGACCGGTGGTATACCGGGGCTTATATTCGCAGCTAGCATAATACGTACGCCCACAGTTTGGGTTAAAATCCGCCTCGTTGCTAGTTGCGAGCGCCTTCTTCCCCGTACAGACTGCACGAACGCTCGCTGTGAAACGTTACAATTATGTCCCGGTTAAGACCGGCGACGTTTAGGTTTACTTCGAAAAATAAATTGTTATCAATGATTTCCCAAGACAATGACTTCAGGGACTCTCATCAGTCTTTCGGTTATTGCATCTAGATGCAAATTTTAAACGAAACGAAATACAGTTGAAATTGCATTGTGCTGATTGGTAGGGTTGTCATAAAAAGTCCCAGAAGAGTTTCTATAAATAATGTAACTAAAAAAGACTTGCATTGAAGTTAATTAAATTGATAGGAAGTATTTTTTTTCATAATAACATAGGTAGGTACTTCCTCCTTGACCAAACTCTTTTTCTTACCATGTTCAATTCGACTTATTCCAGTTTTTCCCAAATTCAGGGGAAAGGGGAAAACTGAACTATAATGTAAAAAATATAAAAGTACAAAAATCCTCTTGTAATATTTTCTAAGTCCATATTTCTCGCTGAAAGTATTGGTACAGGGAGATAACGGAAAATCAACGTAATTACTAGATCTCATAATTTATTTTAATTTAAAACACTAGGCAACCAAGGCTTTCCTTTCATTCTCTAACAGAGTACACATCGAAACTTTGTTCATTGACCCCGTTTTCATCGAATTCAAATAATTACATGAATATACAATAGTAGATTGTTTTACAAGGGACTAAACCATCCCATTATATACGAGGTTGTTATACTCCCGAGCGTAGCGAGGGAGGATGACAAGACCGAGTTATAATGGGTGGTTTTGGCCCGAGTAAAACACTCTACTTTTCACTTCGATTGCGAGAAAATAAAACAATTCAAAATTAGACAATTTTCAGAAATTTTATTAAAAATTAAATGTGCAGTTAGAGCAATTTTGAATGTTTAGTGATATGTTTTTCCCGGGCAATTTTATTTCGGTTCTCTGTGATTGGGATGTGTGTGTAATATTTTGAGTTGATTGTTGTGGAGTAAAAGTTGGAGAGACTCGACTCATGCTTGAGTTTCGTGCATTATTAAGATCTGAGTGCGGCTTCAGCTGAGTTGACATATTCATCCAAACGTTGAAACATTAGTGGGACGTAACTCCTGATAGGCTTTAACTATATTAAGGTATTCTCCACTGATGACAAATTTACGCTCTTTGTTTGTTTTCGTGTTCGGCAGACTCACAGCTTGTAGGTTTGTATCCGTTTCTACGTCTTCTAGCGTTATATTAGCAAGCTCTATTCCTCTGCATGCACCGCTGATTCCATAAATTAAAGCAACCTGTTGAACAAAAAAATAAGTGTGTTATTAATCGTAATAACCTAGGTACATAATTTAGGTATGTAGGTAGGTATCTATTTATTTAGTTTGAGTTGAGTACATAAGTAGTAGGTTACCTTTGTTGCCAAGTATTGTTTATTTGGAGCGTTATTTAAAAATGTTTCGATTTCTTGTGTCGTCAAGACTTTAGATTTTTTTGCCTTGTATCCAGTGGACAATTTCTTCAGTAAAGCCGTTAAATTTACATATTTTTTAATATCGACGTCGTGTCTCGTTTGTAAGGTCATTCTTAACATTGAATATGTGCTCCAAAGAGTCGACGATTTGAATTTTTTCGATAATTCATCAAAATAAGTGAGAAAAACCCCTTCTGTAAAAGAATCCACACGTTTCTCATCTCTCCATTTCATAAAATTTTCGTAACTCTTTAAATATATTCCACGTGATTTTGTCGGCAACAGATTCATAATTATTTCTTTGCCCTTTTCTTCCATTTGCATATTAGCATCTTCACTATCACTTGATGACATTTTTCACGTTCACAATTTGGAAGTAAAAGTCAGGAAGTTAAACGTAAAAGTTTGTGATTTGGAATGAAGAAAATTCTAGAGATTTAGCGCCAATACCATCTTTTTTTTTAAATCTCTATTTAACCCGCAACGAAAGAGTTCGCATTCTACCGTGAAGGGAAGAATCAACCTTCATAAAACATCACCAAGACGGTTCTATTTTCAAAAAAAAGGTTGACGGAGCACCAAGAAGTCGAGTTTTTATGTAAGAGAACGAATGCTTTGTACTGGCTGATGATTTTAGACAAAAATTAAAAAGAAAAATTACTTTTTAGCCCGAGGGATTAAACTCGAGTTTTAGGCCTGCTAAGCTACACTATTATGATACACTTTTCGAGCAAGAGAAGTGAAAAATAAAATTGACGGCTAGGTTTAAGAAGGTCCTACCTATTAGATATGCAAAGTGTGATTTCACAAGTGAAACTTCCAATGAGTGTTTCCATGTTAAATGATATATGAAAAACAACTTACCTATGTAAGTTCGGTATTAACGTATTAGTTTATTATAAAAAAATTAAAGTTTTTTAATATATACAGAAATTTGAATGATCCTGCAATAACTTTGTGAAAAATATGCAATGAGATTTATTTCATAAATACCTACGGAAATGGGAAGAATATTTAATAATTTCTGTAAATAATTGTAAAAATAATGGTCATTTGACCGGAAGCCATAGATATACCATTGGAATACTCCATGGAATAGTCGTTTAAAGTTTGTAACCTCTTAACAAAACTTCTTAAACTAACAAAGGCTATGTTATCTAGAGGTGACATTTTGTGGTAATGGCTAAAGTTTTACTATTGTCATAGGCTGTTCAAACTTATGCTTTATAAACTATATTAGATAATATTTCGTTTTATTGTTAGAATTGATTGAGTTTTACAATCTGTGATATGTTTTGCTAAGATTCATTTGAAATGTAAGTAATTTTATTATATACTATTCAAAGTAACACACCAACATTAGTCTCAGAATATACAGTTTCAAAAAATATTTAAGAATTTACGCCAGCTGAAAGTTTAACGATTTAAATGACTCAATCAACAACAGACATTAAATTTCCAACAATAGCTCAAGGGAAACCAGACACTGCGACGCTGACTCTACAAAAACTACCCACTCAGAATTCAGTTTGACTTAGAGAAAGACTTGACATTAACTCGAAGAACGTTAAACATACATAATAGTCCGTCCTCGTGGTGGCTGAGACAGAGAGAAAGTCCTTTGTTTTGTTAATTCTACAATTGACAGCCTGTAAAAACCAAGCAAGTAAATATACGTTAGGAATCAGCCAACACGTGGATGCGCTATGACATGACATCAACACTGACATTGGAAACGCTGACTGGTTGCTCAACTCTAACACTAACACGCCCTATTCTTTGCATTCCAGCGTCGGTTTACAAAACCATCCGTATCTTTATTCGCAATATCCCATCGATTTTCCGAGCGCTTCATCGCACGCATACTCCGCTAGCGGAGTGAGCCCACAATTCGCGTCACAGGAGATGTTCAGCCCAACAGCAATGGGTGCACAAGCACAAACGCACGACATCTTACAGTCACAAGACGCAAGAGCTCAGCAGTCGCAACAAGCGCCCACACAACTCCTTCTTAACTCCACCAACGCAGAGCAACGATGGGACGGTAAGTCAGCAATACTCAGATACCTGGAACCGATCATCAGTACCTTCAAGAGCGTCGTCAGTCCTATAACTGATGCGCTGTACGGCGCTATGCCGACAGTCAGAAATCTCAACTCCGATGTTTCTACAACTAAAAACGTAGAAGCTGATCTGGATTATGAAGTAAAAAAACCTAAAGAATTTCTGGTACCGCAACCTAGACTCATCAAAGCTCAGAGGAAGAATTTTCGGAAGACTGGAATTAGGCCTAAGAAACATGCAGAATTAAAAATTGATTTGGACAGACTTAAACATAATAAAGATTTATACGATTACATGAAAACAAAAAAGTATAAATTTAATTATCCAAGCACATACTTCTATCCTAGAGTCAAATATATTGTGCAGCCCGCCCCTTATTACCTTAAACCAAATAACAGTAGGCTTATTCCATACAGAAAAATACATACAACTACAGACACACCCACTACAAAAATAGATTTGTCATTCGTTGATAGTGATTGGAAGCCCGTAATTATTCTCAATAATACAAAAATACAAAACGAGACTCAAGCCGTGGAAAAAAGAAAAGGCAAGAAAGGCCTCGGTAGGAAAGCAATGAGACGGTTTTTTCGTAGAAAGTCTAACTTGAAGCGACGTAAACGAATCAAAAGGGATCTAGCGGATGTTGAGACAAAAAGTAGTAAAAAACATGAAGTGAGAGGTTTTTTTGATATCATCTCAGTCTTTTTCACGAGTGATCCTATCAATAACTTACTTGATAAAGTTAACGATTATGGTAAAAATTATTTGAGAGAACAATTAAAATCTTCACGTGGGGAATCTCCTTATTATACCACAATTTATAATATATTTTTAACGGGTATTGATATTGTAGAAGGTATTCTAGGCGTAGGAGAAGAAATGCATGAGCACTACATAAGAGAAGTAAATTCTGGTAAAAAAATAAAGAAGGACAAATATAAAACTACAAAATATAAATTTTATGATTGTTCTAAGTCAAACAATAACATTACTAACTCAAGTTCTGTATCTACTGAAGAATTAAAAGAACAGGTGACAAGCCCCGATAGTGTTCGAGTTTGAGATACTCATGGGATCTTAGTAACGATGTACCTTATAGATATGTATGTATCTGCATTTATTACAGCATTTTTTATGTAATTCAAATTACTATTAATGGTGGTGGTTTCAAATATATAGGTCTAACGCTGAACTCAATAAATAGTCTGTTCTGATCCAAACTTTTGTAACTAAAAGGGTAATTGTGTAAATATCAATCAAAATGCTCACTTATATTGTAGAATAGCTTTAATTGAAACCAATATTTCAGATTTGTATAAAGATGAATATTTTTGATTGAAAATACGTTTCTTTATCTAAAATATTGGAAAATTATGAACGAATTCTTATTGTAGATGATCTTAGTAGCCCAGTAGCTGAATGAGTGCTTTATTTCTATTTGTAATGTATTTATTATGACTGGTAATACAAACTAATCAATTGACTGTGGTTTTTAGTATCAGTACAAGTTGATATTAATAAACAATATATCATAATCTATTACGGATACAAGCGAGTAATCATCGGACCTAATTTATGTTCGAAGAACACCAACGCTTACATCCGTAATGAATTCATGAAACTACGATCATTTTATAGTAAAATAAATGAATCTAGTCCATTTTGTCTACTACTTTCGTGTCTTCTATAATTGATTAGATTTTATCACCGTTTTAAATCAGCAATTGAGCTACAGTATCAGCATTTGTATTGACAATTTCAATAAAATTTTCTTCAATGTGCAGGGGTCCGGAGACGTCCAATGTACTATGGACAATCACGAAGTTCTTCAAGATCCTATTCGGGTTCCCAATGATACCGCCACTGAGTAACGCGCAGTCAATGACAATGCCAATGTACGTTATGCCGCAAATGCCTCAAATGTACGGGCAACCAGAACAAATGTACGTACCAGAAATGGCCATGCCACCATCGCAATAACAAAATTGGACATCGCAGGATCAAGTGGCATCGATAAATCGCCAAATGTCAGATTACCACGACTTGATCCGAAGAAAAATAATTAAATCAGATTTATAAAACTTCCGTTTTGACAGCTCAGAGTAATGACGCATTTAGACAAAATCTGATATCCCATGTGGGACAATGATTGTGAGAGTAATGATCATCTTGAGATGATTTGGAAAAGATGACAGCTGTCAAAGCGGGTCTTTTATATATCTACTCAGTGGTAATCTGACATTTGGCGTGAGCAGACGTATCCTTTTGAATTGCTGGACTTTTTGCAAAAGTTCAAATTCCTTCCAATTTTGGCACAGTCCAGGATTCGAAGCGTGCGTTTGCTTTTAATTAACTTCTAAGACTGATCTCCTCTTGTCTTCGATAGTATGAGCCCGTCGACTTTAGTCTAAGTAATTTATTTCGACATAAGCGTTGTAATAAGATTTATTTATTCGGCACTTAGAAAAATAAATAATGTTAATAAGTGCCTCTTGTTTTATTTTAAGGTTGAAATTAAATCAGCTTTAGGTTGTGTTAGTATGAGTTAGAAATGGATTTGCCTTAGCGATACCAGACGGATCGTTACAACTCGGCCTAGACCTGAATACTGGCCGGAGTTACGGAGCGTATGTAGGTACAGGACGGTACCATTCGCAACGAGCACGATTCGTTACGCCCCGTGTGCTTAAATTTGTCTCGTTGTTCATTGCTCGTCCTTCTTTCGCCGTACTGACTGCACGATCGTGAGCAAACAACCTTACATTACGTGCGTTACATTACGTCACGTAACGCCAATCAGTACCAACCCGCCATTAGAAAGGTGACTAAAGAAATTTTCCAGCAGCATCCTACAAAACTTACTGATTTATCCTATTCCTATAAGTTATTTACAGGTTGACCACGAAAATAAGTTACACCGTAACAAGTTACCTACGCAGAAGTCTTAATTTTGATAGGCGCGAAAAAATCCTAGCCAATCAATAACGACCTGCCTATGCGCGGGAAACATGAAACGCGTGTGGCTGCTATTGAGTGATGGCTACGCGCATGACGTCCACGCGATCTCGACATTCGCGAGTCGTGTTTTGAGTGGGATACATATGAAAATGGGTGTCCTTTTTTGTCTTCCCGTGTACATATAATTATGAGCGAGATAGCTTGAGCTCTGTTTTTATGAGCGAGATAGCATGAGCCTCGTGTTTTTGTTGACTTTAAAGGTGAACGCAACGCAATAAAGTCTATTATTTCAAAAGCGTTGGCATTCGTATTCAATCGGGTTGAAATGTAGTCTTCTGTGCAGACGAATTTTGCCGATGCGACTTATTAAAATGGTCGTACTAAACTATTAGAACTATTGGGTCTGTATTATGAAAGCTTACTCAGTCATCTATTTATACTTGAGTACTGATTTTATAAAGCATATGCGGAGCGGTTGGTTCTCAAGCATAGATGACTTAAGCTCTCATAATAAGTGCCGTAGAGAAGTATCCTGATCTAGAAAGTTTAAGAGAAGGCTTATAACAGCAGATAAGAATCCTTATGACAACAACTGATGATGTACTATAGGTACATTTTGACATAAAGACGATCTGTGTGGCGCAACGTGCAAAGGTCCGCCTGTGACGCAGGAGGTTGCGGGTTCAATTCCCACCCCAGGACAAATGTGGGTACGATCTGCAGATTTGGTTCTGGTTGTATTCTAAATAAAAAAGTATCAATCTATGTATTGTATTGCATTAAGTAGGTAGGTATATCAGTTATCTAGTAGGTACCCATATCTACCACAAGCTTTGCTTAGCTTGGTTCTAGATGATGCTGTGTGAATTATCTAGCATTATTATTATTTATTTGTTTATTTACTTAACACAAACGCAACGTTGTTATCTAAACCATACTTAGTTCACCAAATTTTTGCTAAGTTCACAAAATGCGAACTAACAAGTAAAATTTAATTAAAAGTGAAGTGTTGCTACCTTAATTAGGGTATCTTAGGTGTTTTTCATTCCGAGCGTCGAGTAGGCGACTAATTTTCCTTTGAATATGATTTCTCTCCTTGAGTATTTAATATAAAATTAAACAAGAAAATAAAGAAAGGAAACTTTCTGTTCATGAGAGATTTAATGAGATGCAAGGTCCGTGAAGTAACTTTATTAACGATAAAAATTACAATAAATAAATAATAAATAATGCTGGACAATTCACACAGCATTATCTAGCCCCAAGCTTGCAGAGCTTGTGTTATGGGTAGATACTAGATAACATATAAACATAATATACTTGAATACATATTTTTACTATGCATAGAAAACAACCAGAACACCCTGAACAAATGTCTGCAGATCGTACACAGATTTGTCCCGAGGCGGGAATTGAACCCGATACCTCCTGCGTCGCAGGCAGACCTTCGCTCACCGCGCCACAGAGGTCGTCAAAAAAGAATAGAAACACATTAAAACTAGTATTTACAATTGAAACAATTGAGCTAACTGCAGATTGTTGCAAACAATCTTCCAGCTCAACTGATCCCATTATCTATACCAGTCGGAATCGTCCCCAAGACGCTGGCTGCATTCCCCCGCCGCTGTATGGCAATGCTGATGCGCTACGTACGCCAGATACTCGCCAGTTCTCGGGTCACGTGTCGCTTCGACCAGTCGGATAATATCCTAAAAACTCCGTGGTAAGGTTACTACCTAGTTTATTTACTTATTGATTCGATTGTAAGGTGGAATCCCTATCACATCATATAATCAAATCAATGATTGATAATGATTATTGATCGATGTTGAATCGATATCTTGAAAGGCACATTACTTATTAAGGTACATTATTTGAAGTGCACCCTACAATTTATATTTTATAAGATTTTCTATGAGAGTATAGCACAGATTTAATGTTTTGGTAGTAGTTTTGAAAACTTGTCGAAAACGTCAATAAAAACGTACCTAATCGTTCAATTATCCATCCTCGGGGGACAAACATTTGTCCAGAGGCGAGAATCGTAGCTGCAGCTCGCGTCGCACGCAGACCTTCATCCGCTGAGCCACAGAGGTCGTCAAAATAGCATAACATACTCCCAAAATCTCAGATGCAGCGCAGGTAAAGTGCTTTTATACATCCATCTTAAAACTTACTTCTATAAAGTAAAGAGGGAACAAATTTCAAGATATTTTATATTATAAGTTCATGACAGATTTGATAAATTGGTTCCTTCCTTGCCGCTCTCATGATGCTAAACTTGGAGATGCCTTCGCCAAGTCTTGTGATCCAAAATGGTTCTGATACTTCAGATGTGGTTCTGTATATACCTCGTAGAGTATATTCGTCTTCTAGAAGCATAAAAATAATTCATTTAATGACATCACACTAACATGACATTCTCATGTTATTGCTACTCTTTTAATCCTAATCTTTGTATAATATTACTTAAAATTTGTTAGTGTAAGTGGTTCTGTAGGACCGGTCTAATTAAATAAATAAATTGAAATTGAATCTCACTTCTCACTAATCTCACTAATATTATAAACGTGAAAGTTTAGATGGATGGATAGATGGATGGATGTTTGTTCCTTTATCACGCCAGAACGGCTGAACGGATCTGGATGAAATTTGGCACAGAGATAGATTATAGTCTGGAATAGAACATAGGCTACTTTTTATCCCGGAATTCCCACGGGAACGGGAACTACGCGGGTGAAACCGCAAGGCGCTGCTAGTTGAACATAAATGTCAAACTTTGGATGTTGAGATGGATGGATGTTTGTTACATCTTCACGCCGATACTACTGATAGGATCGGGCTGAATTTGGATAGATGTAGTCAAACATAGGCTATACCATGTAACAGTTCCCGTGGGATAGAAATCCAGTTCATACATATTGCTCTTATGAAGAAGTCAGTCATATCAAACAGTAGAAAAAATCAAACAAAATGTGTCTACCCTAGAATACTAATCACATATTTTTGTCCACTGTTGAACATGACTTTGGGGGAGGCATGTTGGGGCACAAGAGGTGTGCCGTATTCATCACGCTGTACGCAGGCGGATTGATTGGAGGTGTTAAAATACACAGAGAGAAGCTCCTGCCCTACCTAGTAAGGTCAATTAAATCTCTTACGACATCCATGAATAGAGTTGGAGGGATGGATTCTAACGCTACGACCGCCACGGCCGCTTCGGTTTGTAAGACATCGACACTTAAATGCATTGCTTGAAAGTGATGCAAAATATTACCGAACACCTCACAAATTAAACATAGCAATTCTGCATGTAGAATTAGCAGGGAAAAATAGGGTGCTTCGTTGCTGGTGAGCGCGATATTCAAATGTATTTGTGGTTTTTAATCTTTTCTACGTTCCAGAAGTAATAGAACTAGCGAAAAAATAATTTGCCGCAAATCGTTAACCATATTTTATGAACTTATGATAAAATCAACTTTGACTCATTTGTATTTTGGGAACATTTGGGAAAATGTAGATTTTTAGCACAACATTTCGTATGTTCCCAAATACTCCAAAAAAAACTGTGAATCGAAGTTGGTTTTATCATGAGTTCATAGAACGCAGAAAGCACAATATCCACAAAAAAATTAAATCTCGCGCCAGCCCGCGTCAAACAACCAAAAGCAATCACCATAACTGCTCTATCCCGGAAGGTATTTTCCATCAACCGCCGCTATTAATTTGGACTAATAGGTCAAAGGTCCCCGGAGCCCACATAATACAATCAACAGGGTTGCTATTTAATTAACGGAAAATTACGGGAGATGAGTGTTTGAAGTTAAAGACAAAGGGTAGATAGTTATCAGTCGTATGGATCACTGGTTAACAGCCGTTTTTCATCCCGCTTGTTAATAATTTGACAATAGTATGAACTTTTTGTTAACCTCTAGAGTGTTTAATTGTGTGTGGAGAAACTAAGATTTGTTTCGTAAAACAAATAAAAAAACACTTAATCGGGATAAGTGCTATCTATGCTATATTAGTGCTTTGTATAGGAGTGTAGTCCCTCTGCGTAAAGCTCGATATGTTTTCTCTACGAACCAAGTCTCTGTTAAAATTAGATAATTAACGTTGTTGTTTTTAATATATAGATCCTAATGGCCTTAGTACTTAAAAAACAACTGTATTTATTAGAAAACAATTAAAAGATGTTTCTTTAATAATAAATAAATACATAGATGACCAATCCAAATATTTAGATTTACTAAAAGCCATTTGTTTTCTTCAGTAGAAAAACGCCAGAATAAAACAAAACACAGTTAAAGTTGATAGATTATTTTTAAAAGGGGAAATGTATTAATTCTCTATTTTTGATGTTTTCATCCGATCTTACACACGAGCTTTCAACTCCAAGCAACAGCACAAATACGAGCATCAAAAAGCGCTCAAACAAATTTGAATCTACCCGTTATAGATACAGAGATCTATCTGCTAACTGCAGGTCTTCGTATACTGCTCAGAATCTTGGCCGATATATCTGCATTCTCATAAATATTTAGGAGTCATTTTACCGAGATTTCCAGCAAAATAATTTCTCTGCACGATGAAAGATCGACTGGAAAAATGAAAAGGAGAACGTGGAGCAATATTGGATTCCTGTTTGCTGTCAATATGCCAGTTACGTTGGCATAAAGGTCATTCTGTTATTATTTTGAAGAATATACCGTTCTTGAGGTTTTCGTTCTAAAATGTTGTGGAAAGGAAGCTGAACCAGTCGCTTTAGATGTTCTTATATTTGTTGTTCATGGAGTTATTCAAGGACCAGCCTGGTTATTAATGATTTGATTGGCTTGAAAAAACTAAAAATCTACTTTAAAGTCTTAGTATTTATAACTTTTTTTAAGTTTTCGGGACAAATATCTACTTATCCCTTGCAAATATTTTCTATAGGACCGCTTCGGGACTATATTCCATACATTTGCCAAATAAATTTCCAAATGGGTCCATAATTGAAGGATAAATCTAAAATGATACAAAATATAATATAGCTACAGCTGAACATAGAACCTTCTCCTGTTTTATTTTTCATTTCGTCGGTTAAAGATACATAATCTTTGTCACTTCGCTCATTAAGTTACGCCTGAATACTCAAACGCATCTTACATTTTGAGCACGTCTCACTTTGTGATTTTTTGACAGTTTTCAATGGAAATCTGTCAAAAATTGGTTACTTGAGACGTGCTTAAATCTGAGTTGCCTTTGAGTATTCGGGGGTTAGAGTGCTATCTGTCCGAATCCCACGTCGAAGGGCGCCCCGATGAATTGAGTTTGCGATTTAATTGTACGATCATACACTCCACTACTTTCGACCTTCATGGTAATGTTTAGACTTGGGTAGAATAGAAAAAAAAATGTAGCGAAAATCGTAGGGATGACATTTAACAAATTTACGCGTTTGATGAAGATCTGATGATATTTTTGTCTATTTTATTCAGCCTGTATTGTGAAAATATTTTTTCCAGAGCTTGTTTGATTCCTCGTAGCAGGAATTCAAAAGGATTTGGGCCAGACTTTTAGGTATACCACAAAACGGCTCGGGGCTTAACTGAGTCCCCTTTGCCCCGGAACGTGCGAGTTCGTCGGCACACTCATTGCCGTTTGATTCCCGCGTGACCCATCTGAGGATAGAGGATTCTGTTCCAGCTAGGAACACATTAATGAAACAACTAAACTAATAAAGGCCTCTGGGTCATTCATTTAGGTAATAATGAATGACTTTCGTCTGGTATTTAGACAATTATTAATTTAGTTTCCTAGAATTCTAAGCTGCAATTAATTTTCTTTCATGCTACGCAAGGAATGTTAATTGAGTAGTTGGAATATAAAATATCTGAATTCCTAACATTTCATTGCCAATAACCATTTAATGAGATTCTTTACAAAATTCTTTCTCAAAAACTGTTTTCACAACCAGCTACGAGATTTTCAGAAATCGCATAAAATGGTTTAAACGACATTGAAAAAAAAAACTTACCCTGTACTGTAGAAGGTTATTCGCCTACTACAACAGATGAATCTGTTCAGTGAACAAATCTAGGTGCGAACGATTCCTTTTTTTGACCAAGTAGGTACATTTAGAGGTTATCATTATTATCATTTTTTTCAAGAATCCACATGTTTACCGGGCCATCGCAAATGACTAATAACCACAGAATAAATAGTATAATAGCCCGGTCACTCACTCTGTCTTGCTTGCGCTGTTCAGTTTGTGCAGTTATGACTGTTTAAAAGGCCTAAAAGATACATAATCACTCTTGTCTTGAAGAGGTTGTAATTGACCGGAGAAAGCAGAAGCAGCAGGGATCGTGTTCCAAGCCCCAGCGGAATGAATTATGAAGGTGGAGGAAAACCGCTTAAAGCAAGTTGACGGTATATCCACCAAGTAGAGGTGGTAATGCGCTGTACGTCTACTTGTCCTGGAGTGGAAGGTGAATGCTGGCATCAGGTCATGTAGTTCCTGTAGCATTCTCCGAAATGTATCCTTTAAAAGATCGAGAGACAAAGCGACCTTGCGGCGGTGTTCGAGACTTTGGACCTTAGTCTCTGCATGGTACTGCTCGTCAATGAGTCTAAAGGTTCTTTGTTCTATCAAGACTAAGGCTGCAAGCTGGTACTTGGCCGAGCCGTCCCAAACATGGCCGCAATACATAATTCTACAACGTCTATGGAAGATTCAAAAGACATACTTTCCTGGTCTTTTAGCACAGCTTTTAGTATGGATTGCGCAAGAAATGTTAAGTATAATAGCTTTTTAAGCGACAAGGTAGGCACCTTGTCGCTTAAAAAGCTATTATACTTTACTTTTAGTGGAATTTAGTCAGTTATTTCTGGGCCCGATTCGGCTTAATTTTGTATTCCGTGTGCACCTCAGAATATTGATTTGGTGTGATTTATTATGAAGGAGCGATTTTTGCCTGATGTAAATGTACATTTTAACTTGGATTGAATTTAATCCAGTTTAATTATAATTTTTACTTACTTTTACCATGTTTTTACTAATTTTATCACTGTTTTGTACTAAATCGAAATCATCATCATCATCAGCCTATGTTAATTCACTGCTGAACATAGGCCTCTCCCAATGAGCGCCATAGCGCCCTTTCGTCCTGTCTTCAACTTGACCAGTACGGAAGACAGAGACTGGACCACAAGTAACAAAACCTAGATTGATACCTAGATACACTAATTACTATAACTGTAATTATAACCCAGAATAATATTAGTTCCATATTGGTTAAGAAATACATTTTTCTTTACTTTACTATATTTACTTTACTAGTATTATTATTAGCTTTAATTTACCTTATATCAATCTTAAGTTGCTACCCTCTGTGGTAACATACCCTGTAACTTTAATTGCCTACGTATGCTGGTACTGTAAACGCATATTGCCTCCCGCGGAATGAGTACACTGGTGACCTGTGCTACAAGTTCTTCATAAACCTATAACAGGCACCAGTCTCTCACAACACAGGAAATACCTACCTTTAGTACCTAATAATTATTATTGTTATTAGTACCTAATGTTAACTAAGCCTCTACATACCTAACACGTAATGGGTACCTTTGTGAGAGAAAATAAACGTTTTTACTATTAGTTTTTACCCGACTACCGACAGGGGAGGGTTATGAGGTTAGTTGACAATAATGTTCATGATTAGGCTGAATAAAATATATTCCATGAATAAATAATAATTATCCTTTGATTCTGTCCCGGGCTTATTTTAATAAGGATTAGGTATAAATACAATGAAATAAATACTTCAGTGATCATTCGATTTAATCATCAATAAATAATTGTTAGTACATTATTATTAAATAAATAAAATATTACTGTAAGACAAAATGCTACTTTTGTTTAAATGCGAAATTAGCTTGTCATAATGTACAAAGTTAGTACATAAGTAACTAGTGTTAAATAAATAAAGTTATTTACAACTCGATATGTCATTTAATATTTACAAAGAACTGATATAATTAAAATATATTATGTTCTGCGTGAACCCAAAAGTGGCCAACGTTGGGCTTGCAATATATTCAATCAGTTTTATGTATATATCCGTCTTTGAAATATGACATTGTCTTGACAATTTGCAGTTTATATTTAAATAACGACTTGCATTTCTTTAATTGCATTGACAATGTTATAATTCAGTTTTGTGGTTAGCCATGCGCCATTGTCCAGTCTTCGTAATTTCTTCATAATCGGCTAGTGGTTAGTTATTTATTCGTGGCTGTGGCCCTGTGGACATGAATTAGTAGGTTAGTTTAAACATATATTAGTCTAGAATTAGAGGCAGCTTGAAGCAGTCAGGATCAACTGCTTCGAGCAGACTGCATAGTGCAACTACTCGTATGTCTAAAAAATAGAAGATTATCTATATATTTACAAAGTTCACTATGCAGTCGTAACAAAGAGTCTTAACAGCAGTCGATCTTGACTGCTTCAAGCTGCCCGAGTAATCTAGGCTCTTAGTATGTTAGATAAAAACTATATTTAAAACTGTTTAAAAACCGTCTTTTACATCATAAAGGCCCTTAGGTTACCTTAAGTGGAAAAGTAAAAGGGAAACTGGGGTTCGTTGGATTGATCATCCAACGAACCCAAACTTGACGGGGCTAAGTGGTTTCGTTTAGGAGTTCCCATGGCCACCATCTGCCTCCATCATCAGATCAGCTCGATTGAACCATGAGGATGCATTGTCATGGCATTTACATGAGTGTGCCAAATCTCAGTTCAATCAGTTGAGGACTGATTGACAATTGGTCTAAAATTGGGATGCAAGATTTGTCTCAAACATACTTACAGGGCAATTAGAATAAAACTTGTAGTTGATAGCGTCGGCCAAGTCAAGCCAAGCTTTTGTATGAGTGATTCTTGGATAAAGAGTGACCTACAAAACATCCTGCGTCGGGATACAACAGTTTTTGTGACATCAAAAATCTTTCAGGTCATGCATATTATTTAGTTCAGAAGAAAAACCGAGGTTCTGTCATCCATGGATTATTTCTTGAACTTTGGATAGTAATGGATAGATTTTCTTATCTAAACTTTCTTTGAAATTTACCTGGTCACTTTAAAGAGTTCAATAACACCTTAGGCCACCATTAATTAATCCTAACTACGAGTAATTCTTAACTATAATATTATAAATGCGAAAGTGTGTTTTTTTGTTTGTTTGTAAGGATAAACAAACAAAGTCATCACAATAGTCTATGTTACTCTCCATCCTTTCAACTAACTCTATACCAAAAATCAAGTCGATTGGTTGCTTATCAATTTGATTTTTGGTATAGACTATAGACTACTTTTTATCATGATAAAACATCAAATTCCCGTGGGAGATTTACGGGAATAATCCCCCTAGAAATGTGAAATTCGAATTTAACGCGGGTGAAATCGCGAGGAACAGCCAGTAGTATAATAAAATCCTTTAAAAGATTATTTTACACATTTGGGTTTGAAACGATAAAACCAGAAAATGTTATTTTTATGATTTTATAAAAGGTTCCTGTAAAATAATTTATTATTCTTTTTCCTTTTAATTTCCTTACGAATATAAAATGAACCGGGTAAAAACGGTTTTCAAATCAGTAGATAATTAAAAATTCATGTTTCTATCTAACTTTTTAATCGTAAATCATCGCTCATTTAAAACTTTTATTGCGGAACGGTTTTAGACTGACAGCTTCAGTAGCAGGTAGAACGTTATTCCGCGTTATTTATCATAATTTTATCATTATCAAACAAAAACATAATCATACTTAAAATAAGGAGGCTGTAACCGCTTCTTAGCTAATCCTCTATCGGAGGAGGCTGGGCAACTGTTTAAACTTTATAATCAGGCAGTTAAAGAACGCCATTAATGTTTTGTTCGATGTTTCCCTACATATTTAGTTTGATTGTTTCTTTTATACATTTTTCTTGTTATTTTTGTTATAATTTGTGTACCTTCAAGGGTGGCATGTTCATGTGGCATAATTGAACAAACCCATAATAAATGATAAAAAAAAACGTTAAATTCCAAAATCAGTAAGGGTGGTACTGGTACAAAGATTTTGGCTTACACGTTTTGAGAAAAAATCATTGGTGTATTTTATATGTTTACAAGCCTTCAGCCCTCGGCTTTTCACGCGTTTTACCAGGACAAAAAAATAGCCTATGTGTAATTCCAGGTTCTACTATATAATCTACTCTACTATCTACTACATAAACTTTCATACAGGTAGTTTTAAGCCTGGAATAAACATAGGCTACTTTTTGTCTTGCGCAAAACGATGTAAAAGGTATATTATTAAACTTCAATGTGATTCGCATTAAAGTTATTTCATACGTAAATTAAGCCTATGAATAATTTGTACATAGCCACCTAGCATGTAGCATTTATGTTATCGTGCCCTTGCAGGGTGCATGTTGGATGTTGGATGTTTTTTTTATCATATGACCTTTGCAAGCAATAAAACATTGAGCATTAAAGTAGTCGATCATGGTTTTTGTTTTCAATTTATATGTCATGTCAAAAATCTCTTTTAGTTCATCACTTCCCCTGTGTCATTGACTCACCATGTTGTAAGGATTTTTGTTGTAGTGCTTACCCGCACTTTGGGTATCTCTAAGAAATGAAATAAGTTCCCAAAAAATTTCGGTTTCGGCGGGACTCGAACCCGCGCCCCACCCTCAGTACGGGTGTGCTCCAACCAACTAAGCCATGAAACCCTTAGTGGGTTCAACCGAAAATCTTTGGGACCTCTTACGGACTATAGACACATACATAACAGTACATTAGTACATTTTTGGGAACTTATTTCGTCACCATGTTGTGTTATCTTTTTAAAAATGTAATTTAACAAGTAATTTATATTACTTGCGTTGCGTACCAAACTACATAATTAAATAGTAAAGAGTGTGTCCATAACGAGTGACGCGGTCTACGCTAAGGTGCTACGGAAGACCAGCGCTGCAGTGCTAACCTAGCTCCTGCACCACACGCTGAGTCTCTTTTATCACTCTTATTTCTTGTGTATTGTGAACCAATAAATATTTTCTTAATCTTATTTAAAATGCTAATTTTATTAGCGTGGTCATAATTTATGAAGATCCTTTTTACAGAAACTTAGAAAATGCAACTAAATTAATAATCCCAAAGGTTAGTAACCAGAGAGTGTAGTGACCTGTTTGCTGAAAAGGTGAGGGCTCTTTTCAATACCGAGAAGTTTTAATATGCCACGATGTGATAAAGTATGTGCCTGAATATATTAAATAAAAAGTGAGGTGCAAGAAGAAATTTAATTTAAAAGAATTGAACACATTTTGTCTAAACAGAAAAAGGTATGGTGAATTTTGATAAGAATAAAAGACAATTTAACCTACATACATATAGATACAGGGTGCGACAAAAATGAACAACCAAACTTTCAGAGGCGGGTTAACTTTGATCAGTGATCACAAAACACGGGAAAAATATAAAAAAAACTAACATTTAGATTTTTAAAAAAAATGGTCTATACTAAGCAATAACTGATGCATGTGCATTATTATTTTTTTATAGTCTAGACCTTCGTTTGACCTTAATCTCACCTGATGGAAAGTGAAGATGTGGCCAATGATGTAATAAGAAGGTCTAGAAGATATTCACTCTTGTCTTGAAGAGACCCAGGTTGTAATTGACGGGAAAAACAGCAGCAGGGAGCGTGTTCTCGACCCCAGCGGTACGAATGTGGAAGAAAACCGCTTAGTGCGAGTGGACGGTATATCTACCAAGTAGGGGTAATGCGCTGTGCGTCTGCTTGTCCTGGAGTGGAAGGGGGATGGTGGAATCAGGTCATGTAGTTCCTGTGAGCATTCTCCAAAATGTATCCTATAAAAGATCGAGAGACAAGCGACCTTGCGGCGGTGCTCGAGACTTTGGACCTTAGTTTCTGCAAAGTACTGCTCGTCAATGATATATTGGACTTTAATTTGTTATTAAAATCAAATGAAATCTTCTATAAGAAAAAAAATCTATCTAAAATATTTAAGATACTTTCTTTCGTGAAACGCCCTGTATAAAGAATTTCCTGCTTATTCATAATGGTCTGCTAAGTTAAACCATCCGCTAAGTAGTGTTGTTTCTCACTCTGATGTATGTCAATAGAAGAAGACAGAGTAAGAAATAAAAAGAGCAATGTGTTAAGTTAACAGACTATTATGAATAAGGGCCTTTACCTTTACCAAGTAGAAATCAACTAAGTAGACTTGACAAAAAGTGCTAGCTCATAGACTATAGTTAAGTAAAAAGTGCAAACAGGGTGCAAAAGAACAGAAACAAAGAAACATTCACATATTTATTCAGTCTACCTCTCGGGAGAACAATTTCTTCAGCCCGATGATCGTAGCCAGGAGTAGCGCGATCTTGGAGATCAGAAGAGCCTTCCCGACCATCAAGGTCAAGCCTTTGAAGGTCAGGGCTCCAAGGAGACCGAACTTCATAGCGGCGGCGGCAAGGAGCGGTCCCATGTTTTTGTTCCGTTGTCTGCCGGTCTCAACCACTTTGTGGGGCTTGACTGACACATCTAGAAAGAAGAAAAAAAGGTTAATAAACTCTTCGGATTAATACATAATTTTTTTATACCGCTAGATATTTTCCAGAACATTATTTCTGGAAGCGTTAGCGCCGCCGATATGCCACAATAAATGTAGTAATTATTATGTTCTTGTATAATTGTTTGAAGTATTGATGATGCATTAAAGTAATATTCTTTTCCTATTATCTGTCTCAAAAGAAAACAGAGCTGCAAAAGTGAGAGACTTTTTGCTTAAAAGCGATCTCTTCCAGGCAGCAGATTATTTTACTTATGGATCACTCCACGCAACCTATCACATCTTGGAGTATTACTGCGCAAGTATTTTCAAATATCTAATTTATCTTCCGTAAAGCCGATATTGATTTAACTGAAATAGATGTCGATTACATCCTTATCAAAATGGAAAACTGTAAAGTGCGAAACGAACAACTGTTATCAAGATTTAGAACAAAAACAAACTTGTTTATTATCCAATTCTTAAAATAACTTTTTAATTGGAAACTGTTCCAGTTCGAAAAACATAACGTTTTATTTCTGCCTTTGTTTTGCAGTGTAATAGAATTACTATAATTAACTCTTTCACTGCCCGTTTATTGCGGCACAACCCACATGGGCCGACCTAGTAAGAGCTAGTAAGAGTGCTAGATGCACGCATATGTGCGTCGTGACTAATTAAATTAAATTTTAATTTAGTCTTTACACCTGTGTCTCCCACAGACACACACAGAACATTATTACAGAGGCCTAGTCCGAGTTTATAGAAAAAACATTCGATAAACGTAATCGAGAACCATTGATGTCTCACACGAAAAAGGGTAGTAGACACAATCTTCGCCATAAATGCAATGAGTCTCATTTTCCTAATCATATTAGTGCTATGCGTGAAAGCACTGAAGTTGTAATATGTTTGTCAACTCACACATACATAGATTCGTTTTTATCTTAGAAATCAAGAGAATAGTTGAGTGAGCCTGTTTTACGTCTATGATTGACGTGTTTGGGTTAAACTTGGTACGCTCATAGGACGTAAAGCAAATACTCAGATTCGGTGCAAGGCGCTAAATGTAAAGGAAGGACTCGAATTCGATGGAAGTATTCGAGAGATAATGCGTACCAGTCGTACTAGGGCCCCAGGTTACATAGTTCCCGGTGGCACTAGGCTAGGCCTGTTTCGCGGGAAACTAAGTGAACACTGATTGATTGCCATAATATTGAAGGGCGGTACACTAGCAAATACAATGTATGACAAAGACAAGTTTGGTAATGAATTTAAGAGGTTTACTGGGTGGTAAAAGTGTAAAAGTAACGAAAAAAAGCGTACCCGTATGTATTCGTTGCCTTATCAATTAGGCAAAGTCAAAGTCAAAGTTCGTTTATTGCTTGAAAATATAATGTTTTAAAGATCTTATAGTATACATTTGGATCATTGTTTTCTGCCTCTGCTTAGGCATGCAATTTTTATTTTAATACAAATCAAATACTTATCGTCTAATTAAAAATAAAACATAATAAAAAGAAAAAATTATACTAAATGTCCATAAATCAAAGAATTAAAATTAAATAATATTAGTCTCAATCTAAATAAATAATAGTACTCGTTACTATCGTATCGTTACGTTACTCGTTATTTCTGACACCTCATATCTGCTATGTTTATGTTAGAGCAACGAATCGAGTTGTATTGCGTACGCGTACAGTATGAAAAATGTATTCGTGTGTAACGTTTCGTTACTCGGTACTAGATGACGCACCCGTTACTCAGTACCGAATACATACGGTTTGCTACAGCTCTACTGGGTGGGTACCGGGCGCTATGGCGCTCATAAGGGGAGGCCTACGTCCAGCAGTGGATTAATAGGATGATGATGTATTACAGGCCAAGTGCCAGCGCCGATACTTTGTCAATTATCTGGTAATAGACCACAAGCTATGATGAACGATCCATTGACTAGATCCATGATGGCTCTATTGAGATATCACATAAGATCCACTTTGGAAGGTATAACGATTACTTTATTTTTTAATAGATTCATGAATATATTCCTAATTAATTTAATAATATTGATGTTGACTATTGGAACCATAGATATCCAGACTGTGATATATGGACTGACAAACGGACAGGCTGATCCACCACCGATAGGACAAAGTAAATGGTTCCAATTTCGCTTTTGCGTACGGACCCCTTTGGGCCGACGTAATAAATCCTACAGAACCTGAATTTAAGGCCTTGCTTCAACATGTGATTGAAAAATAAAGGATTTGATTTTTATGAGAAACTAAAAACTGACTTTGAATCCCTTAGTTTTTAACTGTTTTTTTATGTTTTAATAATTACCTACTCAGGAGCAACAACGTTTCTATAAATCACCTTGAAATCATCTTTTATACTGCTAAAGAATCATCAAAATCGATTCATAAACCACTGAGAAATCGACGAACGTAAATAACAAAAAAATACAGCTGAACAAGAACCTCCACCTTTTTCAAAGTAGCTCAAACCTGGAACACTTCGATAGCATGATCAAATTTTTCAAGTAGTGACATCTAGTGGAACTTCGTGTCTAATTTAGTTCGTTTACGCCTGTTCCCATGGAAACTATTTGTTACCAGAGTTTGTGAAACTTTTCATGTGATAATGTTTTTGATACGTCTTACGTACATTATAAATTGCTCGAGGATCAACCTGTTATAAAAGTATAAAAAATATACCTTTAGACAAAAAGGAAAGAATCATCAAAATCTACTAAGAATTGGCGAAGATACCAATATCACCAAAACTATTTTGGTGATATCTTTGCCAATTCTATTATATTCTATAAGCGCATCAGCATTGCTATACAGCGGGGCAATGCAGCTAGCGTCTTGGGCACGCTTCCGTAGATTTTTTGCAACAGTCTGCAGTTACCTCAATTGTTTCAATTGTAAATACTAGTTTTAATTTCATTCTATAATTTGATTGTAATTTGCTTTGTTAATAAAGATTAGATTCTATTTTGGTATATTACAACTAGCTAAAACAATTATTGTTGTGTTGTTCAAAAGTACCTATTGTTGCTTTTTGTGCTTGATGGAATAAATACATCGGGAATAATTTTTTTATTGGACCATTTCGTGATCATTTTTTATATGTACAATAGCGAATTTTTAAACTGACGGATAAATCGACAAAGACTACGATACAAAAAAAAAACATACAGCTGAACATAGAACCTACTACTGATGTCGGTTAAGAAATAAATCCTCAAGCTTCCTTTCCATCCTTCTTTGTCCTATACAATTTAACCCGCAGTCAAAGTTTTTTGTATTTTTAACCATAGGGGAGAACCGTTTAGTGCGGGCGGCGGCGTGGCGGTGGGTCGTAAAGTGTAATAGCCTAGCCTTCCATGTCCCGATTGTGGCCTGACAGAGATCTATTGGCGGTCACATTCTACATCCGCTTTGCCGGACTATTTGGACCATTTATTTGGTTTCTGTCGGTCAAATTTACGGATCACGTAGAGTACCTGTTTTGAAACAAAAGGGCAGCCCTTTTTGGATGTCCTTGACTTTAGGAATCATTCGCATATAGTTTTTTTGACATTCTTACTAAAAAAATACTTCACTGTAATCTCACTAATATTATAAACGTGAAAGTTTAGATGGACGGATAGATAGATGGATGGATGTTTGTTCCTTTATCACGCCACAACGGCTGAACGGATCTGGATGAAATTTGGCACAGAGATAGATTATAGTCTGGAATAGGACATAGGCTACTTTTTATCCCGAAATTCCTACGGGAACGGGAACTACGCGGGTGAAACCGCGAGGCGCTGCTAGTACTACATAAAATAAATCCTGAGTTATGTAACTTGATTTTTCTGTTAACTGTACATTAAAGCAAATTAGGTATATGGTCCCAGTCGACCGATTCAAAAATGTGATCAGGTAACTGGGACCGCGGTCCTAGTTATGTATGGGCCCAGTCGCCTGTATCCTCGTTTGAGAGGATCCTAGATTTTTAGAATTTGAAGTTCCTGATTTGCGGTTGTTAGTAGATATCACTTGTTTAGATGCCAACAGAGAAAGAATCAGTCGTTAATTTTATTTGTTTTGACAAATATAAGGCATGTTTCAATTAATATCGGCAGTAACACCCAGCGGAGTACAAGGGAAAACAAAGGGGATTTGCGGACAAAAGTTCCAGAATTACCCTTATACCTTTGCATTGTACAAAAGGTAGATGTTATTATATCTATGATAGCAATTTAAAGTGCTTTGAGCTTTATCCCACTTGTTCTGTACTGAAGTTCTGAACACAGAATGAATGAGCCCTTTGTGTCTCTTGTCCCATTTTCTACCTAAAATAAAATACCTAACACAATAGAAGAAGAAGGCTTTTACCCCGATTCAAAAACCTGAATATTTTTCGTATACAAAAGGGTTACAAAAACCAAGGAATTATTGATAGACATTTTTAACGACATTTTTATCAATTTTTTTTTGCTGTACATTGGAGAGATAGTGCGTTGTTGAAGTTTGTGTGTTAGTTTTAAGTGAAAACTTTGCTGTTACCTTGTTGTTTTCTGTTATCTTTATCAGTTTTTGTTAAGTTTCATTCGTAAACGTCTTTGTTGACATAACATATCTTGAATTCTAAATCGCACTTGTGTGCGTGAAAGCACTGAACACCAATGAAAAAAGAGATCCCCTTCGGTACATAAGATCAATGATTGAACACAGACGTAAAACGCCTGTAAACTCACACATAGAGTACATTTTGGCTACAAAATCAACAATATTTTTAAATGACACTATCCTTCTGCTGTGACAGCAACATAATTTTACATTTACATTATCATCATCATCAGCCCGATGAAATGTCACACAATAATGTGTACCTACTTAATCTCAAAATTGGCACATAATATCAATGAGAGCAACAAAGCCAGCAAAAGCAATTAATTTTATAATTTCAAAGCAAATCCCTCTTGCAATACGATTCAAAATGGCTTCAATTTCAACATACGTGTACGAGGGAGTACCTACATATACATAAGACGTTCTGAACCGCGCACTAACGCCCTCGCTACGAGCTATCTGCCAAATCTGACGAGCGCTTGAACAGAAGTATGCGTTTGGGTGTTTAAACGACAAGGGACCTAGTTCTGCTACCTAACCTAACATATCACTTCACTACCAGTTTGATAAATCATCTGGGGACCCTATTCTGCTAAACTTAACCAATCGTTTTACTATGCCACTGGCATCGTCACAGCAAGACTCGTTTTAGTATGCTACCTTAGGTGAAAGAAACTACAGATGGAATTACTCACGTCAAAAGAAAGTTCAAATTGATCTCTCCGATTATAGCAATGCACGCAGTATCTGGAGCTTCTTTAGTCTAAGGATCTACGTGATGATTCTGTGACGATACCAGTGTAAAGCGGTTGGTTAAGTGTAGCAGAATAGAGCCCCCAGATGGTTTTAAACAGGTTGACAGCCACCGACGCAACATTATTTCATTTGTGCCGACGCTCTTACAGAAAAAGCAACCTAAAGAATAAGCAACATGTTACTCAGCGATGCGCCCCAAATTTCAGCTTGTCTGTTACTAGCCACTCAGGTCGCATCGATAAAGCGTTGGCAGTGATCGCATTAAAACGGGTGTTACCAACTTGCGCGCTTCTAAACGCCTAATGTGAACTTACATAGTCTAGGTACCTGTTATTCAAACCAAAGTAATAGCAGACGTTTGCGAGGAATTGAGATGACTGCCATTTGTGATTTTATCGCTGTGTACTTTAGGATTATAATGGTGTAAAATTAGAGCTGGTGTGTTATTCCAGCCGTGATTTAGGAAATTCAGGCGACGTTGAATGTTTACGTGCGGTATATCGCAAGGGTTGTGATTACGAAATGAAGACGTCTGTTTATATTCAAAACATTTCCCTTGATTTTAAGGTCTTTGAATTTCCTATACGGTTGACTTAACGTGCGACACGTGTGTATGGAGAAGATTAGAGATAATCTAAAGATTACATTTTATTGAAGCGTTTTTTAAAATAACTATTAGTTTTAATATAGTTCGAGTAGATTGAATACGAAGGCGCTTTAACACTGGGTCTGTCAAATTAACATGCGATGAACTCTGCGTACGTGGTATTTGGACATGACACTCAATGGCAGCCTCTCCGCAAAAGATTCGCGGTCTAAGGCCAAAATGAATAGATTTTTTCTTTCTGGAAACCCCTATAGCCCTAACCCCGAATAGTTCTGTACCTACAATATACATGGATTCTACACCACCAACACACCACAACACACACACCTTGAGCACACCTTGAAGAGTAAAACAGACAAACAAAATTTAAATAACCATTTTTGAACTTTAACATGGGACTATTAAATACTTACCTTCTCGTACTTTGCCTATTTAATTTAATTGTGCAAAATAAAAAAGGAGTTACAATTATAACATACTGATACTATTTTTTTGCGTTATTTTGTAGAGTTTTCATGGCGATCTGGTGATGATGAAGCAGTTTTCTGGCGCTTGATATCCACTGACGCGCATATCTTTTAGTGAAGACCACCCTTCGTTAACTTTATGGTCTTTCACAAAAAGTGTAGTAACACACAATAGAACTAACAACTTTTCTTATTTTACGGCTGTAATCCTGATTCTCCACAAGTTACGGTAAAAGTTCAGTGTTTTCCTTGTACTCCAAAAGAAAGGTATTCACTGATGCTGAAGGGTCGAATAAAGAAACTGTAACAGGAATTAACCGTTGATTTCTTTATTTGTAGCACAATACTAACAAAAACTGAGTTGCTGAACAAAAGCACTAGATTAATCGTTATGTCCATCCGAGCACTATTCATAGGAAGCCATTTTTATTGCAAAAATTGTTAAAAAAAAGGATATGAAATTATATGAGAATTGGAATTTATTTTATCCCGCTTTTGTTATCATTCCTGTCGAGGTTTGCCAGATGTGTTTTTTTTAGACATTTTTATCGAACGCAAATATTTAATGAAAATCACAAACTCTCCCAATTGTGATACATTTGGCGTAGGTACTAGAAGTTCTTCTTCTAGTGGAGTGTCAGCGGAGCGAGTCCTACAGGAGAGGATAACATTGTAAAAATAACTAAACTCTGCTCGAGTTTAGTTATTTTTACAATGTTATCCTAATGGATACTGCTGTTATCCAAATTATTTTAGCAGCACAGAGCCGCACCAAAAAAAAACACTGAGTATTGTGGCACTAAAATTATTTAGTTAGGTTTAGATATAGTTTAGTTGCTTATTTGTTAAAACGGGACTGATGTCATTATGACTATGTAGTCATACTCAAAGTCCCATAAAACATGAAGAATAATTACTAGTAATACTACTAATAATTACTATACTAAATTACTAGCGAACGTGCCCTATAGTTTTATTATTTCTAATTTCAGTGTCAGATCGCCAGTCGAACAACCACCAAAACCATTGTTTGAATAAAAAAATGTTTATTATTACTGAATAACTTACCAATTCCAAAGCTGGAATCCATAGCCTGCTTGCCAGCGATGACAAGATCAGCGTTGTCGAGGATCCTGTACCGCAGGGAGCGGCTGGTGGCGAAGTTCCACAGCTTGTCGGTGATCAGCTGCTGGGCCTGGTCCTCGATGGAGACGCCAGCTCGGGCCAGGGATTCGGGCTTGATTGGCAGCTCGGCAGCTAGGCCGTGGCTGGAATTTAGAAGATTTTGTTAAAGTCGAGCAGAGTTAGCTGCAAATTATGTCAACAAATCGAAAAACAAAAACTAAAATTGACGTGCTTTGAGTCAAGATAAAGATATAATTCAGGCAGATATTGGTTTCGGGTGTTTGGGTGTTTTTATAATAAAAAATACATAATGAATCTATGAGTTGCATTGTATAAGATATATCAGTTATCCATAACACAAGCTCTGCTTAGCTTGGGGCTAGATAATGCTGTGTGAATTGTCTCGTATTTTTTTTTAGAGTCTAGGACATGTACCTATCGTCAAAGATCAATACGTCGTCACTGAGCTGCACCGAAGCAGTCCGCAGCATTCTGTCTACATAGCCGACCAGTTCATGCGCGATGCAGGAGGTCAGCTCGCGAGCCACGCATTTGTTGCTGAGGCCCCGCTTGAGGTTCTCTTCTGATGGTTGTGCCTGGAACAGGAACAAATAAATAAGTTAGATAAGTCATAAAATAAATTAAATGTACTGAACATTTTCACTCAGTGGTGGCCGAGAACCGGTGGTGGTAGGAATAGCGAACGTCCACCGGAACGAATGGGTCGATGACATGCTCAAATCCGTAGGCTACATACGATACTAATCCTGGCCCAGATTAGAACCAGACCGAGGCGAATAGCATAAACATAGATAATTATTGGTCTCTATGTTGCTATGTCCAGCAGTGGGTCGACAAGGGCTGAAGATGATGATGACGATGGACATTTTCACACGACATCATTTGGCCCCAGGGTAAGAAAAGCTTGTGTTTTAATTGCCAGATAGGTACGGCGACCGAATTACATAACAAATACCCAGAGGTGTTTGTTATGGATATAGGACCCTGAACAAATAGTTGCAGATCATACAAACATTGATCTGCGGCGGAAAGCGAACCCGCAACCTTCTGCGTTGCAGGCACTCATAATCAATATTTGTCTTGAGCAATGTATCTTGTAATTTTCTGTACTGAAAAATACCGACGCTCTTGATAATTGTGTTAGGAAATAAAAGGTCAACGAACTGTCAGTTCTAAAGTGCATAGCGTAAATGTAATGTCGTTACGCTTGACAAAACAAGATGAGCACTGGAGGTCTTTAAGCTCTAGCATAAAGACCTCCAGTGAAAATTCCAATTCCAATGAAAATAAAATTGTTTTGAAAACGTAAGAAAAAGGTAAGTTATTTTTGGTGTTCTTCCATCAACATAAAAAAAACACACAATTTAGATTCGTAGTTCAAATTAAAACCCGTTCATAATTATTATTAATTCACAAGCACATCAGATAACTAGTTCCTGTAACACAAGCTCTAAAGAGAGCTTGTGTTACAGGTATTATAGGAGTTTTATAGGAGCTAAAAAAAAGTAAAATGTAAGCACTTTGGGCCTTTATTCCATAATATACGTTTTTACTTATTAGTGCGAACTTTCAAAGTTCAGATTAACTTTTCATCAAATACATAACATAATTAATTTACGTTATTGGTATCTCATTTTACGACAGTGCTTCTAACTTCAATATTTTTATTATTAAGACATTGTGACATTTTTCTTTGTTTCAATTTCTTTTTTATTGTATCTAGTTTAATTTTAGTTCATGTCAATACCCCTATAGGTTTCATGATATATCTTGACATTGTATGATCTTCATTTAATATAATTTCTGACGCTAATTTAATTAACTATTGTAATTTTATAAACACTAGGCCTTTTACAGCCAACTCTTTTTACCCAATTTTAACTGTACCGTCTTTCTGTTTTTCTTCCTTCTTTTCTATTGTAGTGTTTCTTTTTTCCTTTTGTAATAAAAAAATGTATTTAAATATATAAGCCCTATTTAAATTTAGAATTATTTTCAAAATTTCAATAGGGGTATTATTCGACATCAAGTCTGATGTTTATTTAATACCAACGAACGGTAGAAATAAAGGAAATCGTTGAATAACGATGCACTACGAAATATCATAAACCGGACTTTGCATGGTTCTGACTTAATGCACTTTGGTGATAGTAAAGTACAAAATAAATGTTCAGTTTCATGACTGGCGTTGACATAAAGATGTAAAATGTCCATTCTGCAGTCATTTATGGCTCATAAAATTTATAGCATCAGTCTCGGTCATATCGTGGGTTGGATATGATATTTTTATGTGGTTTTACAAAACGTACACCATAAATGTAAGTACATTTACGTAAGTAGCCCCTTTAGCATGGGATGAGGAGGTAACGAATGCGAAGTGTGACTACTTACGCGACACACTTATAAATTATTTATGTGTGATATTCACATTTTACACTATAATTATTATAAATGGAAAAGTTTTGATGGATGTATGTTTGTCACTTCTTTGCGTCTAAACTACTCTACAAATCGGGCTGCAATTTTGCATGGATGTAAGTCTAAACCTGGAATAATACATACGCTACTTTTTATAGTAAATAATTACCTCTAGTTTATGCACGTACCTATGAGGCTGATGACTGCTAATCTTATTAGTTTAAATTAGTTTAAAATTCGATTTAGCACCTGCACCTTCTATCAGCGTTTTTATGTTTGCTGTTTGCGTTTATTTAACAAAGCTTAATCTTTGATTAAATGATTAAACTTTGTAACGAGTAAACAGTTGTTATCTTCCTATAAAGTTTAATAAACAACTATAGCATGTATGTACTTAATATCTATCTCGAAATTAAACTGAATACCGATATTGTTGCGTGATAATTTCGGTATTCGGTTTCGGATTGATGGCATTCTAGTAATTTCGGCAGATACTAGATTGCCATAAGAAAATGCAAGTAAAATTCCTTCATTATAAATGTAAGCAGGTTAAATTACGAACCTAAGTTAAATTAACCCGTGGGTTATTATTATTGAAATGAAATGAAATATTTATTCATATAAGTTGATTTACAGACTTACGTAGCTAGTAACACAAGTGACTCTATTCAAACTAACCTAGAAAACTTATACTAGTGACAAATAAGGATTAATAAGTCATTATTTTGTTAGGGTCGGTAAGTTGTAAATAACAAGGCCTGAAAAAGTGACTTTTCTCCGTACGAGTTTGCACTGTATGACGGCAGGGAGTCGCGCTCTTGCACTCACGGCTTGTTCACCCATGGGGTTTATAACATAATATAATATTTTTATTCCTTGTGAAGCAGATATAAAGTTTCATATTACCGTCCACGTTTATGTTTGTTACATAAATAAGCTTATACTTAGTTATTATACTTAATTCAATAGTTTTTATAGTAAAATATCGCACCCTTGTTAAATCCTTGGAAACCTATAATGGTGGGAAAGTGTAACCAGTTCTTCGTAATCGTGACTCGTGAGTGTCAGTGTCAAACACCTACTGCTCCACTTTTCCACTTTCCTGCTAATTGATACGTGCGTAATGTAATGCGCTTGACTTTCTTTGTATATTCTATTGCAGTGATGAAGACTCTATTTAGGTGTAACTTTGTTTGGCCCGCGGCTTTGCATATGTTTTTCGGAATTAAAATAATTTGATTTTTTACTAAAAAATTAAAATCGACTCCCTTTTTTTAAAATTTTCTGAAAAAAACTTTTTTATTCGACTACCACGGGATTATTTGCCATAAAAAAGCGAAAGAATTTTCCTAATCGATCCATATTTGACGGAGAAATATACGAAACAATGTGTACTTCAAACTGATCGCCCACTCTTCCTTGATTGCTATTGACACAGTGAAATTTGCTTTTTAATAGACCAGTAAATTGACGTGAAAAATAATGTACCTATGTAAAACTTGGTTTCTGATAATTTATTGTTTTAACAATAACGAAAAAGTGACTTCATATTTACACTTTTTTAATTTTAACTGGACAAATAGTAATCTCTCGGGAATAAACTTTGTATGGGACCACTCAGATATTTAAATACAAAACTAAAACAATAATCAAATTCGGCGCCCACGATCTAAGTCGGTTAAAAATTATACTCTCTGCTTGGTTGGTAGGCATTTCTTGGCACTTCAGCGTTCCTCTTATTCATAACTACACTAGCCTGCAAAAGTATTATAGTATTACACCTAAGCATCACATTATTAAAATTTAATTTTTTTTCTAAACTATAGAAGTTAGAGATTTAAATAACATTACATGTTATAAAACACTGTTTTAACCGGATTGACCGCGTATATTTTATATTTTGTTTATAACCTGACGTTGAACAAAATATAAAATATACGCAATCAATCCGGTTAAAACAGTGTTTTATTATGAGTTCTCGCGAAAATAACCTTAGAATATACTAACATTACATATAGTAAAATTTATCAGCTTTCTTTGAAAGTATAGTAAACTATACATTAGTGGTAGTACTAGTACAGAACTAGGATTTTGTTACCATCAACTAAATTGAATAGTCCTAATATTACCCAATAAAAATATTGTATGGAACTCTAGTTTATTTTCGCGTATCTGTAATTATATTATTATTCCCTTGAGTCCAGCCAACTCCATTATCATATTAATCACCTTTGTTAATAACTTTGCGTCAGTCAGGGGTATTGTCATTTTTATGAAAAGGTCGTTGTGTTTAGTTTGATTGAAAGAAGGTACCTTTGTATTAGGTGGGTCGACGACTCAGTAAATGATATCGGAATCAAAAATCAATAAGTAAATAATGATGGATGATTTACACAACATCATCTAGGCCCAAAGCCCAACAAGAATCGGCAAGCAACCTGCAATTCTGAATGAGAATGCGTGTTGCCAGTTTCGTTCGGAGTTAACGCGACGTGACGCGTCGTATATCATTGGGTCTGCTGGGAAAATGCACGTCGCGACGTCGCATGTGAGACGTGGGGAATTTTAACTCTGTATTGAATTTGTTACAATAAGGAAACAATCATGGAGCTTCTCCTTGTTTTAATATACGAGTGATACAATCCCCAAAGAACGATTCAAATCTTTGACAATCCGTAGATAATTTGCTAGCGGTATATGGTTTCTGTTTTTGTGAATGGAATACAATAAAATAATTTTATTGTAAAATTATGTCAACATGAAGCTCATTAAGTTAAATTAAAATATCAACAATTATTTTTGCATTTCATAAGTCGCTCAGACTATTTTTTCCGCTTTTTCTCGCGCGTATTCAAAATGCAGTCAATGAGTTGCGGAAAAGTTCATAGTCAAGTTGACGATCGATGTGGCGCGGCGGGCGAAGGTCCGCCTGCGACGCAGGAGGTTGCGGGTTCGATTTCCACCTTGGGACACATTCTTGTACGATCTGCAAACATTTATTTCGAGTCTTCTGGGTATTTTCTAAGTAAATTAAAAAAAACATTAACGTAATGTATTCTAAGTACCTATATCAGTCGTCCTGTAGCACAAGCTCTGCTTAGCTTGGGGCTAGATGATGATGAGTGGATTGTCTTCTAATTTATTAATAGTAGATCTACCTAGGTATTCTTAACGGACTGAATGAAAACGGAGCAGGACAAAAGCCAGATGCGATCTATTGTGTCGGCTAAGATCCACTTCGGGGTTGATGCGCCAGGATAGTTAGCGTACAATATAAAGATAAAGAAACATCAAGTACTTACACGTTAGGTATAGGTATAGGAACCTATAGTATTCTATCTGATAATAGTAACAGATTGTTTTTCACAGAATTGATTAATTCAATAACATTGATAATATACATTTAAAAATATCACGCCTCCAATAACTCAAGCCAGCCTACAACCGGACAGAATATCCTTATATCTTTATTACTTTCCAGTGTCCAGCGACGGACTACTTTGTGGATTATGATGAATCCACAAAATAATCCACCGCTGGACATATCCTCCCCTATGCCTTATGTTCAGCTCGCCGCATCTAGCTTCCGCCAGCATTTTCACGACATCATCCCACCTGACCACAGGAGGCGCACAATACGTTTGCCAAGTCCCGGTCTCCACATTTAGCCCCGTTTATCGGTTCTTCGCGAGATATATCCAAGCCTATCACTTTACGGTCTAGCTATCGACTGACCGACTAAATCAACCATGTTTCACAGTCCGTAAATACAGGCGTAGCAACTAAAGCGCATCGATGTACAGAATAATTATATTGAAACTGCATGCCAACTTTCCAATGGATCATTCTGCAAATGTGAAAATTATCTTTAATTGTATGGATAAGTGATAATGCGGACCCGTCACGATGTTGATTAGATGAATGACATTTTGCACGTTGTGTTGCTGATCGCAATAGGCGTGTAAAAGGCGCACGTGGCAACGGAGTGAACTTTAGTTAGCGTGGATTTATGTGAATTGACGTGAACTGGGTTACGATAAAACCTTTAAAACTTACGATAAAAGCTTAAGAAGTTTTTTTCGGTATCTTTATCGAAAAAGCTTTGAAAAAATACATAAGGGATACAAAGCAGGGTTAGGGTAAATTTGTCACAGGGTAAATTTGTCATCGCAAATATCTAGTGTAAATTCGTCACCGCTCAAGCAGACCCTGTTATGACATTGTCATAAATGAAAAAAAAAACTATTTTAAATTTCGGAAATGATTGTGAAAAGTACCATTTGTTTTCTTTAGTTAATGCCGTATTGCTCCTAAACTATCAATCACAAGATTTATTTTATAGTCATCACCGTGTCAAATTGTAAAATACCAAGGGAACCTTCGGTTTATTTTTGCAAATAAATATCCTAATTAAAAAATATTTGATTTTTGCACTAAGGCCGCTCTGTCACGCTCCTATAAACGCGAATTCCTATGCCTATCTTTTTCAAAAAATGGTGTCAAAACAGAAACCTACCTATCTATACTCCATGCCTTTCTCTCCCAACATCGAATATGTTTTAACAAATAATTAATTTTGATTAAACTGGAAAACTTTTAGTTTCAGGCGTACCGGAGTCTTTGAGCATTTTTCAGTGTTATTTTTCATCTCGCCAAAATTAGCCTTTCAAAGACTAACACAATTTATTTTGAATTGAACAATATGGTGTGTGGGCTACATTTTATTTTATTAACCGCCGTAAAAAATTAAGGTTCTAAATTCTTCTGTATGTTTTCAAGTCTGTGAAAAAGATTAAGTATTACTTTTTATCGGAATTCGAAGTCGATTTATCGTTTTTATAAACACGTTAATTTATAACGAAAGAAAGAAGCAAGGTTAAAAAGTTAATAACCACGACGCTGCAGACCAGTCGGTTCGAGAATAGCTGGTACGTTAGCGGTGACAAAGGCCCACCGGATGTTGTCGTTAAAGCTGGCATGGCGAGATATCTGACCGGCAGCCCTAGCACACGATAATCCGTGATGACCAAGCTGACCAAGCGACAGCAGTAACACCTTGCACCCAACCGAAGACAAGTTGCAACACGGAAAGTTAGTAAATAAAAAAGTCTTTTATGGCTTTCAATGCAACGTAAATTATCGAACCAATTTTCATCTTTCATGCTTGAAATGTCAAACAACCTCACCCTATCAGCACATATACTTTCAACTGAACGTGCCCCAAAAAACAAGGGGGTTTCTGCCGTAATCACCACGCTTGGCTGGCAGATTGAGGATCGCAGTGAGAGTGTTAGAAATAACTGTTACTATTTTATTTAACTATATTTTTATGTATGCTTTGTACTGCAGCAGCAAATAAATGGATGTCTATGTCTAGAAATACACAGAATGAAACAGTAGCCCTTCTATTAGTAGGTTCCTTTAGTTGCCTCTTACGACACCCACGGGACGATTTTAGGGGTCTATTCTTTCTTACATCTCAACCCCCACGGCCAGCAGCGCTAAGCATTCGGACGCTATAGTCATAGAATCGCAAGGGTACCGTAGAAACAGACAGACAGAGCTAATCAAAGACTGTCTGGAGCTCTAGGCATTATAATAAGTATACTTCAAGTCCATATGCCTGTAAGCGGGTTAACAACAAACCTGGATTGTGTTCGAAGAACAACAAAGTATTTCGAAGTTTAGCATTTAAAAAAGCTTTAGAATAGCTGTAAAAGGATATTAAACAGAAAAAATAAAATTCCAGAAAAATCACAAGGAATTAAAGTGGCTCAGCTTAGTCAAAAGAAAAATAAAGTATGAGATTAGGAAATGCTTGATAAATGGTTGTAAATTCATTCCAGTCGGACTAATCTTCTATCTTGGGTTCAAGGAGCGCTGGAGGGATGAACTCATTAATCAAAATGGATGGATAGTAATTTTAGTTATCGACTGCCTTTTGGCACTTTGTTTGAAATTGTAGCATTTTGTATATAAATATTTTCTTCAAAACAAACACTTTACAAAATTAAATTTTATGAGAAGCCTTTGTTAGGTAGATCAAAGCACTACGTTCTCACCTTATTGAATTTTTAGTTATAGCTATACGTTAATAATTAATAAAATATACGTGAACATATAAATAATAAGGTATATAATTATATTCCAATAATCCTGTCGTTCATCATCGGCTTGTTAAGTGCTACGAATGACTTATTTATACTTAAACTTAACTTAAACTTTGGTTTAATTTAGATTTAAGGTCTTAATTTTGTTGTTTGAAGTGCAATAAAGTGTTCATTCATTCATTCATTTCATTGAGAAGCAACGGCACACTTCCTGCCGTTATTAAATAAGTTACAATACAGCCTTAACTTGTTTGTATAGTTTCGGTTTTGAATGAAAGTGAGGTGTAGAAGACAGCTGGTAAGTAGCTATGTAATATGCTTGGTAATATCATTGGTACAGCATTAATATTTTATCATGTGATACATGAAGGGAAGTTGTAGGTTATTAAAAAAAGAAAACGGACTGCCTCTGACTGAGGATAAGTTATGAATGTCAAAGGGGCGTAATATGATTTAGGACTGTAAGGCGAACCGTCAGCCGATACCCGATTTTGCTCGCGCCTTGTGTGAGTTGTATTTCGGGATCGCCATGAGGGCAAGTTATAAATTATTGAATGGGCTAGTTTCTTCAAAAAATTGAATAAGTCCATCAGTTAGATTATCAGCAGATATTGGACAGGGACACATATTGTTTCTTTTCTCAATCACACAAAAAATTACAACATACTATAGCTGGCAAGACATCATAATTTTTTGTTTAATTGACAAAAAATACGTGTCTTGTCAATTAAACAAAAAATACGAGATCTTTAACATAAGAAGATTATCTCGAGTATATTCTTTTCTACGTTGAATTGATGTACTAATTAGATTTTTTTAGGAATCTAAGCTTTTGACTGCGTCTGATTGAAGATCGTTTATTTCTACACTTAAAAAGATTAGATATATTAATCAATGCTGTACCTACGATCTTACGTAGCTTATTACATATCTACTTACTAGCTACCTCAAAAGGGTTCTATAAGTGACATCCCCGACAAAAACACAAACAACTTGTCGTCATACGGTTACTCCAGTTAGGCCGACCAAAAAACCGTGTAGTTGGGTATAAGGAAAACTTTTAAAGGAAATAATACGTAATGGAACGTGAACTTATGTAAATTTGGATTTAAGTGACATTTTCCGCGTTAAGGGACCAGTAAAAGGGCGTTAAAAATAACGCGGGGTCATTGTGGGGTCACCAGACACCCCATAAGTCCGACCCTGCGACGCGCAGACCATAACGGGTGGCAGAGTCTCTATTCCATAACTAGTATCCGCCCGTGGCTTCATAAACAAACATCCATCCCCTGAAGTCTTTTAAAGGAATATTTGCCATGATTTGAGTCGTTTTGAGTTTTCCAACATAAATTTGAATGAGACTAGTATTTAATAATATGTTTAATGTTTTCTACAACCATTTATGAAACGACGGACAATATTATTTTAAGTGCGAAATAATTTCGTATAGGTACCTTTATATCCTGTTCATTTCTACCCGCCTGGTACTTTGAGTAAGATAAACGTTGTTCAATATGATCCCTATGGAATCAAAATACTATCGTTAGGTACCTTAATCTCCTATGCATTTCTACTTTCCTGGTAGGTTCTTTGCGTGAGATAGTTAAAAAATCCTTCCGAAACAATGGTAATCAAGATTTCACGAGAAGTGTGCAGACGACAGTACTTTTGCTACTTTTCTTTTAGGAATCTCAAAATGGGACGAATCAGGAACGTTTTCAGCATAAATTTGAATTTCCTGACTCGTCCCACTGGATTCGGCCCAAAGTGGAAGTGGTAGAGTCAGGAATAACTCACATAGTGCACTACTTAGTTTAAGTTATGGTAGGTAACATGAAATGTAAGCTTAATAAAGTCATTTTTGATAAAGGAAATAAACGTTCTAATTATTTATACTAGCTACGGCCCATGGCTTCGCACGCTCTTTTCTGGGTTTTAAGCAAGCCCATATACGTCCCCGAGATACCATCTACCTACCGTCCAAATTTCATTATCCGCTCAGCAATAGGCATAAAAAGGTAATAGACAGACTGTCAGACAGACAGAGTTTCTTTCGTTTTTGTTATAATCCTATCCTAATATTTATTTTTAAAATTTACCACTCTAATATCTCTCTAAAGGTACCCAAGCAAAAAGCTTACGACTTTCCAGAATCAAGCTTTCAACAAGGTATTTCAAGCTTAACCCTTAACCACTGACGTGTCATTTTGTTACACTACCACTGACGTACGAATGACATTCGTCTGTGTTTTTAAAAACTTCTGAGAAAGCTATCAAGTTTTTTTTATATGTTTATTGTTTGTTATATTAAAGAACATTTCAAATACTAGTTACTGAGATAAATTAAACAATAAAAATATTCATAGAAAAATATTTACTAATTAACATACTTGGAGATATCAAAAGAAACACTTATAATTTTAAAAAATTATTTAGAAAAAAACTACGAATTACAGGAACTTATTTTCTTCGTTTTGTAACGTAACTAAGATGGTTATTATGAGATCAATCAATTATTATCAGCAAATCACATATATAGGCACTTTTTAACGGCAATGATTGCAGGTTAGTTTTCCATTGCTAGCAGATCCGTTGACCACACATTGCACACCCATAATGGGTTCTGCGTCGTTTCTGCCTGAAACACATGTAACAATTCTTCAAGGTCTCAAATTTCAGAGCTTCAGTGTGTTGTGGGGCGGCATCCAAGCATCATATGACACCGTTTGCTATTCATTTTATCTCCAAACAAAAACTCAAAAAGTTACACTAACACTGACCATACGAATGTGATACGTCAGGTCATCGAACTCACCTGTTTATACTTGTACCATGCGTCCACTTTTCCCCGCCGCGCAAGCGTCACTGGTGGCTAGGAAACTACCAAAAATGGCGACGTCGTATTCCCGCGCACAACGAAGTTTTGAACAAATAACAGTTGCGGTGACGAATGACATTCGTACGTCAGTGGTTAAGGGTTAAAATAAATTCACTGCAATTCTATAGTTTTCAATAGAAATATAGCTGCCTCTCAAAGACTTTGCTTCTTAAGCTCTGATTCTTAGTGATGTGCCTTAACTTCAGGAAATCGATAAGTTAGTATTGCTCCATCTACGCCTCTTTGAGGTTGTCGCACATCTGGACCGCACCACTATCGAATTTAAATATGGACAAACGTAATCTTTAGATACGTTTTGCAGTGACCAAAGTAGCTTACCGCAAGCTTCAAGCAAGTGCCCGTGAACTATTTGTTCGTTGATATATATGTCGTTAATATAAAATGCATCTATACATTACAAGTTAAAGCCGATATTTGAATGCGCATTTTTGTGCGGCGGTGGTGTGGTCTAAATCTACGACTTCCTTAAACATTTTATCGTTTCAGCCAACGCAAAGTTTCTTGAACTACTTACTTTAAAGTAAATATTAACGGGAAGCGAGCTTAAACTTATAAGATTTAATTTCTTCGAAATCTTCGACAGCTTTTCACTGGATTTTAATAATGAAACTGAATATTCAGAAGTATTTTAGGAAGGGATGTCTAACTAAGTTACGTTGGAAGTTCTCAGATTTTGGTTATTTGGTTACAGAGGTTTTGATTATTAAGTGCGTTTGAAGGAAAAAATAGAAATAGTGACTTTAAAGATCGTTTATTAATATAATATAAATTTATAAAAAGGATTTATGAAAAGCACCTTAGTGCCTCGGACCGTGTGTCGTTATTTACTTTTTTAGATGTCAGATACATACCAAAGTTGTGTATAACAAATTGTCGGATCGCTTAAAACTTTACACTGGTTAGTGTATAAACTTTTATAAAACTTGTCCAAATTCAAATCGCTCACCTCATTCTCGATTCCACTGCACTGCACGATACCGAAAAGCAGAACCGATAACAATACCGCGGTATTCATTTTTATCGATAAGTTTTCACAACACTAGTTTAAACTTCAGAAGTGCTTCACTTTTTTCGTTTTTTTTTAATTGACCAGCAGTATTTATGCTGCTGTGACTTAGTATGGCAAATGCGAAGTGTATCACGTTATACTGTTATATATGACAACGGTTGAATGCACAAGCAGTGGGGTAAACTACTAATGGAAAAATCGCATGGATTGTATGTTTATTGTATGTTCTTAGGGTTGATTTTTCATTGAAAACCAACATTATGACTTCTGTCATATGGGAGGGGATATTTAGATATCTTCGATGACGATTAAAAATAGGATCGGATCTATCGATAATCCTTGTAGTACACCCTGTTCGCAGGTAGGTAAACCGACCAGATTTTCATTTGTTAACCAATTAAAAAAAAGAATGAGACTATGTTCAGCTGTAAATATGTTTTTTCTATATTAATCGTTGGTTTCTACGTCAGTTATGGACCGACTTTGAAAACTCCTTTTTTATTGTATAGAAAATAAAAAATAATAATAAAATAAATATCTCGATGGTCCTAAAAAAATTAAATTTCAATTCCCGATAGATTATCAGTAAAATTCAGGAGTCAAATTCGGTGTTCAGTTTTTTCAAAACAGTCAGATTATATAAATATAAAAAAATGACAATTTGTTAGTTTAGTAGGTAACCTCTCAAACTACAAGGTACCAAGCCCTGAGTGTTACAAAAGTTGCCACATACATGTTTCGACGGAGGACGTAATTGAAGTCGGATGCAAAGGCTAGTTGTCTATAAAAGTGTGTTCGTTTAGCTAGGTTCGTTATTTAAAATAAGGAACCTATCAAAAACTAGGTACTCATAGTCGTTGTTAGGTACGACTTCTGGATTTTGTTCTATCTTAGAATGAGTGGAGGTTGCTTATCCACCAACATGTAGACGCCTTTGAACCGAAGCCTCGTATAGAACTGGATAACAAGCGTGACGAGCCAAAGGCCCGCCCAGCAGTGGTCATTCATTACAACGACGTCGGTGACATTTTGACGTACCCAAACTGCGCGTGCCGAAATTTTGCTATGCAAGCCATCAAAGAGCGCACCAAAGGGATAAGATAGTCCCTATACAAAGTCAGAGTTTAATTACTTGCTGAAAACGGCTGGGAGACATCATCTATCTGAAGACATACATAGTCCAGTCAACGCAAGAAGGATTGGGGATGGAAAGGTCAAAAGCAGAAAGTTTGACTTCGGAACTTTAATTGGGCTAGTTACGAGCCAAACAAACTAAAAGTGCCTGTGAGGTCCGCTTTTGGACCGGGGCTCAAAGAAGGTCCCGTTTTTTAGTTATTTGTTTACATCTAGGAAACGATGCATCATAGGAAATTTGTTATACCTACTATTTAATGAAAGCTGATAAAATTCTCTATAACGTTGTTCTATTGCACTTTGTAATTATTTCACATCGTTGTCTGATAATGACGGATTGAAAAAACCTCAAATTATGTTAAGAAAAAATCTCAATTATTATCAGAACGAATTATTTTTTTGCAAAAATTCAATTTTGGCCATTGTTTATTCAACAAATAAAATCCGGATGATTATTTAAAACCACTTTCAGGACTGCCTGGAAAAGCAGAGTCATTTGCATAATCACTCTTGTTTTCCATCCTTTATTTTGAACACGTATACAAAACGTTAAAATATTAGGGTTCAAAGATAATAACTCGCTTGTACAAGGATTTTTATATGACTTATCTTATTTATAGGATTTTGACCCTAACATCGGTAAACCGCACTGAATTTTATGCCAATATCGCGGTAACCCTTAAAATTAATATATTTGGATAGGGGACACTAAAACAAATGAAAAACCTGGAATATAATACCAATGAAAAATGAAACAGAAAAACGGTTTATTCTGTACATATAGTTAGGTTACAATAACATGGGTTGGGGTTCGCTTTAAGCATAATTATGCTTGTCTTAGAGAACCCCGCTCTGAATTATCATTAGATTCGGTAGGTACATACAGAAATTTAAATTCAAAATACAACAAAACAACTAAATTTAAACCTGCGTGGACGTGATGTAAGTTGTAGTATATGTAGGTGTTTAAAAACTGTTCAGTTCGATAGTTCCCACGACACCGGTCTCATAAGAGTCCGGGCAAAAGGAAAGAAATATTCACATAGAAAAAAATCATTATTACTCTAATGATTTTTTTAGTTTTTTTTTTCATTTGTGAATATCTCAGAGACCTGACGCTTTAGGACAGTATGTTGCAGATTTTTTTGATTTGTTTTATTGTCTTCTATGCAAATACAAAACTTTCAGTGCCGTGATGTTAAAAAAAATTATGTTATGGCCACCCTCCATAAAAAAATCTCACACCCCTTTGACGTATTTGTATGGTTTAATAATTCATTATACATGTTTAGCTAGATAAAATTATACTTCATGCAAGCAGAGCTAAATTTGTTTCTTATATTTTTCCAGCAAGAAAATAGGTAGAAGTCATTAACGTCATAGATAATTTTGCGTCAGCAAGTAAATTACATGAAAATCTAGATCTTTTTGCCCCTATCAATGACAAAGCTATGCGGCCATGGTTAAAAAATAAACGATCACGCACTGTTATAATTATAACAGCCCATATGGCAAATGAATTGACCAATTTCTTTATTACGAGGTTTGAGTGAATCGAATCAATGAATAATCATTTTCCATAAAACGTTTACCACCCTTTTTAACCTCTCTGTGGTTAATTTTTGAAAATAAGATTGGCATAATATATGTGTTATTCTAGCACCTAATTGATCTGAGATACGTGGTAATAAACTAGTGTACGTGTAACAAGTATGTGTGAATACACAGTCATTTATTAGTAGAATAGGATTAGGTACAAACATCTAATCTAATTCTAACTTTAAGTGAGGGAACTGATAGTCATAGTCATATATTTATTTGCAAGTTACATATGTGCATACAAAATAAAGTCTTAATCTAGATATAAGTTTATTATGTTGTACCATTAATGATGGCATACAAAATTTTAAATTACACATTATACATACATTGAAAAAAGAAAAAAGTAGAACAAATTGAAAAATATTTGCCAATTTTGATCCATTCACCAATCAAATCAAAGTTGTTTAAAAAATTCCTGTGTTCATATTTTTATTTTTGAAAGAAATAATATATTTTTAATGCTTTTCGATAGACTCTAATTTTCAAATTCTTTTTTATTGTTAGTAGGGAAGGAAATGTAACATATATAACAATAACAATACCTATTTCGTATTCAAAGATTTCATCGTAAAATAATATGATCCTGATAACCAGGTGTTACGTCATAAAATGTTATTATGCTTAAAGTCGCGTTGACACGATCAGAGTCTGTTTAGACCGAGTGGGTTCGCATACCTACTCGGACGCAACACCTCGTATTGTGGCAATGGCAACCCTTAATCAGAGCGCACTCGGATCACGGCGTCCAAACCAAGTTGTCTCGGACTGCGTTGATTCTACGAGTAGGGAAATAAAAAGGCGTCCAACTAAGCGTGTCATGACATTTTTCCATATAATAATTATCCAAGTATACTATTTTAATGTACACTTGGATAATTTTCAGCTGTCCTAGTACAGACACTCGTAAGAAATTTCTCCTACGAGTCTCGGTCCGAGCCATGTCCGAGCAGACTTTGATTGTGTCACCGCGACTTTATCTAATACTAATGCGGTTTCAAAAGATGGTTCATTCTCATTGAAGTACTATAAATTATAGTCCTAATTTTCTTTTTTTTGCGTCATTCGACTTCAAATACTGGAATTTTAAAGATTAATTCCATAAGTAAAAGTACTATTTTTACTACTTTAAAAACAGTGTAAGTAATCCTGGAATTTGTCGTTTTAATTTTTGTAAATTATAACTGATTGCAAATGCAAGTCTTTTTATCCCACTAATAAAACAATGTAAATGGTATTCACTATCTAAACTTTTCTCTTCTTATTTTTATTATTTTCCCAAAAACATTCTAGAAAAGTCAACAGCAAACAGCAAAGGTGTTTCATTTTTATAAACTCCTCCGATTAGATTTTTTGGATAGTAAACATTTATTTGATGTGGTTCACAGGTGAACAGTATGCATTAATACTGTTATTCGAACGAATCTCACGTATAATAAAATTTTATTGATATGTGCCAAATATTGAGAGTTCACTGATTATCCTAGTTAGTTATTGTAAAAAAATATAACTTAGATCATCATTTTACCTAAAGTTAAGTTTATCTATTACAGGGTCTTACAATGCAGATCGTACAAAACACAGGTTAAATAGTTGTTTCTAGAAGCTTTGACAACTCTATCAAACGGCGCATTTTCAATATCCTCAACAAATACTACAAATCGCCTAACAATGGATCGGGTTCAAGTCTATATCTATAAAAAAAACGAAAAATCAGACGCTACCGGATCCAACTCTGATACCAACGACAAAGGAAACAGAAACTCCAAAAGTAGACGGAAAATCGGAAGCTCATCGCTTCTCTAAAAAAAAGATAACCCAACCTCTTATGAAGGAGTTTCCATGAAAAAGCGAGAAGCCTCAACTTTAAATCTAGTCAAAACAATGGGTCGTAGAATAACAACATGATAGACGAAGCAATTTTTAAACACATAGGGTTTTAGTGTAAGCCTGACAATAGACAGAAGATTTATTTTACTTAATGTAAAACAAGTCAAAGGCTGATGTAAAGTATGATGTATGTAAAATCGAAAGACATTTTAGACAGTACTTTAGTTTTAGGAATAACCTTAGATAGTAAACTTCATATGGGCATAGATAAGCTATCGAAGAAACTTAACTCAGCAGCGTATGCAGTCAAAACGCCTCCCACGCGTCCTAGTATAACCAGCGCAGTAGAGGTAGGGCTTTGTCTTTAATTAGGACTAGGGAACCTAATGTGAGCTCGCTTGTAGAAGTAGGCCATTTTAGTATAACACGTCCTTACAGCACAAACGAAATGGCCTTCTTCAAGTGAGCTCAAATTACGTTCCCTATTCCTAATCGAGGATAAAGCTTTACCTCCACTACGCTGGTTACTGGGACGCGTGGAAGCTGTTTACCCTGGACCACGGGACCGAGTCTCCAGAGTAGCCGAAAATCTAAATCTTATAAAATAGCAACATTTAAAAATTGGTTACAGTATTTTTTTTTTATATCTAGTTGGTAGTTAATAAATAAAGCATATTTCTAGACAGTTGTTTTTTTTATTCTCCAGGGCTAGACAGAAAACAGCGTTCAACGTTTGCAGACAAAATATATTTTGGATTGTTGTGGGTTCCGATTATTTGGAGTCATGGAGGCACCCATAAATTTGCCTTTCAGGATTCGACAAATTCAGTTTTTGTTTTTCAAAATATCTACCATTTGCGCGAAAGAGGATTTTTAGGGCTTAGATGACATGACATCACACGAAAACAACATTCTTATCAACATCAGAAACACCAGCAGCCTATGATAGTTCATTGCTGGTCGGCTCGTTATTATCAAGCCGGCATCATTAGTCCACACTGACAATGAATATCATGATAATGAAGGATATATTAATGCTGGATCCGGCAAGCTGAAGATAGGGCGCTAGGGCGCTCATTAGGGAAGGCCTATGTCCAGCAATATAGATGGATGTGGATAGAATAATGGGCTAACAAATTTATACCAAAGAAGCTAACTGACAGCCACAAAATCGACAAAAAGCAATCAACTGCTGAAACGCATCGTATGAATTATTTACCACTGCATAACATCGGGGAAACTTTAAAAAAAAGTACTTTCAAGACTCCGTTGATCTTATAAATAACCCGATGGAAAGTAACACGACAGAGTCCACACGCGATCTAAATACCAACTTAGCAATTAAACATCTATTATGTATGAGAATAAACATGAATAGTTGAAAAAATTTAACGCATTTTGTTGAAGTGCGATACACTGGAAAATTTAATTAGGATTGCTCTTGACAGGTATTGGTACCTATAACTCTCAACACACATAATGTACATAGTTCTTGGCCTTTACACAAGCTTGACAGGCTCGCATTGACGCTCTGAGAAAAAATGCTTCAGCCTACGCCATACAAATGGAGAACCGACAATAAACATGTTTTGGCGTGTTTTAAAAACTGACTTCAAGTATTTTAAACCCGGAACACCACGCGATAGCCCGATAAAATTGTTGAAGTGGCGACATCTAGTTAAAATTCGAGCCTAATTTAGTTTGTTTATGCGCGTTGCCATGGAAACCATTTGTTACCACTGATTGGAAAAATTATAAATTGATGGTGTTTTGGATACGTTTTACGGCGCACTTAAAAATTCCTCAAGCATCTAACTTTTATGAGACCACGTAAAAATCAATTTTTATACAACAACAAAAGAATCATCAAAATTTATTAGTAATTGGAAAAGATAATAAAATAGTTGTAGTTGTGATTTAAGTAGTAGTAGCACGTAATATGTTGTTTTTTAAGGTTGATGGGATAAATACGGATTTTTTTTATCATGTCGGGATAATTTTGAATACAATAGTGAACTAATTTTTTAATTCGGTCTATAATTGACGGAGACATCGACGAACATTAAAAAAATACATACCTACAGCCAAACATAGAACCCGACCCCCCACCTGAAGTCGATTAAAAAAGGCATTCAATTCTCATCTAAGTTGTAGTTTTCTTTGCTCTATGAAAAACAGCTGATCAAATTTGCTTCTTCACTGATTTGTCTTGACTGTCTCGTTGATCTTAGCGTGGTCAAGATCGTCAAAAATATATTGCTGTTGGGATTTGCCACCAAAAGGTGGTGTTACTACCCCATGCTTCGGATAACTCGTGAATACGTTGCTCTTGTGCCTGGCCTCCCCCCGGTCGTATCGGTTCGTCCTTCCTATTGGATTATGAGTGTGGGGGAAAAGAGAGTGCACCTTGACACAAATGCATTTGTGTATGATATTATGTCCTAATCATATGAGTAATATCTATTGCGACAGGCCAGCCACCATGGCCGAAATTTGGGTCAGGTCACCATCATCAGCAGGTGATGAAAATCCTGCAAGTAAAAAACCGAACGCTATATAATAGTACCCTCTGTTAACAGTGAAATGGACAACAGGAAGGTAATAAAAGCTATGCTACTCATCGCTATAGCCATAAGTAGCATGGATCCGCACAATCAGTCGAGTAAAACGAATGAATGCGTCCAACAATGGACAACTACATTGTAGTGGCTCCGTGGAGAAAGCTTTTACGTCTAGTTTGACGAGCGGGACCAAAGCGGGACACAGCGTTCAGAAATCTGGCGAGGAGATGAGGAACAAAACTAACTTCCGCATCATACACACACGAAGATGTTGCCAAGATGGATTGGTGATTGCACTGGAGGTGTTAGAATAAACAGAAGAAGCTGCTCTTCCTGTTTTGTCTGAATAAAAAAAAACATCCTCGGCGGAAACTAAACACTTTCAATGGTAATCATTAAATTTCGCATTAAAATTTAATTATTACCATTGAAAATGTTTAGTTTCCGCTTTGATTCACCACTCTGACAATCAGCATTGTAAGAAATGTAGTCACAGATATTTTACGTCACGTTTCTGAAAAATACGCATTACTATAATGCGTTTATCAAACTACTGAACACTTATTTCAGGAATTTTCAAAAAAAACTCTTAAAAGTTGGTAAAATTAGGGTTTAAATTAAGGTTTTTAGGGGTCAGCTAGTTTGTACCATAAGGATAAGATCTTCATCGTCTTTCTAATAATAAAGAAAAATAATAATGCTTGACAATAAGCACCGCAATCATTATTCTATATATTTCTAGACATCGGCCTCAGATTGTCAACTTAGAGGACAGTGTGTCCTAAAAAACTTTTATTCATAATAATGAAAAACGAACTCTTGATATTTCAGTGCTAAGGTCTTTCACTCGGCTCAATTAATGGATTAAAAACAAACAAAATGTTTTAATAATTAGGTGGGTGGGAAAACGAAAGATTTTTCGGTTATTAAAAATCAAGGCTTGTTGAAAGCGAATTTTATTAAATTTTAATGAAATAGAAGAATTTTCACCACAAAAGGCATATTATATTTTTTTATGTTACTTAAAATTATATTTATGGAAATAAATACGTAGTTAAGGCACTTGGTCTATATCGTATGATCTTCATTATCATACGATACAGTATGTGCAACCGTAATTAGTGACTGCATGTCGCTAATAATGTGATTTAGGCATGTAGGTATTAGAAACATATGGAGTGGCAGTGGTTGGGAACGTACTGAAACACTAATGCTTGAGGTACCTACGCGCCGTCATTTTTACGAACGGTTAGTGATCTAGGGTTAAAAGGGCTGTCAAGGTCATTGAAACGGCTTTCGAATGCCAATATAGGATGGGTGGTTTTAGCGTAATTCCACAGCTGACCAGGAACAAACATCGATACATATCACTCAAACACTTGTACCGCAGAAATTGAACCCGCAACCTTCTTCGCTACAGGCCACTGCATCACTTAAGCCCTCTTGGGTTAAAGAACGGGTTACAGTTCTGAGAAGTGTCAGTAGCACTATAGTATTGCTATTTAGATTCTCAGAAGTTTTCCATTCAGTCTATACCTATTTAGATGTCATTTCGGGTAGCAATGAATTATAATACTTATTTCATTGCTTTTTATAAAACTCTTCGCACTCGGCTTCGCATACGGTCTTTGTGACTAAAATGTTAGTATAATCACGTACAGTGTCAGTAACATCAATAAGCCAATAAGGTTGCTCGCACACCAGAGGCGTGGCGAGCAAGTGGCAAGCGGTGAAGATGCATATGGTGCTGCATACTGCGCTGAGTGTGCAGCTGAGCAGTGCGAGGGTGTGCAGCGACCTCTTTTCATGAGCGAATCTATTTTTTCGCTCGCATTCTTCCCTAGCACACTACCTCTGTAAAGAAGATGAAGTGAATCTATTGCTTCCGAATTCCAAAGACATCCCTCGCTACACTTTATCTCAGCTCGCTACGCATCCTCGCATATTTCTGTTGTTTAGGTAAAATAAATCCAGTCAAACATCCCAACTTTTACATTAGGTATTCCATCATTACTGAGGAGAATTAATACTTTTCAATTATTATTTCAGTCGCAACGTGTCAACAACCTTTTCAATAATCGCAATCCTCCATGATTGCTTTTGATAATAAACAGGCACTCAGCGGTAAAATAACACTAAAGAAAAACAACGTGGGTGTTAGAAATTGTGTAGAGAAAATGATGATATTTTATACATAGATATTTTACCTCAGGGGAAATGTGTTACGATGGATTGTTTAGTGTTGACCCGAGTTTTTTTTTTGTTTTACAAGGACTGTGGTTAGAATAATTGCAGTTGTATTATTTAAAATTGTTTTAATTGGACCTGGGAACTCTACTATGGTGCCGTGGTCCAACTGCAAAGATAGTTGGACCACGACCCCTAGTAAAGGCCCGTAGTCCAACTAATTGGACAAAGCAGTTGGACCACCTGCCCCGTAACGGAATAAAACTAGCTGAAAATTAATTTGTCGCAAATTGTAACCTTTTTTATACCCTTTTTATATGTAAGAAAAACTAAAAATAAAATAAATTATGACCGATACGTCATTCTATTTTGTCAATACGTCATTCTATTTGTAAATGTTTCAAACTATTACAACTTTTACGTAGTTGGGTTGTAGTTTTTAACTTTATTCGAATAAAAAATAGCTTTTATTTGATTCTATGCTTAGGGCTAAATCTATGCGAACTTTCAGCCCGATCCTTTCAGTAGTTTTGGAGTGAAGAAGTAACAAATATCCATCCATCCATCCAAACTTTCGCGTTTATATTATAAGTGTGATTTGAATAATATATAGAAGGTAATTGTACCTACTGTGCGATTACACTAATACGGATGGTATAATTAGAGTAATCGCACCGCAGGAATCCTATATTTGACATTTGAAAACCATGATCATGGCCTTGAAAGCCCTTTTAATGGTCTTTGCCATACAATTGCCAACTACGACGGCCATTCCCAGTTGTATTGAATTCATTATATTCTATTGTATTGTAAGTAATTTTCTATCAATCTTTGGTAAAAGAAACTTTGATTCCGTACGGAAGATAGTGGGACAGATTTTTTTATTTTTTCAAATTAATAAATTTATATTAAATCATTACCAATTAATAAATATTTATACTATTTATTCATATAATTATATACTATCTATCTATACTACAATAGATAGATAATGTAGTAATAGATAGGCAATGATAACTCGTACCAATGATAACTCTAACGCTGATAATTGCCATATTTTTCTTTTTCTCTTCTTTAGATTAAAGTTATCATGAAAGTTCAATGGGGAACCACAAGAACTACGTATTGCAAGTAGATCTAGATTTTACACGTACGGCCTAAATAACACTACCTTGTACATCTTGGGCACTAGAAAAAGGGAAACAATGTAATGTGTAAGAACTCTGCTACACAAGAATCTAGACAGAACTAGGATTCTTCCTTGCTAATACAATACATTGTACCTACTTCGTACATGATCATCCCCACAAAAACCAGGTATCATCTATTCGTGATTAAAATAAATGCAAAAACCTACAGTTTTACAACTTTATTACAATAAAATAAATGCACAATAAATTACCTAGAACTACAAATAAATTAGGTACATCAATAAATAACTTAACACCTAAGTTTGCCCAATAATCAAAGTAGGTATTATTAGGTTATGAACCTACTTGAAGTTTATGGTAATAAATTCTTAGTAATAATTGATTACAAAATAAATGTAAAAGTAAACTACTATAACCTAGAAGAAATCATTTGTTTTTGTACTATCTCAGATTAGTTCAACTACACTGTATATCTAATTTTATTATTGTTTTTCTTTACTCTTAGGCAGAGTGCAGACTTGAGTCACTATAGTTTTTAGACAGGCACACTTGAGTCACGATAGTCTTAAGACAGACTATTGCTATACGAAAATGGTGAAGAGGCGCTGAAGAACTTCAAGTGAGGAAAGTCTGCCCTCAGCCTTAGCTGTGAATTACAAGCGGCCATAGATGCACGTAAATGTATGTACCGCTACTTCGTCACTTTCATCACGTTATCGTTGTCGTTTCGCTGTCGTGGCGGTGGACAAACGCCGTAAGGTTGATATTGCTCATTTGGGAGAATACTGACTACTACGCACGATTCGCTAATAAAGTACAAAAGTAAAATTAACATGTTTTGGCTACATACGGGCAAAATATTTTTTAACTTTTTTCCAATAGAACAGCGTCATTATCAAGAATGAACGAAAATATCGTATGATATACATACAACATTGAAAAAATACAGCAAAATTAAGAGCCTACACTGTAATAATATTATAGTTATTCTGTCAACCTACTCTTTTTATCAAACTCGTCAAAAATAAAATCCATACGGCCGCGCCAATCATTTGTCTGTGGCCTCAATTACAGAGATGCGGGGCGTCGCGCGTAGCATGTGGCGTGGCGTCCGCTCTCTCTCTCGCACCCTACATTATGTTTAAATTCGGTGCTATTTGCACCGCCCAACACGACACGCGACGCCTCGCGTCTCCGTAAACGAGGCCTTAGGCTAGTGTTCTTAAAGTTGATGGATGATTACATTTTAGTGTCGGACAGAATTCGTCGTACATTATACGTCGAAGTTAATCGCAATCGAGCATCTGATGATCGTCTGGATATTGTTCAGTGAACCCCAGCCTACGCAATAGCGCCTGGCGCTGTCATATAAGGTGGTTGCGCTGTAGCTCTCTTCAAATTATACGCCCGATTCGAAGCCCAATCCTTGCCATACCCTCCACTTGATGAGTAAGAGAGAGAGCTGCCATAGTCCTGGTTGTAGTCGCTGGCGTCGCTGCTGCCGAAGTAAGAGTAGGACATTGGGCTGTGGTGGTGATGCTGGAAAGAGAAAATAGGTGACGTTAGAGAAAAATTACAATAAAAAACATTTAAATACAGAATTTAGTCTATTTGTAGATAAATAGATATACAAGGATGATTAAGGACGGTATTGGGAGACTGCTGGATGTGGGCAGCGTAGGATTTCTTAAATTTATGGGGAAAAATTTCTTGCGTAAACTTGTGGTGATGTTTGGGAGAGGTTGGATACTTAGGTGAACGTCTTTTGAGATGTATCAACAGTCGAAAGTTAATTCAAATTGCTTTATTTCCTTACGAATGAATGAAGCACTTCGGATACGTCAAACTTTTCAAGTTAAAGAAATAACTAAATAATATTTGTGTACCTAGATACATTTTACATAATATATATCTCCTAAGAAATAAAAATAGCAATTTGATGATAAAAAATCAAGAACCTAGTTCAACATTATTAGTGTCAATGCCTAATTTTATCTAAATTCTAAATAAGAGATGTTGACGCGATCGATCTTTTAAAAAAAATGCTGATTTTGTCTAACTTTAAAACTAAGTTAAGCTCAAAGTTTAAGCAAAGTTCCCGGACGATTTGAAGTATCTGTAAGTCTTATTATATTACGAGTTTAGGAACTTTTATTGCGTTTGAAAGTTCGTGAAAAGAGGTCTAAAGCCGTTGGTCGATAAGGATAGACCGAGTTCAAGATGACGTGACGTTGATATATTGTCCACTGCCACCGGGACGTTACCGCTAACGATTTATTATACGGCCGACTTTAAGAAGGCGTGTCGTTGATCGAAGGTATCCACCGCGAATTAACATCACATGAGCGTTTTATGTACTTTACGACAAGTTGCGGCAGCATGACGAGGAGTATCGATGCTTGAACGATGATCGTACGATCGTTGTGACCGATCTTCGCCCGTAGTGAAGAAGAGGCTTAAAACAAAGAAGAGAGGAGAAGCGCCCCCTGCAACAGACCATTGAACTGCAATCCCTAACCCGCATGCCCAGCGTAGGGATTAGAGTGTTATCCCTTTACTACAAGCTGTATTATGGCGCTTATCAGCAGAGGCATAGGCCTCTGCTGGACATATCCAGAAGTAGACTTCCATAGGCCGTAGATGTAGAACTTCCTGAGTAAGTAATATAATCGCAAAATTAAAAGGTAGATAATAACAAAAAAGTACAGAAAAAGTAAATTTAGTACAATAGTTTTGAGATTCCACAAGTGAAAGTAAATAACTTTTGTTCCGCTTCAGAGCTTCAACCTGCACCTGTCATCTTAGTCGGCCAATGCGCCAGGGGGTTCGTCAATTGATTGAACCATCAATAATTATTGGAAACGGTCAAACACCGGGTAATTGAATAGACATGGTTCGCTGAACAGCCGAGTAAAACGATGGGAAATAGTAAACCATAACCGATAGTTTCGGGAACTAGTGACCTGACAGACGGAAAAATTGTGTAGATAAAGCACTATCAGCGTTTTCTATAAAACGTGCATAAAAGTGCGTGTTAACGTGCAATAGCCGTCATTTTGTGAAAAGGATAGGCAAAAGAATTCGCGTTCATAGGAGCGGGATAGACCATACGGTTTTTGAACGGCGTAAGCGAATAAAATAAGATTTTTCGTATTTATAATAATAAAATTATAACCTATAACTCAAATCAAAACTCGTTTCAATAAACCACAAAGTTCTGAGCTTAGGACCAAATGATGTGCAAAACAGGAAACATCATGAATTGATTCATTGATTTTTTTCTTTCGTAATTTTTTTTCGTAATCATGTTTTCACATTCAAGGAACCAAACAAAAATTTATGATTTTTATGTAATTCGAGTTTTTTACTACGGGGATCCCGTGAATACTGAGATCTAGGTCTAGTTTCGACCACCAAACCCGTTGTTTTTACTGGAACCATCATAATATTATACGGCATTGATTATCATTGATGCGGTAACGAAAGCCATTTCAATTCTTTAATTAGTTCGAAATTTTTTCCATGACTTTCATAACTGCTGTCAATATCAAAAACATGAGCCCCTAGTGTTATTGAGAGTAGTTTACTTTTTGTTGTAATTAAATTAACAAATAATTTTGTCGGTTTTTTTTTCATAACCAAATCAAATTTATTCCACTGTCAATTGGTTAACAGAATTGGTTGAACTATTAATTACCTACCTACTAAGTGTAAAAGCTTGTAAAAACAATTGATAGGGATTAGCATTTTAAAAGGCCCTCGGCAAAACACAAAGTTATCAATAAAAGCGTGCTTTACATCCAAGTGCTGATAACTAGATACATCAATGATTCATAAAACGACCTCTATGGAGTAGTGAGTGTGTGGAAGGCTGAGAAACAAGTGTGGGTTTTAAGGAGCCTGCGGATGATGATTTGCCCATACAAACGTAGGTACTACCAAAATTATTTGTGATTCGAGCATATTTCCACCATACCATGTGTTTGCAATCTATAATGTGGGTCCCAGAGAATCCCTGCGTGATAAATTCAAAGAAATAAACATAATGACAGTCCCCTGTCAATATATTTATGAAAATTTATTGTACACTCATAAAAATATCAAAAGCTTCCCTAAAAATAGCGATATACATAATATAAATACTAGAAATAAACATAAACTCGCTGTGCCCACAACCAGGCTTCACAAGATTAATGTATCTTTTAAAGGGCAATGTACGATCGGCGAACGTAGCAAAAGCTTTGTGAGAAATTTAATTTCTATAGCATAGACTAACATGCTATAGATATTATACACGTAATAGTATTCGAATTTCCTGCAGTTTGATTTATTGAAACCCAACAATTATAAAAATCGTCAAATTGCGCGGAACGCTTAGATTTTGGGATAGTGGCTTCACGGATTTATGATTATCCAAATTGGGACACCTTTATCTAGTGTAACGGAGGTAACAACATAACATATTTATGGAGTCTACACACTAAAGACAGAAATGTCGCACTAACTCGCTGGTGTGTGTCGCCGACAACGGTGTGTAATATTATTTTTAAATTTAAAACGAGAAAAAAATCGTATCTGTAACGCGTACCTATATGATTTATAGTTTTTTTTTTTTTTATTGCTTATGCCAACTTTATAGCTAAACAACTGAGATAGTTGGTAAAATATCTCAAGTTGTGACGAAAAACTCAAAATTGAATGTATGAAACTTTCATGGCTTCGAGAAATGACGAGAATCATACAAAAAAACTAGGTTTTTTTTATAAACGCGGGACTGATGACGACATGCCTAAAAGTTTTAGTGCAGCTTTCAATTTTCGTGTGGCACGAGAGACCAGTAATTTGACTACGACAAATTTTTCTATTGACTAATTAATTACGAATGGAATATTAATTTAACCGTAGCCACGGTTCTGTAAAATAACGCTTGTCGGGCAGTGAAATGGTTTATTCTTTAAGGCCCAGTTACCAATTAGAATTGTTTGACGGGGTAACAAAAAAAGGTTCGCCGTATGACCCATACAAAACTAAAACGTGACTCAATAGTATTTATAAATACTATTTAACGGGTAATTATCGCGTTTAATTACCTTATTTTCCCGACGTTTCGACAAAAAAAAATTGTGACTCATATAACAAAATTTACATATGACTTATGAAAACCTATTTTAATGCTTTGTTGTGACCAATTAGAAAACTTTTTTGGAGCGACACGCGACGGAACGTTGCTTATAGCAAATTTTACTACCTCAATAGTAAGTACGATTATAAATTCGATAGTCTATAATAGTTCTTGCCTTGCAAGCCTTTAAAGTGCTGAGCAAGCTAGGCAACAGCAAAGCAGCAATCAGCAGCAACTTCTTGATCAGCAGCACCGCTAGTAGAACTGGTATCAGCAGGAGCTTGGTCTTGATTGCTGCTAGCAACGTCAGCAATGGCACTATGATGGCTAGCCTCTTCTTCTTGCCTCGAGCTGAAACACAATAATAATAATAATATAATTTATTTATTTAGATAATTAAAATCCATTGTGTTAGTTGGCTTATAACTAGGGGTTAGTACTTAAAATTAATTATTGATTTAGTCCTTTGGACCAACTACAATAAAGGTAATGATAAAATAAAATTAAACCGGTCAATAGACAAAAAAACCTCTTAAAATATTTGAATTTCCCGTGCGACCGGATCAGTCATCATAAATAAATAAATAATGCTGGACATTTCACACAGCATTATCTAGCCCCAAGCTAATCAGATGAGCTTGTGTTATGGGTACTAGATAACTGATATACATAATACAATACATGACATAGATAGATATAAATATTTTTAAACTTACGCGATCTGAACACATTTATAAATACTATTTAACGGGTATTTATCGCGTTTAATTATATTAATTACCTTATTTTCCCGACGTTTCGACAGGTTTACACACTGCCGTGGTCACGGGATGACTCATCTATAGATAGATATTTTTTATTATACATAGAAAACGGCCAGAACACCCGAAACAAATACCTGCAGATCCTACAAATATTTGTCCCAAGGCGGAAATTGAACCCGCAAAGGTCAAGGCAAAAATAATGCAAAAACTTAATGATAATCACTTGAATTTATCTGTTCAAATTTTTTTTTAAATAAAAATATCGCCTTTCTCGGCACTTTCAAAGTGTACCTACATCAAGAACCAAAAAGTGCCCAAACCAACAAAATTAGATGTTCTAAGCCTTCAGGCTAGATTTTTAAACTAAAGTGAAACACAAAGATAAATTGAATTTTTGCTCGATACCTATTTACATTATGAACCCATATCAACCGTACCTGAAGCCCAAAAATGTAGCCCCAGGGAGAAAACAACTAACTTGTAATGAGATGTAGGTAACTCAATATTTAATTAAAACAAATCTGGATATTATTTTGTTACATACGATTCTAAACATTGCTTTGTTAAACAAATGTAAAATTTACACATTTTATGTATTCATAAAACTTATAATATCCAAAACAAAACTTTCAAAAGGCAATGTATTAATAATTTATTATAAGTATAGCGCTGCGGCCTCTAGTATTTTATTCAAAACCTAAGCCTTAAAAACATTTGAATATGTAATATTTAAAAAGTGGCCTATCTTAGTCCAGACCTAAAACTAACTATAGGCAACATTTCAGCTTATCGTTTCAGTAGTTTTGGCGTGGAAAGGTAAAACTTAAATCAAAAATCTAAACATTTACTGCCAAGGCGGTGCGACCCGCAGGGGCGCGCCGCCCCCCGCCCGCCCAGCTGTGCTGCACCCGGACACGTGCGTCTGGGCCCATGAAGTGTTAAATGGCTATGTTATATCATTAACCTATACACTATGCCTTGTCCAGTTGAACAAAAGTGGTAGGAAGTGATGATTTTAATATTGTTTTTGAAAAAAAAAATGCTGGACAATTCACACAGCATTATCTAGCCCCAAGCTAAGCAGAGCTTGTGTTATGGGTGCTAAATAACTGATATACATAAATGTCTGCAGATCGTACAAACATTTGTCCCGAGGCGGGAATCGAACCCGCACCCTCCTGCGTTGCAGACAGGTCATCGCCCACCGCGCCACAGAGGTCGTCATATCCGTCGAATAGTCATAGACCTTCGTTTGACCACTATCCTACAGATCAAATGTGACGATGTGACCGACGACGATGTATCACGAAGGTTTATAAGACGCATAAAATACTTTTTTCAAGTATCATTTATATTTTCTATAATTATTTTTTTCACAGCCAAATGAACAGAAATTGCGTTAATGATGCTGAATTATCGCGAGACGAACAGTGATACAAATTGCAAATGACCAGAAAGATCAGGTCAAAAATGTGGCACGAAGTGGTCAAATGCAGGTCAAACGACTACTTGAATGTGAGACAATCTGACCTTTGGTTTAGTCGGATTAGACAAAACTGATTGGGTAATTAGGTGTGAAAGCTACTGATTCGAATACTTTTTGGTTAGACTTAACATTATTTAAGTAATATTATACGCAAGCTCTGCTTAAATCGGGGCTAGATGATACTGTGTGAATTATCCAGCATTATTTATTATTATTAACATGTTTTTTGAAAAAATAGACCCTACTCAGCCTAGTAGTATCACGAGATTGAAATTCGTTCAAAATAACTAGTTATTTTTAGGGTTCCGCACGTTCGAATGAAAATATAATCCCCTAAACGATCCATCGTGTGTATATCTGTCTTTCGGTTGGTCTGTCCAAATTTCTCTTGATCTACTGACTCCGGGCATGCATTACGACTTAAATAGCGATCTCCGACGCCGATTCTGTGATTTTCTTTGAACACAATCTGTTGGTTGTGTAGGTACTTAAATAAAATTAATACTTAAAAAATGCAAGACAATTGACACAGCATTATCTAGCCCCGAGCTAAGCAGAGCTTGTGTTATGGGTATAACTAGATCACTAACAAGCTCAAATAATTCAATTATATTACAGAGATTTATATTTTTTATTATACATAGAAAACACCTAGTTCCCGCAACAAATATCTGCAAATCATAAAAATATGTCTCTAGACGGGAATCGAACCCACAACCTCCTGCGCTGCAGGCAAACATTCGCCTGCTGCGCCACTAAGGATGTAAAATGGGTTAAACTTAAGCATGACTATAGTTCTTGCTCTGTTTCTCACAGTTGAACTTGCGGGAAACCGCAGGCTTTCTCCCTTCCGTAACCGCACTGGTTGGTCAGAAGCAGTGGGATTAGTTTATTAATAACCGTTGTATAGGCTTGATTATTTTAGGATTGGTTTTTCTGAAAGAACTTCTCATGAACTCAACTCAAAATAAGGACTGTTTTAATTTTCATGGAATGTGGGTATTTATCTTATAAATCGTGACGAGCGCTAGAGCGTCAGGAAAATTCAGAAAAAAATGGGCGACGCAATAAAATTTCGGCTGGGCAGGAGGTTGTCTCTGTAGTGAAATTAACAACACATCTCCGTACAGTGAAAAGTTTGTGAGTTCAGTCATATATGGGTCTTTATTTTGGAAAAATGTTGTCGCAGATCGGGACTACAATACTGCCACACAGCATAAAAATGTGTATTCAAATAATGGGCTTTAGTAACTCTTAACATTCAGTTATTGAAGGCATCAGATAAAAGACATCTAGCAGGCAGTGGTAAGCCATTTTGTCACCCTAAAATATAACAAACAACAAGTATCAACCCTTTTGAATGCATTAATTGTGCCGTGTGGCCACGGTGATGTGTGCTCCTTATGTTTAAAAATCAAAATAAACTCACCATCATCATCAACAACATCATCTTCCACCATCCTTGCACCCTCTGGCAAATTCACCCTTAACCCTTTCATCTTGAAAAACTCCTGCACCAACTTCATAAAGTACTTCGCCAGCTCTGCCCACTCCGATAAAATACTCCTTGGTTCTGTCAAAACCTCTGTCACTGTTATATTTTTGATCGTCTCATCTTCGAGCGGAACCAAACTGATCATTTGGTTTGCGTTGATCGTCTTGTTTGAATGCATATTGCCGAATATGGCGTTTTGTGTGATTTTCAAGGCTTTGTATTTGACACAGGAGAGTGCTTCGTTTCTGATGAAGCAGCCATCTTTTACGTAGCGGAGATATCCATCTTCTGTCGCGGAGGTTTGGATGATAAGGATGGTGACGATGATAAGTCTTGATTTCATTGTAGTTCTGGAATGGAAAGTTAACTATTAGCATTGATTTTAACTATCGCTTTCCTCGTTTACGGACGATTACTCGAGTAAACCGTCTATAAGCTCGGTTAACGTCCATAAATGCTGGTTTGAAAACTGCTGCTGAATTAAAAAAAACATTACATGGACTTGACTCGAACACAAAGCATAAAAAAAATGCTAAGAGTCTGCATTTTACTAGAGTTTTAATTGTATTTTTTTTTTCTTCGGACGACCGGATTTGGTCAATTGAACAAAAATAACTGAACATCTGTTCAGTTATTTTTATTGTAGGTATATATTATGTAGGACTTACAGGACTGTAAAACAAACCAGTACGGGGAGTGGTTTGTTTTACAGTTGCTGGCTATAAGTTCTTGTTTATGTTGGTAGGTTACCTACCAAGTAGGTCTACTTACTAGGTAACTAACCTAAACAACGCGCGGTACAAACCTCATTCGAAGCGATTTTATTTCCTTAATAACTAAAAATTACAACTAAATATTAGTTGTAATTTTTATTGTATTGTATAATATAGTCATTAAAATAAAACCAAACAAATAAAATCGCTTTAATTTATTTTCTAAAAATCTACGCCGTCACCAGAAGGCAAAATGCCCAGAATGCTGGCAGCATTGCCACGTTGAATGGCAATGCTAATTCGTTGACCGAAATAAAAGCCAGCATTCCTGTTTTCGTAAAGAAAAAAAACAAACTTTAATTTTCGCAGGGAATACCTTCTTGTAACAGTGGTTTATTTATCTCAGTGTTAATAATTTGGTCAAAGAACTCATAGACCTGGGTGATGATTTATTTTTTACTATTTCATAGGACGTATGTACATCAGAATAGTAAGAAGTTGGTATGAAATGGAGGTTTGCACGTCGTAGCAAGATTTCAACTTAGTTATGTTTTTTACGGGAGCAATTAAACCGAATCTCTTTTTCTGATAGGTATATCTTCAGTGACTGTATTTTTCCCTCATTATAGTAAAAAGAATAACTGAAAATACTTCTGCATTGCTTTATTTTATATTCAAGGATCTAAAGTTTCACCTCGTTCTAGAAAATTGCAAGAATAACATAATTTTTCTTGGCTTTAATTAGAATGGGTAAGTATCATCTATCTAACTTACAACTTTGCACACACCTCAGGTATACTTACATAAACAGTGGTGTTTCAGTCTAGATTTAAAACAGGATCTAACCTGTGAAAGTTATGAATAAAGGAACTATGAACTTTGACTGTCGATCCCTCTGCCAGAGGAACCGTGCAGGATTTCAGGATAAAGTCTCCCTGAGTTTTCCTTGTTTAATTGGTCTTTTTGCATCTACGTAAGATGATTTAAGTGACGTCAGTTCGACTGGGAGTCGATATTTTCCTTTCCTTTTTGTAGTATGTACTAAAATTCTGCCAAGTTTCTCTTTAAATAAATAATGAATAATAATAAATAAATAATGCTGGACAATTCACACAACATTATCTAGCCCCAAGCTAAGCAGAGCTTGTGTTATGGGTACCAGATAACTGATATACATAATACAATACAATACATAGAGATATTTTTTATTATACATAGAAAACGACCAGAACATCCTGAACAAATATCTGAAGATCGTACACACATTTGTCCCGAGGCGGGAATCGAACCCGCAACCTCCTGCGTCGCAGGCAAACCTTCGCCCACCGCGCCACAAAGGTCAACTTTGATTCATTTAGAAGTTTTGGTGTATTACTTACCACCTTTAAAATAAAACAGGAATGAATGACTACTAAGTAAGTAGGTCCCTACACATTTTGATTGTCACGGCACCAGAGGGACCGATAAAAAATATCCTTGGCAGTAGTATGAACTCAAATCATGCCAAAGTTCCATTTTAATCCGTTTAGTATTAGTTTAATGCGCGGCCAAAAATAGACAGACAAAAACGAAAATAATTACAGTTTAACTATAGTTATCGATAAATAGAGTGCCCTCCGTAAAAAAAATTCAAAATAATATCTTCAGTTGAACCTGTTGTAGTTTTTTTAAAGTCAATTTATAAAGATTAGGTAAGTTTTTGCCTTCACTAGTGCTTCTAATACACCCTGTATATTATACTTCTCATTAGGGTGCAGCAGCTGCGGTAAAGTTTTAAACTTATATCATTAAACACGGATCTAACACACAATCAATAATAAAGTTTAGACCGTAGTTACCGGCAACCCACGACGTAAACAGTTTGGAATGACAAACAGAAGGGTCGGTTTACGAAATGTGCCTATAGCATAGTGATACAAAAAAAACTTTACTGTACACCACACAATAGATCAAAAGAAATTCATAATTCTTTATTGCGCTAAAAATACGATATGACTCTGATTCCTTGGAAAATGGGACGGCCTTTAGTTTGGGATGCCACTTGTGTAGATACCCTAGCACCTTCTCATCTTGCAGGGACATCAGTAAGGGCCGGCTTCGCAGCAACATCAGCGGAGTCCCTCAAACGGCAGAAATACGCTAATCTTGACCGAGGTTACCTATTCGAGCCGTTTGGGGTGGAAACCCTAGGTCCTTGGGGTCCTTGGGCACATGGAATATACAAAGATCTAACAAAACTCCTAATAGAGTCCACAGGTGATCGGAATGCTGGCTTTTATTTCGGTCGACGAATTAGCATTGCCATTCAACGTGGCAATGCTGCCAGCATTCTGGGCACTTTGCCTTCTGGTGACGGCTTAGATTTTTAGGAAATAGATTTAAGTGTAAATATTACGAAAATAAATAACGGAGAAATCATTTCTTTTGGATTATTTAATTTGTGGTTGGCATTCTTTTTGCGTGAAAAATTGGTTTACCTAGTTCAGGCACACGAATTGTTGAATTCCATTAGAATTTAAGATTATGTAATTTTTTATTGTCCTTTTTGTCCAAAGATATGGAGTACGTATTTGTTTCTCATCGTATTTTCAGTTCCATTTCAGTTTTTAGCTATTAGCACGTCATTTCAGCAGGTCCATTAGTGAATTCGTATTCAGGGCTGAAAATGCAAGCTACTGAAATCTCTATGCAGTACAGAATTTTAGGGAAAACTCTAATTTGTGTTGGCAAAATACCTACATACACGTCTGCAAAATTTAAGTGCGAACTTTATGCATGAATTTTACATAATCAGGGAGTTTGAGTGCATTCTGGTGTTTCCGTTTCGCTATCACATTTAATCTAATAGCTTTAAGTCTAGTATACGTAAAAGAAAAACACTTATATTTAACCGACTTCAAGGATTTTTTAAATGATGTATATCAGTTATTTAGTACCCATAACACAAGCTCTGGTAAGCTTGGGGCTAGGTCATGCTGTGTCAATTGTACAGCATTATTTTTTATTATTTCTTAGAGATCCGAAACAAAACAGTTCGAAGTACGTTTATAGTATTTTAAAACACGTCATATAATTATTACTTACTTTTAAATTATGTTTTTTCTTTTCTTCTTCTTTATTGATTATTATTGGTATAAACGACTGATTTTCAAATATTATTTCATAACTGTAAGTTTGGACAATTTTGTATCAAATACTTTCTTTTAGTAATTCCCAACATCATTTCAATTCATTCAAATGTTTCTTAGGGTTCTAGAGACGTAATAACAAAACAAAAAAACTCACTTGCAAAAACTATTCCTTATAAGCACAACACAATATAAACACAAAAAACAATTAAACTCAAATGCGCTAAAATAAAAAAAAGTCCAGAATAAGCTGCGCAAGCGACGAAGGAAAACAGATCAATGTCAAGAGCGCGCTTCTGATTTGCTATTTAAATGATCTACAATCGTCGGTCACTGAGCTACGAATATTTATCATAAATTATAACTTTGGAAATTCGCGTGAACGTATATTTTTATTGCATTGAATACTAGAAATTGAATGTTGAGTTTTCTTGATAAAGAAATACCTTTTTATTAGTTTCTTTTAAGGTAGGTATGAACGAACGTGGATCTGGGTTTCTGAGACCAAACCATATTCTTATGTAAGAAAAACTTAGTTACTTATTTGTTCGTTTTCTTAAAATCTTGCCAGCTAAATTTGAACACTTCCTACGCAGCTAAACCTTTGAAATTTTTCTGTCCATGTCCATACAAATGATGTGTGGACCTCAGAACTGAATTAGTAAGTTATAATAATAAATAATCCTGGACAATTCACACCATTTCGCATTATCTAGCCCCAAGCTAAGCAGAGCTTATGTTATGGGTACCTACTAGATAACTGATATGCATAATAGAATACAATACCTACATAGATAGATATTTTTTATTATTCATAGAAAACGACCAGAACACCCTGAACAAATGTTTGCAGATCGTACACACATTTGCCCCGCAACCCGCAACCTCTTGCGTCACAGGCAGGCCTTCGCCCACCGCGCCACAGAGGTCGTCAGTTATGAATTAAAATAAATAAACCAACCCCATGCTGCAGCCCGAGTTGATTCATAAGAGGGAACTCTGTAACGGTTAATTGGTTCCATTTGTTTCAAACAAGATACCACCTCCTTTCAAAGCAGATTCTCGACTCCATGTGCCGTATAAGATTACTGTTTTCCCTTCGTATGTAATTTCACTTACACTGCGTCACACTCTGTTATTCTGAAAGGGTCATTTGTGTTTGAACTTTGACAGGTCAAATCAATTATATTAAAGGTGGGCCTGAACCTCTGAGCTCCAATACAAACGTACTATTTGATTCATTTGTAAACTACGTCCCCGATTTTAATGAAATTCTGCATACATAATCGAATAAGAAACAGATATGTTTGTATCGTTTTAGTTTTTCAAAATACATAATCATCATAAAGTGAGAGCGAAAATTCATTTTTACCATTTTCAAGCGATTTTATTACTTTCGCTCTAATTAGGTCTGAACTTCTAAGCTCCCAAAGCAAAGATCCTGGTAACCTTTGTTCTGTACTATCTCTGTATTTATTATGCTATTAGATTTTTTATTTATTTATTTAGTAAGTAAGTAAGTTAGCTATTAGATTATAATTATTCACATTAAAGTTTCAAAAATATTAAGCTTTAGGTGTTTCATTAACAAAGAAAATTACAATCAAATAATAAAAAGAAATTAGAACTTTTTTATACAACATTTGAGCTAATTGCAGACTGTTGAAAACAATTTACTTACATGTAGTTGATCCTTTTCAACACCAACACCAGTTGAAAGCGTTCCCAAGACGCTGACTGCATTAGATCCTATGTTATAAGTACGATTTAAAAATTGTAGTAACATAACCGTTTTGAGTTTCAACGTTAAACACAATTTTTTCGAAAACTCTTATTAAAAAGTAAAATTAACGTTTCAAAAAATTTAATTCAGATCACCTTTCTATCTCACGGCAAATGTTAAAACTTTTGAGTCAAAATTCTTTTAGCGAACGCCAATTGTATTTGCTGAAGCTAAAGTTAGCTCTTTGAGTTACGTTCAAATTGAATTTCCAGGGGTGCTTACACGGTGTAAATAAATTATGTGAACCTTAACCTGGCCACGTAACGTAAACCTTTTATTTCTTATTTTTATTTCACAGAGACAACAAAGAGCCACACTTTAATATTGACAAAGTATTGCCAGCTCCGTTATCCTAACTTACTGTAATAAAGGGGAAAGAGGAGAAAGAGGTAAGTGAAGATATAGTTTGTATGTAATAATATTAATTATTCATACCTTTGAAGTTAGAAAGAAAACTTAATTCAGATTCTGAAACAAAAGTTTCCTGTAAAGCTAAAAAAAGGTAAATTTAGATTACAATAACAAAATAAAATAATTACAACTAGCAATACACTAAGACTTATATCTATTGGTCACAACGATTATCAAATTGAATTTCACAAAAGGAACTCGTTATGCAACTATTTGCAATTGAGCAACCTCAGTTGCAAAAAAGACTCGCGATTCTGCGAGCTGTTTTCTGTCCACAACCATTTGAGTTGCGCAATTCTGAGTTATCTTACATTGGTTTATCTTCGAATCTGCTCATTTCTCATTAAATTCTCAGAGACTCCGAGAGACTTAACTTTACCGAAAACTTTTGGGGTCAAAAACGGGTAAATCGACGAAGCGTTACTTCAAATGAAACGACACGCTTGTTTGTCGCTACTAAGTAGACAAAACGAGAGCACGATTGTTTTTGGTGATAACATTTTGGTGTTCGTCACAAGACCCTCTTTTAGCCTGATTGTGAGGGCTAACGCCCAATAATTACCATCGTCACGAAAATCTTACAACTGAAAAAAATGTTTGTAATTGTTTTTTTAATGTCTTGAAGTTTGTTTCTGAAAATTGTTTATATGTACCAACATAATATGTTACTTTGCATGCTAAACAGTTATTATGACATCCTTTTTAGCATGTAAATAATGTGCTAGGGCCAATGATGTCCGGCTCTTCCATACAAACACATGGATTTAAAGCGAAAACAATCGATGGTAACAAATACGATAGTTCGTTATCAATTAAATTCATTTATTTCCAATATAAACAAAACATTGTGTGTGATCTAAAACTCAACATCGCTGCTTCTACATACCTTCCTATATATAGATAGTAAAAGTAGCAGGCAACTGACTTGTCTTCTGAATGGCAGCAAGAATAGGAACAACACAACACGCTAATCTCACTAATATTATAAACGTGAAAGTTTAGAAGGATGGATAGATAGATGGATGGATGTTTGTTCCTTTATCACGCCAGAACGGCAAAACGGATCTGGATGAGATTTGGCACAGAGATAGATTATAGTCTGGAATAGGACATAGGCTACTTTTTATCCCGAAATTCCTATGGGAACGGGAACTACACGGGTGAAACCGCGAGGCGCTGTTAGTACTATAAATGCGAAAGTTTGGATGAAAATGAAGATATTTGGATGGATGGATGGATGTCTGAAATTTTTCATACAGGTAGTTCGAGGTCTGGAATGAAACATGACTACTTTTTATCCCATAAATCAGTTCCCTTGGGATACATAACCTTAAAACGTTGCCAAAGAAACAACGCGTGCAAAACCGCGGGCAAAAACTAGTAATTCATATGCCTCCGGGAACGCAGCAGACGAGTGTGTTATACCACCACTAGGCAAGTCTACGTTTTCTGTACAAATAAAATTTGTGCGCTCATACTTGTCACGGGTGAGGTAAACGCGCGGTAAAGTTGAAGTAAAGGCGCAGCAGGGTTGACAGAGAGTCGAGGTGGAGCGAAAAAACATAGCCGCCTCGCCTCGATTCTACATAGAAATCCTGCCTCTAATACGACGGGACATTGTCGCCGCGATACCACCTTGAGCTACCTAGGTACGACTTACCATTGAGTGAGACGTTTAAAAATAACACACAAAGAAAAGGAAGAACAACATCTCGTCGTATGGAAGTTTTTAGTGTGAATTTGATTATCAAGGTGCAGAAACAAAGAAAATTGTCAGTGACAGCCGAGCCACGATAAACCAGATGGGCAGAAAAATAAAACGAAATTCGATGTGCTTCGTTTTGACTTCTCACAGCCGAACCCTATAAGTACTGATGAACACGGAAGAAAAACCGGCGTAAAAGCGACCCCGCAAAATATGTCTAAAAAACCATTAATTTCAAAACCATTGTCTGTGCTGTTGGCTTTGACACAGCTTTTAGATTATTTCAAAGTCAACCAAACAATGGTTCACATTTTAAGGATGAAAGATTTATTTCACCGAAAATCGTTTTTCACAGCTCAAAGCGATATCAGATGAATGATTACTTTGATTATCATAGGAGAAATAATAGATCCAAGCGTTACTTTACGGAAATCCGATATTATGTTATTATTATTATTCCGATATTAATCCATAAAATATTATGTCGTAACAATTCCACACAAAAGCACCTCCGATAAGAAATGTTGTCCGCGTTGTAGAAGAAAAAAAAACACAACAAAATACAAAATGAAAACCATCTATCGAAGCAAGTTGTCAACTAGTTTCGTCTCTCCGTGTGACATCATCAGGACACCACAATACTCGACCCTGACACTGAGAGCGCCAAGCAACAACGGCAGAGTCCCACCAGAGATGTTAGAACAACGAGCTCCGCGCGCCAAGTCTAGCAAGTCAATCATTAAAGAAAAAAGAAAAAATAATATTTTATTTATCCTAAATCTAGCTTCATCCTAGAACTACACAAAACAATCTTAGGATATAAAATTTTATCTAGGTTTTGCTGCTTATTTTATGCGCAGCAGGGTTTAGTACAAATATGGCATTAGATTATTTCCAGAATGGGAAAACTCAAAACACCACAAGTTATGGCAAATATCCCGCCTTGCTTTTAGTATCAAACATCACTTTTTTTGATGCTAGGATTTACATCCTATGGATTCACACTCTTTTCCGGGATAAAAAAGAAAATAATGTAGCTACCTCCCTGGGACTCCACACTTATAAACGCGAAAGTTTTGATTGATGGACGATTGTTTGTTACTTCTTGACGCCAAAACTAATCAACGGGTCAAGCTGAAATTTTCATAGGAGAGGGACAAAACATACCTTTTTGAAATGCCTAAGCGCAAAATTTTAAACTATTATTTGTTACAAGTTAAGGCACTTACTAAGCAAATGTATCAAAAGAACCAAATAAATAGTAATAACCTACAAATTAAAACGTTAGTCCTTCCAATTAGACCGCAGGGTTCTCTTCTTCAATGAGATTTCGACCAAATTATGTATGAAACAGTATCACGCCAATTGAGTAAATCTTTATACAATAAAAAATAATCATCAAAATTCTTGTTTAAAAGTACTCATTTCATTCATCTGTCATGTCCTCAATTGAAAAATAAAACCTGGCGTCTACAAACGTGTTTGTGAAGATGGACAGCACCTGCAGTTCACGTAGTGTTACTAATTTACCAATAACCCTGTATATGGAGTAAGGTAGGTAAGGTTTTATTGATCACGTTTTACTGTTTAAATTTATGAATAGGGAGCTGAGTTTCTTCAGATGGAAGCTTGTTATAGAAGCGTACGCAATTGCGTATAAATGATTTACCTATCTTTGATACCATAAAATTATTTTATCGTATTTTGTCTCAATCGTGTTTTCATAATATGGGTACCAAAGAAATAATTTCGAATTAAAGTTGAAATTTATGTATGTATGACGACCGATATGGCGTGGCGGTTTGCTTTGGGGCAAAATGTTTGTACAATCTGCAAATATTTGTTCCGGTGGGTAAGTAAGTTATTTTAATGATAATTTGTTTCAATTTTAAATACTAGTTTTAATTTAATTCTTTATTTGATTGTTATTTTCCTTGTTAATAAAGTATTTATTTTGTGTATGTAGATATATCAGTCATCTAATACCCATAACTAAATAAATAAATAAATAACACAAGCTCTGCTTAGCTTCGGGCTAGATGAAGCTGTGTGAATTATCCAGCATTTTTTTGAACACGAAATTTTATTTAAAAATTTTAACGAGCCTACACACTACAGCCTACATGATGGGTTGGATACATCTGTGGCGTCGTAGGGATGAGGCTTTTGTCCAGCTGTGGACGTGTCTGGGCTGATATGATGATGATGACATACCAACCAATATTATGTTAGTAACTAATAAATCTAAATCTTTATTAACAAAGAAAATTACTATCAAATAATATAATTAACTTAAAACTAGTATTTACAATTGAAACAATTGAGCTAACTGCAGACTGTTACAAACAATCTACAAGTAGCTCAACTGATCCATATCAATATTTATAATATGAATCTAATGATCTATGATGTTAACATTTCAAGGAAAAGACCCAACACAATACAAGTGTGTGGTATCATATTGCTCTTAAATATAGCCTTATAATGTAGCTTGTTGGTTTAGAGTTTCGAGATATTATTTTAGTAGACAAGATAAACGTAACTATAATAATTTGGCCGTATCTCAGTATTTAGTAGTAGCTGGAAATCTTAGTACTGACGGACGACCAGAATGGCGCAAAGTAAATTAAAATGTATTGCATTCAATACATTTAAAATTGCGCCTAATGCAAAAATCCACATCACTTTGTGAAAAGAATAGGCACAGGATTTCGCGTTCATTGTAAGGTACCTAGCTATTATACCTACTAATACCAAGTATAAGAATTAAGAACTGGCGTCTTCACGAACGTGTTTGTGATGATGGGCAGAACCTGCAGTTCACGTAGTGTTACTAATTTATATTTATATTTGTCCAATGCTGGGAACCGATCCGGAGTGAACTGTTCGTGTTGCGTTAAGCTATACCACTATACACAAAAATCACTCACCGAAGTTATTCCGGGTCCAAATGTATTCCTGGGCTTATCTATCACTCTTCCTGGTACAAGTTACGAGCTAAAGCCTGGAATAAGGGGTGGGCAATCTATTCACTCGCATCCGCGCGGCACCATCAATGTTGTCCATCAACTAAGGGGTTTTTGGCCCTGGGCACCACAATTCCGCGGGAGATTATCCAAATTCAATGCGTTCTCTCAAAAGCAAAGAGATTAAAACCACTACGTTATACTCAAAAGTCCCAATTCAATGCTCCCAATTTTCTAACCTCCAAAAGCACACCAAAGAGTATATACAATAACTACCTCCTTTTCTATATCAAAATTGCAAGGGGGGTGATTTCCTCCGTCCACGCAAAATTGTCATCAAAACAAGACATTGGCACTGACAGCCGTGACGTAGACGGGGTGGCCATATCACAGATCACTATATATGTACCAGCGGCCATATCAAACATTGAAATATGCCGATGGAATCGAACAAAATATGTCTGTATTTCTAGCGTTGTGGCTTTAGACAATGTAACCCGCTGGTTGCGGCGTACAAAATCTGAGTAATATTGTCATTGCTGGCAAAGGTCCGTCAACGGTGCAGGGGATTACGGGTTTAATCCCCACCTCGGGACAAACTGTACCTATGTTTGTTTGTAACGGAATCTTTGAAAGCAATTTTCACCTACTTCAAAACTTCAGATTGAACGTAAACTTTGCAAACTTATCAAGGACCCATGACAATACAATAATTTAATAAATTTGTCCTATTATCCTGACCAGGGGCGAGTCTATTTGACGTTAATAACGAGACGTGATCGTGACGTCTCATATTTGTATGGGATTTCCGTAGGTAGACCCCTGTTCGCACGATAGACGCGTTGTACAAAATCCTATAGAAAAAAGAGACGTCACAATCACGTCTCGGTACTAACGTCAAATAGATTCGGGCCCTCTGGTAATGGAAATAGTTGATGATGATGATGATTCTTTGTTAACGGCAATGTGGAAATAATTGTGAATTATTTTCTATTACTTGACACTGACATAATTGAGTCTAACCAGACACTATTGCCAATAACAAAGAATCATCATAATCATCATCATCATTCGACCAAAGATTTTTACCGTAAATGTTTGTATTGATGACTTTGGAGATATTGGATTATCCGATTTTTCTGGGTGTTTACTATTATTATGCATACAAAAACATCTATGCAAACATTATTTTCGAGGCGGGAATTGAACCCGCAAGCTGAACCACTGGCGGACTTTCACCCGCCGTGCCACAGAGGTCGACTTGTCACAGTTTCATTTGAATTGACCTTTAGTCCGTCCAAGCCTGCTGATAACAGAACAATATTCACAGTCATGTCTCGGCGAGCCCTATCTACTTATCCTAATGACTTCTGCTCTTCATAAATAAGGCCGGAACGAAATGATTAATTGTTTGGTCCAATTTATAAGAATAAAAGCATAAATAAAAAAATAAAAAATAAAATACCAGCTTGTACCAGTCAGTGGGCCTAGGCTTCCTCTTTTAAGATTCGGCCCAACCTGCGCGTCAAACACGCGGGACGCGGGCCGCGAAGCGGGAGCGTCAAAAACGCGAAACATTTCCCTTTAAAAATCTCGCGTCGCGATCGCGTAGGTGTGCAATGCAAGGCTCCAGTGAGGCGCCATGCGCCATGCTAATGCAGCAACGCTCCGCTTCACGTTCCGTGTCCCGCGTGTTTGACGCGCAAGTTGGGCAGAATCTTTTAGTGCCTTATTAGCCCAATATACGGCTTTTTATCATATTCAGTACAATGTAGTTGGGTAAATTTTTACTTAATTTATTATGTAACTCATAAACCTAAGTTGAAATTATTGCTGTTTGTTGTACCTGTATTTAAAAAATAAGTCAATTATTAGGGGGTCATGCCACAATCCCCATGCTAGGCATGCGGGTTGGGGATCGCAGGGACAGCTTTTGTCGCACCGCCGCGCGCCGTGCGCCGGCCGATGCTGCTGCCCGCAGACGGCTAAGGGATTTAGCTGTGCAGTCACTACACTACTATGAAACCAAATCTAGGTATATTGTACACGAGTTTTCAGAAAATGGTTGCGATTTGCGGGAAACGACTTTTTTCTTCGTAGAACGCGGAAAATAATCAAAACTGTAAAAACATTTGAATTTTTCGTAAATTCGTGTCAGATTCCAAATTTTCTCTCTCTCTGCAGAAGGCTCATTCTGTAAATAAACTAAATAAACTGTCGATTCCACTAAGCTGAAACCGAGTTTTGTTTTTTGTAAAACTCGATAATACTCCTCGGTGATGAGCGTGGTAATGAAGTGAACTGAGTTGAGTGAGATTTTGACATTTACGCTAAAGAACGACGATTGGAATTCTGTAACTGTAAGGGAATTCACAAATCATCTCGATACTTGAAACTCGAACTTACTTGTCAAATAAAATATTACAAAAGAGCGATTAAATTTGGTCACTTCAGTGAATTCGAGTTCCAATTCGAACTTTTACAGAACGAGTCTACAATGTCTAAGCTGTTTTTAACGTTTTCTAAGCGTACATTTTTGTATTTATGGAAATAAAGAATTTTTGATTTGATTTGTCCGAAAATAGATAAAGAAATATTTAAATGAATCAAATAGCCACTTGAACCAAACACAAACAACTGAATTACTGCCAAGAACCCTGAAAGGCACAATCTCCGTAATATTTGAATCCATGTCTTCAAGTTTATGTTGGAAATGTTGTCAATGTCATAACGAAAAGGATTTATTATAGAAACATAGAGAAGATAAGCTTCCTTCTATCACTTCCTTTTTATTCCATTGGTGAACAGGTATCTCCCTAGACACGTTGTTCCCTATGCATGCTTGGCTGGTGGATTAGAGAACGTGGTCTTCCTCTGGTAGCTTGCATAAATATGTAGACTGTTACGGCATCCACGGGCTAAGTTTGAAGAGTCGATAATTACGTCGCTAACGCCGCTGCCGTTGCAATTAAATCAGATAACTACTTAACGGTTTAAGAATAAAACTATATTTAATGTAAAATTGTGTAAAACATCCATAGGAGAAGTCTTAAAGATCATATTTGGTAAAGACAATTTTATCCATTTTGGACATACAATACATATTTTAACAACTCGAGGCATCTCGCGCTGTGCAGCGCGGCGCCTCGTGACCTCACTTTACTATGTGCTGATATTTGTTCCGGGGCTGGGCGTTTTCTATGCTAGATACCTCTAGATTGTTTGAAAGCAATTAAGCTCACTAGTTTTATGTTAAATGTCTAGGTATTTTGTAGGTACTTGTAACATTTGTTCTTATTTTCTTTGAAATAAAATAATTTATTAAAATTGCAATACTTTACATTTAATGTACCTATGCTTTAGAATTGTAGGAATTGAAAATGTTTTTTTTGTGAATTTTCTTTAGAGATGCTTTCTCAGATGAAACGAGTTTCTTGATTTATCAACCAGGGCTTTGTTATCTATTTTAGAATCGAATGAAGAGGAACTTTCATCTCATTTCATTATAAGAGTTACTAAGAAAACTTCCAACCTATTTAAGCATCTATTTGGTAAAGTAAACTTGTCTTGCATTCTACTTCTATCTAAATAACGTTCAATGTTGAATAAAACATTATGCAGCCAGACTAGAGTTTGAATCCAATATGGGACCAAAACTCGTGAAATGGATTTGTGGATGGGAATCTAAAGTAGGTTATTTGTTATTTTTAATGTACCTAAAGTTTATAATACCCAAAGGTACTTACAAAATACAAGCTTCTAAAACCTTTTATAAACCTTTTATTGTATTTTGTAAGTTACAAGCTTCTGACAGCGGCTTTGCGAGCGTTTTCACCGTGAAGTAAAATATAGCTTGGTAAAACGTCAAATTTCATCTTCAGTTTTCAAAAATTCAGCTCAAGTTTTGTAAACACATGCCCAATTCACTCACAAACTTTCGATTAAGAATGTTAGAAGTAAATTTTACAAGTTAGTGAAATTTTAATAGGAGGAAGTTCTTAGCTCGGCTGTGTGTTATTAACCGATTTCGAAAGGAGGTACGATCTTACGAAATCGTAAAATCGTATCGATTAGGCAGTTTGTATAGAGGTGACTCCGAGATGGTCCCAAAAATAGAAATTTGAAGTCAGTTTTTAATATTTTCAAAACAATGAAATAAAACTAAAACATTACGGTCGTATTATTTCAACAAAGGTAAATGCCAGAGGAGGATCCAGCTAGGTTGGCCAGCATTTGGGAAACTACGTCGAGTCTTCTTGTCATGCATACCGCAATGCCTGAAAACGAAAGTTTTCAATCAGTGCGTCCTACCCGTCATGACCTAAGGAGCTTAGACGTGGACACTCACGGTAGGGCATGTCCACCAGTTTAAAGTCGCCCAGCGAGCTTTGGAGAGAGATATGCTTGCAGTTCCTCTGAAGGATAGGATTCACAACGAAACGAAAACTAACGTTGCTGTAGCGACGACTTTCCTATAGGCATTCTTCTGCATCATAGAATAACTAAAATTCGTCGAATCATCAAATCATTGAAGTCAAGCGAGCAAATTATTTTCCATGATAGGTGTTCGTGCCTATCGCAGGTTTTCTACAAAATTGCTGCGCCTACGCAGGCTTTACGCAGAAAGCGGGTTACTGCTTGCAATGGTGGATGTTCATAGACAACATCATCTCGCCCCAAAGTATGCAGCTTGTGTTAATTCCCATAAAATATACCTATACACGATAATACATTTATAGTTTGTTAGAATAAATTATATTTTATGGTTTTTTCCAAGAAGTTTAAATCCTGTTTTTACCCGACTACCGACAGGGGAGGGTTATGAGGTTAGCACCCTATGTTTGTATGTTTGTCTAATAATGTGTATGTATTATTTATGTGAGCTATTAAATTATTTTTTTGGTTTTCTTTCTCTTTCTTTCTTTAGGACAGGGTACAGTAAGTTTTGACCAAATGTCTTAGAGCCATTACGCACTGTCGACTCGTCCTCGCCGGCAACTCGGTCGACGGCGACTGTGACTTAGGTACTAATAGTCCCGCGTTCGTTTCACTCAAAGTGGTCCGAACACGGAAAAACTAATTTTTTGCTGAATTCGTTCCACTTTCTTCCCACTTTTTAAACTTCTTAGTACAGTCGACACTTTTTAGTACTCATGTAACATACCTGACCTTGAAATAACTATTTATTAATTTAAACTCCATCTTTGCTAAATTTATATCTTTCTTTTACAGTGCGCTACAATGCACCCTGCATTGTACTATAAATTATACATTCATGTGAGCGAAAATAAATATATGTCTTCTGCGGCGGAAAACCTGCATTCTATGCAAGTTTAACCAGAGCAGTGTCGTTTTATGAGCAGAGTGGTCTGAAGTAATTTTCATACCAGATAAAATCGAATGCCTCTATTATGGAAAGCAGTGAAATTTAAATAATCTGGCGGATGCAATGGGAAAAATGCAATTATTTTAAGTAAATGTGGACAATTTTAATCATGCGAACTACTTTTATAGAAACCACAATAATGTTACCTATAATATACAAAGCCTTGACTTTGATTGTTCGATAGTATCGGGATGGACACTTTTGTATGGAATTTTCGTAGTTCCATGTCCGAATGTGGGTTGTTAGAATTAAAATGCTACCGTTACCCATACCTATAAGAATGTAAATACAGAATTTACTTCAGTCAATGCTTTTACTCTATAGCCTAAAGGTACAAGCGTACTACGCGTCAGCGGAACTGCGCGGCCGCGGCACTGCCCGTCACATTATTAGAACAAATGACGAAAAGGCCACGCGGCTTATTTGGCGATTTGTTCTAATTTGACATAAAGTGCAATTTTTTTTACATGGAGAAACATAACATTTTTGAAATATATTTTGTGACATACCTACTGTAAACTTATTTTATTTCTAATATTAATTTGACACGATTTATTATTTAAATTAATTTATACTGACTATAATTATTATAATTCCATTACTATTCAAAATTTTAACCATTTAAATCTTTGTATGCTTTAAATACCTACTTAAGTAAAGTATGAGAACTTCATTAATTTTGAGAACATTGTGTACTACCTTACTTTTGGAAATAAATAAATAAATAATGCTGGACAATTCACACAGCATTATCTAGCCCCAAGCTAAGCAGAGCTTGTGTTATGGGTACTAGATAACTGATATACATAATATAATACAATACATAGATAGATATAAATAAAAAAATAAATGATTTGATTGATTGATTGATTGAAATCCCATACGCAAATGAAACCTCTCGGTTGGAGGTCTGGAATTTCGAGGTCTCGAAATTCTCGAACATGAACTCAGGGCTGATCTTATTAGAAATAGATTTCTCTGAACTTCCCTAGTCTTGACAAACGTTATCAGTTTTATTTGATTTGACAGGATGTAGGTACAAAAGCTCGTCATGTCTCGGCTAACTTTTAGCTCACACGTCCATTGAGATGAACCTTTATGTAGAATGACGAAAAAACAAACAGAAACCTTCGTAGAAATAGAAATAGTGCAATAAAATTATGTTTATAGAGTTGTTTTGTAAGGCTGCTTTTCCAATGAGTAGGCTATGTGTCATCATCACCAACGTCAGCCTGTATTAGTGCATTGCTGGACATAAGCCTCCCCCGATGAGCGCCATAACGCCCTGTCTTCAGCTTGCCGCATCCAGCAACTACCTGCAGTTTTTCGCAGATCATCATCCCACCTGGTTAGAGTTAACCACACTGCATTTGGCTTCAAAACAAGCAGAGCTTGCCAGGTTTTATTACTATCGATATGTATACTAAAGTAAAGAAGCAACTAAGAAACATTTTGCCTTTTGGTTGTTATTTTTCAAGTTTAATGAAAAAATTAAAATGAAAAATATGTTTATTGCTACTTAAACAAAATTCGTTATTAGGTAATTATAACTAGGTACCTACATAATACAAATAAAAGTTATATCAGAAAAGGTTCGTTTCCTAAAATATAATCAGTCAGTCAGTGAGATTATCAGAAGATATAGAACTTCTTTTGTTTAAATTTATATTCGATTTTTTAAGGAAACTAGTATAATTAATGTGTTACATGTGAAAACTATCGCGAGCGTTAATGTCACCCATGTGAGTGACCCTTTAGCTCTGGACACAATCTGTGTAAATTTAATATGTTTCAAATAGTTATTGCTTCAAACGCTGTTCGTATAATTGTAAACTGAGTGTTATTTTATTATACTCAGTGTGAAGTGGCTGGATTATACAGGGGGGTTTTGCTTTTCTTCTTTCTAGGTTAGTTAATTTTTGGATACGAAGTCGTTTTTTAACGATTTTGACAATAATTTATAAAAATTATTGATCAAACAGATAAAGATTATATTTTTGCGTCATAAAAATTAAAAGTTACGTACCTATATTTGCCTTTTTAAACTACATAAACTTGTTACTTTACACTAGCCAAACTCGATGTAGAATTTTTGTAAACTAACTGCCCTAAACCTAAAATTTACTCTGTTGCCGCGTCTTTTATAAGCATTTTACATAAGTTGTTGATTTGAGATCATTCTTTCAATAAATATAGATTATAATTATACCGTATTAATTATATCGACACCATGCAAGTGAGTTTTGGTCATTGTCGAAACATGTATCGATTTAAGCAGGCAATATGCTACTTTACTTAATCAAATGTTATTTATAGAAAAAAAACGATGATGTCATTGGAATTAATGTACCGTTTCAATTAATGTATATTTTTTTCCCATTTCAATAACGGTATTTTTTTTTGCTTGTCATGAAATTAATTAATAAATGAACATCGGTTGCAACTCTCAATTCTGAAGTGATTTGTATTTTAATAGGTATGTTTTTCGATATCTCCGTCAATTATGGAATTAAGGAATTGGTCCCTTATGAAATTTATTCCCAAGGGAGTAGTATTTATATTCATAAAGCTTAAAAATATCATAATGTTTATGAAAAATCACGATTAGCTACAACAATTTCGGTTATAACTCCACCAATTATTAATAGATTTGGATGACTTTTTCGTTGAAAAAATTAGTAAGAAAATTTAATTCGAGGTGGTTTCATAAAAGTTTGATCTACGAGGAATTGATATGTGCGCCGTAAACGTATATAAACATCATCACATGATAACTTTCACAATCACTGGTTAAAAAATATTTTCCATGGCAACAGGCGTAAACACCTCTTTTCATTCGTCAATTAATCCATGTGTCGTCCATCACTCGTTACATCAAACCAAATGAGACACGAATTAAAACAAGAGGTCGCCACTTGAAAAATTATATCGCTCTACTGAAGTGTTCCTTCCAAACCCCTTTTCACTGTTTATGAATTTGAAGTTGAAGTTAAAGAACCATATCATGATTATTAAAATTAAACGTACCTAGGTATTGGTACCTACCCATTTTTGTAGTAAATAGAAAGGGCGGTTGGCGAAGGTCTGCCTGCGACGCATGAGGTTGCGGGTTCGATTGCCGCCTCCGGACAAATGTTTGTACGATCTGCAGACATTTGTTTAGGGTGTTCTGGTCGTTTTCTATATAAAATACCCATAACACAAGCCCTGGTTAGCTTGGAGATAGATTATGTTGTGTGTCATTATTAATTTTATTTACCTATTTATTTATTTTGAATATTTTAACCCTCTACTTATAAAAAAACTTGTCAACTCAAGCAAGGTAACAAGAGACAACTGTGGCGCAGGGGGCTTATGTCACTGGTCATTAAGAAAAAAAATAACCGTCTGCGATGCAGGAGGTTGTGAGTTCGATTCCCGCCTCTGGACAAATGTCCTGCAGTTACATAGCTAATTGATAATGTTCTGTGAATTGTCCAGCATTATTTATTGTTTATTTATTTGAATAGTTGAAAACTAATTCCAGGTAAAAAGATCTACTGCAAATACAGAAAATGTGCTAGACTGTTTTCAAATAACTACTTCAACCCGCCAGCAGAACACCCTATATAAGCAGTGATTTCAAGGAAAATATTGCGTTTGGATATGCGAATACTCGGTAAGCTGGATTAAATTATTTATAACTAAATTATAACTTTTGTATGAAAATATAGCCTTAATTAAAAGTAAATAATAATTAACTGCTTCCCTTCTTAAAATCGAATCAAAAAATGGCGACTGAACTGACTATGGCGTTCATTAGGGGAGGCCTATGTCCAGCAGTGGACTAACATAGGCTGATGATGATGGATGGAGCAGGTAGAGGAAGTGTAGGTACAGCTAATAAATCGATCAGCGTAGGTAGTGTATTCGTAGTCGGTTTTTAGTTTATTCAAAACACTTAATTTTATAGTTAGAACTTATTTGTTGTATTCATATAACCTTCGATAAAAGGAGATAACTGTATGTTTTCAGTTCTCCTCTCGTTTCTCGTTCTTCTGACTGCGGTAGCAGTCAGTTCTAAAGGCAACCGGCACCGATTCAGAAGCCCTGTGCACAGGTACCCGAAAGACACCGAGTTTTGGGCAAGCGACTTCTGGGTGACTGGCTGCAAGAACTTCCTTTACAAATGTCCGAAAGGTTACAAGTAAGTAGTTGACGACCGATGTGGCGTGGCGGGCATAGGTGCGCCTGCGACGCAGGAGGTTGCGGGTTCGATTTCCGCCTTAGGAGGAATTATTTTACGATCTGCAAATTTTTGTCCCGGGTGCTCTGGGTATTTTCTATGAAAGAGTAGTTTTGTACTCGGATATCGAAGAGAAAAAATACTCTTTGCTCGCTGAGGTTGGATGAAAAGTTGCGCTAACGCTCAGGATTCAAATCTTTGAATTTTAGAATCCTTCGCTTGCTAAATCATCAAAATTGAGCACGCGGTTAAAAAGCAACTTTGCACTCTTGTATAAAAGAGTGCAAAGTTGCTTTTTACCGAGGAAACTACCCCATTTTTACCCGACTACCAACAGGGTTATGAGGTTAGCACCCTATGTTTGTATGTTTGTTCACCTAGTACCCATAACACAAATTTAGGGCTTAACTTGGTGCTAAAGGATGTTGCGTGGTTAGTGCAGTATATTTATTTATTTATCTACTTGTTCATTTCAGGACTCAAATAATTTGTGGTCGAAACTATGACGGGGATTACAAAACCTTCGACAACTACTGCTTCATGCAGTATGAGAACTGTAACTCTTGGAAGAGTAAGTAATAGGTGTATCAGAATGCTTTTCGTTTTTGATTTGAGAATTATGCCGGGTACAGACCAAGCGAACAAAAGAGAGCGAAGGCTAACGAGTGGGATTCGACGATCGATGACGAACGTTCACTCGCTTTCGCTGTTGTATCCACACCACCCGAACACAAATGTGAAACAGTCGGCGGAGCACAGCCGAAGGCGAACGAAGGCCCTCATTTGGGGTCGCTTGCTTTCGCCATGACGTCCACACTACTGGTTCAATCGCGTTCGGTGGTTAGCCTTCGCTCGCCATTGTTCGCTTGGTCTATACTTGGCATTACGCGCCAACCACACACACCCGCCAAAAGATTCAGACTATCAGCAGCGGGTGGGGCGCTGTTGATAGTCTGAATCTTTTGGCGGGCTTTTTCAGTTTATTAGCCATGAAACGAGTTGCGGGAGTAAAGCGCGTATTTGCGTGCAAGCGTTTATAAAAACAACGATTCGTACACTTATTCATCCAACGTCGCTAAAGGAAACATTTTAATGTAAACTTTTAGAGAGTGCAAAGAATTCTGATGTAATTTTGGCGGGATAACTGGCAGCTTAGGTTTCAGTTTTGTTTGTTTACATGGCCGATTATGTAAAATTCGATTCGTCTTAGAACAAGATGTTATTGAAACTCCCATAACGATCATCAAATTCTAAATAAAAAATCCTGAATTCAAATGATTTAATGGGATGATCGGCTTCATTTCTTGAACTATTTAAATTTTATATGGCTTAAAATGTAAATCTATGGGAATATTACGAAACTGCGCGTAATCGTAGATATTGTCGGAGGCGAGTGCGGCGTGGACGGCGCGGATGACTTCATCCGCACGGATAGATGCGCAATGCTGCCTACTATTTCATATAAAAATTTTGAAAATGACTGTGGCGGATGACTGTGGCGGTGCGTGCGGCTGATGCCGGTGAGAACAGGTGCGCGTTCAGCTTATCAGACTAGCGTACGCAGTCGACATTCATGCTTGTTCGCGATGTCCTTTTGCGCCCAGTTGACATAATTATCCTACATAATATACTGTATTCGAAGTCTCTTCAAACTTGCGCACCCAATAGTACTTGAATAAATTTGCTCGCGACACATTTCTCAATGATATTTGTAATATATACTGTAAAGACGTCAAACTGTGTGTACGAATCGTTATTTTAATAAAACAGTCTCACGCAAAATGCGCGCTGCTCACCCGTAAATCGTTCCATGGCTCATAAACTAAAAACACCCGGCGCATAATACTCATATCAAAAAAGAGAATCAGAAAGACATTCTGAGACACCTTTTTTATTATCTTTACTAGCTTCTGCCGACGGCTTCGTATGCAATTTTCGTGGATTAAAAGCGTAGATAGGTACTACCATGGTCCTTAGTGGTGCGACCTTCATGTACAGCGCGCGATTTGTATTTGATTTTGTATTTGTATTTGAGTTGTCCACTTGAATTTGTGGTAGGGGTACAACTCGTCAGAATTAAAAACCAAGAGACTTTTGATTCGGACGAGTTTTACCCCTCCCCAAATAGAAGTGGACCTGTCCTGGTCGTCTGCGGACTTTTCGGATGAGATATATCCTGACCCTGTATGACATGGGCACTATGTTTTTTCCTTTTTTTTATCAGAACATGTATAAATTTAGTAAACTAATCTTAACCAAGGTAGTTTAACATTAATATGCTAAATTTATAAGGTAGTGAAGGTCTCACGTGTAAAAAACTCATCGCACAAAAGATTTTGTGACAGCAGAAGCGTCGTTTCAAAAGTCGCTTAAGTCATTTTGACCACAAAGTGATCTCAAACAAAACCCTAGTACCTCAATGCAACGTCAAATAACTATAAAACATAACGGCGTTGTCTAGACGCAGTAATGCGATATTTAGCGGTGCACCTCAGAATATTGAAGCTGTCACGTTTCACGGGAGAATCCTGAAAAGAAGGGAGATTTTAACAATGGTAACACCAAAGGGCGGTGACTTGATAGACACTGATTTTCGGGGTGAGACTCAAAACTCTACTGCTTGAAACAAACTAATTTGATTGTTTTGAAAAAACTGATTTTAAATTCCTTATTATTGAGATAGATTTTTTAGATTTCTTGGGACAAAATATATCCCTCGTCAATACAATTTTGAAAGGACCATTTTAGGATTATTCTCCATCTAGTAACGAAAGACTTTTCCAAATCGGTCGATAATTGACGGAGAAATTGAAAGAACATTATAAACATACAAAATACATACAGCTGAACATAATTGTAGAAACTCCTCCACTTTTGTTTCTGACGGTTAAAAATGTCTGTCATGTTGTTTCTGATGGTTGAAACAAAAGTGGAGGAGTTTCTTCAATGTAATCATCAACCGATACTGGTCCACAGCTGGACACAGGGCTTACCTGATGACTCTTATTTATAAGGGGTATTGCCCTTCTAATATAAATAAGAGATGAACTACGATCCCCAACCTGCATGGGTAGGGGACTTGGAGATCGCAGATCAGTGACAAATCTGTTATGCAAGTGGTGTCCACACCTCGGTAGATTTAGCATAGATAGGCTGTAGATAAAACTTATTTATGTTGTATTCTTTTAAGAGTTAAGTGCCTTCGCCATTATCTTTCTAATTTTAAATTTTTATTTAATTATGATTTATTTCGTAGAGTAAAGAGTTAATGAATGTTTTTATTTGGGAGGTAGTACAAACAATAATGAACCCCTTTCGTCCCTTTCCACCTATTTGATAAGGATTTGTTAAAGTTGCGTTAAATATAGGTACTCTTCATACTTAGAAAACCATTTTCCGTAGTGAGAATTCTAAGTCGAGCTCTAAGCATTATGTCGGGGACAGGATATTGGCATCTTAAGTTATTCGTTGCGGCAGAAAGGTACAAAGAATAATAAAGTTAACTATAATTCGATTTTTCAGAAATATTACTTCAAAGCTAGACAAATTTGCGTCTACTTTCATTCTAAGACATCTAATATGCCTACAGTAATAAGTTAACATATGAAAAATATGATAAATTGCACAATTTAACGAAGAACTCACTTAATGTTGTTTTCTTTAAGTGAGGTTGTTACATGTTACAAGAATTGTACCTATAGGAAAATTTGTATTTATCGTTTGCAACGACTTAGCAATTTGAAATAGCAATCGACTAAACTGTTTGCAGTTCAAGATTCCTATATAGAACAAATCAATAAAAATCGATAGGAAAACAAATGTATTTAGATCATAAATTAAGCTGTTGCAAATCTTTCTAAATAAAAATACAGCACATTCATTCATGCGGACTATGTTTTACATTTCGACGGCCCCCACGTAAATTATCGAAACTGCAAAACCCGTACTTTACAGGGGAGCAAATCTAAGTATAGATTTAGATTTTTGACAAAAATTAAATTTGAATATTCAATATAAGAAGTTATTATTTAGTAGAAAATAGCATATTTTTGTACCATGTATTAGAATTTTTCATAATTTTCATATTTTAGGTGATATTACACATTCGATACTTTACTCGGCTACGGCTGGTTACATTTTTATCGAATGTGCCAGTTTCGATATTGTTCTGAGACAAAATATTTAAGTCTACTATCGTATGTGCCCCTTTCGATTCTTTTCTGCGACAAGAAATGTTACTCAACTATCTAATGTGGTACTTTCGATTGTATGCTTTGTTATATTACTCAAGTTATGGTAACACAATACTAGTTTTGACATGAGATAACTCACTGATATTAATTTATATCAGACTTCTAAGTAATTTTTAATGGATATTTGTGATAAATAAAAAATGAAACAATGACAAATTATTAATAGAGATAAATTTGTATTAAAAACCTTAAAAATATATTTAGTTACTATTTTTTTTAATAGGAAATAAATTAAAAAATTATATTTTTGGCATAATGGAAGTAATAAAATTATTACAGAACATCACTGCTTTTAATGAATGAATTTAAGTGACTTAAATTCATTTGTAACTAAAAAGTAATGAAAATATGATACTACAATCTTATTCATTTTAGTGATTAAAGAGATCAACAGGCAATAATTATCACAATATACCTTATACACCTACTAAACTTGCTTAAACTAATCAACAATCTTTATTTTAATTATAATCACCACAATCAACGTATATACATAGATAGAAATACTTATACTGAGCTCGAGTTTAAAGTACAGTGTGAAATTACGTAAATAATTTTATGAGGTCGTTATAGAACTCTACAAAAATAACCTATTCAGTCCTCTTTGTTAATGTCTTCATCATTGTTTCAAGAAATGTGACGCGTTTTGTAAAAATTATGATATTGCTGTGGTATATTCCCAGCATTACAAAGTGACATCAAATTATATTTGGCTTCTGATATCAGCAAGCAACTAGAATACAAATTTGGTAAGAAATCAAGAAAGTCAAATGTCGCCATTACATTTGACTTTGAATTTCTGATTTCTTACCAAACTTTTTTTATTACGTCGGGTCTGAACTAAAATGTTTAGTGCAAGTAGTCCGATTCCAAGTCATACTTGTAAAGAATAACATTAGGATCAGTCTTTTATATGAATTTCCTTATTAACATTCCACTTCGCATCTTGATTTTCAGTGTTTTTCTTCCAATTTCTGCCATCTAACAGGGTTTAAAATCAAATAACATGTCTTGAGTCACTTCAGTTACTTTATAAGGAGAATTGTTTATTTTCGCCCAACGAACTATTTTGTCTATTAAAAGATCTCTCAATAAGAGCATGCACACTGTCTGCCTCTTGTTGAGTCTGGCCAGACTCTAAAAATCTGTGCGTGATATCGGTGTTGGATTTCCTGCTAGCTTGTATGTAGATGCTGTAGACTACCCTGTTACGGTTTTGGCTGGTGCAGTTATCCGACCAAAATCTGGAGTCATATGCACCATCTGCTACTTTAAGCTGGATAAAATCTAGTAAGCAGCTAGAAACCTCATGAGCCCCACGTTTAGCTATATGTTCAGGCCACATGTAACAAGGTGCTTCCTTCTTTCCAGCGTCGAATACTGTCAAATGCATCAGTGACTACTTTATAATAAAAGAACGAAACCTCTCCACAAGGGCAGTTAAGCAACTTCTGACAGTTGTGAGTTGCGCATACTATTTGTCCAGGGTTTTGAATTGCTGTTCTTTATCCTCAGCTTTGCTACAAGCTTCTTGAACTGCGTCATTGTAAAAAGATTGGTTTGATTTGATGGACGATAAAAATTTTGAACAGAGATAGGAGATGGAACCCGAGTACATTCATTACTACCAAAAATAACGATTTCAGAATCATTTTGCCCAAAATCCATCCATCTACCGCCGCACTTTCTTCGTAAAAGTCACTTAAATATTTCCACTCCTCGTTGGTAAACTCACATCGCACAGGAGATGCTGAAAATGAAGAAAAAAATGTATGAAAAATTACAACATCTATCGAAAATACAGGTCAAACTATTACTTTGACGTAGTAAAGTATCGAAAATGGTACTTTCGATATGTTCATAGCAGAGAAAATAATCGAATGTACCACTTTCGATAAATTTATCCGTACAAAAACCAGAGAATACTATTGAAAGTGGTAGATTCGTTAGACCAAAGGGGCTTTTTGTCCTAGTATAATATCGAATCTACCACATTCGATCGTTTAAATACAAATGTTTCAAAAATAACAATATATATAGCCAACTTTTATTTAAAAAAAGTGCTTACTTAACTGGTTTTAATACTAAATTCATACATGTTGTACAATAAAGCTCTTAAACAAACAATAACGTATAAACAAATATAAAGTTTAAAAAACTTACAGAGTTGGTCATCCTTTGTATTGGAAATAACTGGTTCCGTTGACGTTTCACTGCGCTTTTTTATTATATTAACCATTTGTTTACCTCTTCTATTCATTTTGAACTAAAACTTAAACAAAAACTGACCTAAGCTTAACCTCAAAACGCACGTGCACCCTCGCTCACATTTCGGGTAATACTATCGAAACAGGTAGTTTCGATTGACGCCCGGGTACCGCTGACCACGAATAACATCGAAAGCGGCAGTTTCGATGTTTTAATGTGTTCATTTTATGCAATTTCGATTCTTTTCGATTGAAAAATAGTTGAAGGCATAGAGATTTAAAAAAATAAAAATAATAGCATCATAAATCTTTATCTTTACTTGCTATTGGTGCAATAAAACGAAAATGGCGTTTTTGCAGTTTCGATAATTTACGTGGGGGCCGTCGATTTACGCAAATTTAATCTTGATCTGTTTAGTAGTTTAATTGTCAAAACAAACGTTTGCCTTCATGATGATGTTCTCAAAGCCGAATTTTGACTACAAATCGGTCAGTCTCAACAGGGACTAGCCATTTGTGCAGCACATTACTTAAGTGCACAAGTGCGCAAACACAGGTACACTTTACAATTAGCAGGAAAATACTAGACAACTTTATCCTTAAATTCATGTAAGTTTATCAACATTTTGTAGGATAATTATGTAGTGTAAGTATTGATTTCCTTTTTATTCAAGTGCCACCGTCTTTGTTATTATTAATACAGTCCATTCCAAGCTTGCCTGAAAGAGATCGCTCATTGCGATAAGGCCTTTGTACTTTGTCTACGCGTAGCATTTATTTCTGTAATGTTTTCTGTGTTTGTGTTATACAATCTACCTATCCTATCCTGTCCTTATCTACCTGTGTAGTTACTAAATGTTTTTGGTGTTTTTTGGTAATATTCAACTTAGAAATAATAGTAGATTGTTTTACAAGGGACTAAACCATCCCATTATATACGAGGTTGTTATACTCCCGAGCGTAGCGAGGGAGGATGACAAGACCGAGTTATAATGGGTGGTTTTGGCCCGAGTAAAACACTCTACTTTTCACTTCGATTGCGAGAAAATAAAACAATTCAAAATTAGACAATTTTCAGAAATTTTATTAAAAATTAAATGTGCAGTTAGAGCAATTTTGAATGTTTAGTGATATGTTTTTCCCGGGCAATTTTATTTCGGTTCTCTGTGATTGGGATGTGTGTGTAATATTTTGAGTTGATTGTTGTGGAGTAAAAGTTGGAGAGACTCGACTCATGCTTGAGTTTCGTGCATTATTAAGATCTGAGTGCGGCTTCAGCTGAGTTGACATATTCATCCAAACGTTGAAACATTAGTGGGACGTAACTCCTGATAGGCTTTAACTATATTAAGGTATTCTCCACTGATGACAAATTTACGCTCTTTGTTTGTTTTCGTGTTCGGCAGACTCACAGCTTGTAGGTTTGTATCCGTTTCTACGTCTTCTAGCGTTATATTAGCAAGCTCTATTCCTCTGCATGCACCGCTGATTCCATAAATTAAAGCAACCTGTTGAACAAAAAAATAAGTGTGTTATTAATCGTAATAACCTAGGTACATAATTTAGGTATGTAGGTAGGTATCTATTTATTTAGTTTGAGTTGAGTACATAAGTAGTAGGTTACCTTTGTTGCCAAGTATTGTTTATTTGGAGCGTTATTTAAAAATGTTTCGATTTCTTGTGTCGTCAAGACTTTAGATTTTTTTGCCTTGTATCCAGTGGACAATTTCTTCAGTAAAGCCGTTAAATTTACATATTTTTTAATATCGACGTCGTGTCTCGTTTGTAAGGTCATTCTTAACATTGAATATGTGCTCCAAAGAGTCGACGATTTGAATTTTTTCGATAATTCATCAAAATAAGTGAGAAAAACCCCTTCTGTAAAAGAATCCACACGTTTCTCATCTCTCCATTTCATAAAATTTTCGTAACTCTTTAAATATATTCCACGTGATTTTGTCGGCAACAGATTCATAATTATTTCTTTGCCCTTTTCTTCCATTTGCATATTAGCATCTTCACTATCACTTGATGACATTTTTCACGTTCACAATTTGGAAGTAAAAGTCAGGAAGTTAAACGTAAAAGTTTGTGATTTGGAATGAAGAAAATTCTAGAGATTTAGCGCCAATACCATCTTTTTTTTTAAATCTCTATTTAACCCGCAACGAAAGAGTTCGCATTCTACCGTGAAGGGAAGAATCAACCTTCATAAAACATCACCAAGACGGTTCTATTTTCAAAAAAAAGGTTGACGGAGCACCAAGAAGTCGAGTTTTTATGTAAGAGAACGAATGCTTTGTACTGGCTGATGATTTTAGACAAAAATTAAAAAGAAAAATTACTTTTTAGCCCGAGGGATTAAACTCGAGTTTTAGGCCTGCTAAGCTACACTATTATGATACACTTTTCGAGCAAGAGAAGTGAAATAGTAGATTGTTTTACAAGGGACTAAACCATCCCATTATATACGAGGTTGTTATACTCCCGAGCGTAGCGAGGGAGGATGACAAGACCGAGTTATAATGGGTGGTTTTGGCCCGAGTAAAACACTCTACTTTTCACTTCGATTGCGAGAAAATAAAACAATTCAAAATTAGACAATTTTCAGAAATTTTATTAAAAATTAAATGTGCAGTTAGAGCAATTTTGAATGTTTAGTGATATGTTTTTCCCGGGCAATTTTATTTCGGTTCTCTGTGATTGGGATGTGTGTGTAATATTTTGAGTTGATTGTTGTGGAGTAAAAGTTGGAGAGACTCGACTCATGCTTGAGTTTCGTGCATTATTAAGATCTGAGTGCGGCTTCAGCTGAGTTGACATATTCATCCAAACGTTGAAACATTAGTGGGACGTAACTCCTGATAGGCTTTAACTATATTAAGGTATTCTCCACTGATGACAAATTTACGCTCTTTGTTTGTTTTCGTGTTCGGCAGACTCACAGCTTGTAGGTTTGTATCCGTTTCTACGTCTTCTAGCGTTATATTAGCAAGCTCTATTCCTCTGCATGCACCGCTGATTCCATAAATTAAAGCAACCTGTTGAACAAAAAAATAAGTGTGTTATTAATCGTAATAACCTAGGTACATAATTTAGGTATGTAGGTAGGTATCTATTTATTTAGTTTGAGTTGAGTACATAAGTAGTAGGTTACCTTTGTTGCCAAGTATTGTTTATTTGGAGCGTTATTTAAAAATGTTTCGATTTCTTGTGTCGTCAAGACTTTAGATTTTTTTGCCTTGTATCCAGTGGACAATTTCTTCAGTAAAGCCGTTAAATTTACATATTTTTTAATATCGACGTCGTGTCTCGTTTGTAAGGTCATTCTTAACATTGAATATGTGCTCCAAAGAGTCGACGATTTGAATTTTTTCGATAATTCATCAAAATAAGTGAGAAAAACCCCTTCTGTAAAAGAATCCACACGTTTCTCATCTCTCCATTTCATAAAATTTTCGTAACTCTTTAAATATATTCCACGTGATTTTGTCGGCAACAGATTCATAATTATTTCTTTGCCCTTTTCTTCCATTTGCATATTAGCATCTTCACTATCACTTGATGACATTTTTCACGTTCACAATTTGGAAGTAAAAGTCAGGAAGTTAAACGTAAAAGTTTGTGATTTGGAATGAAGAAAATTCTAGAGATTTAGCGCCAATACCATCTTTTTTTTTAAATCTCTATTTAACCCGCAACGAAAGAGTTCGCATTCTACCGTGAAGGGAAGAATCAACCTTCATAAAACATCACCAAGACGGTTCTATTTTCAAAAAAAAGGTTGACGGAGCACCAAGAAGTCGAGTTTTTATGTAAGAGAACGAATGCTTTGTACTGGCTGATGATTTTAGACAAAAATTAAAAAGAAAAATTACTTTTTAGCCCGAGGGATTAAACTCGAGTTTTAGGCCTGCTAAGCTACACTATTATGATACACTTTTCGAGCAAGAGAAGTGAAAAGAAAATGACAATCAATGAATAAAATTTCTAATGTTATTTGTGGTAGAAGTAAAATTGTTCATAAAGGTATGAACAATTTTACTTTTAAACATCTATAGCTCAGTCCAATCCCCTTCAAAGGAAACTGAATCTCAACGAAAAATTATTCCAGTGACCGACTGATATTAAACTGAAATACCGTTTAAATTTAAAACCGTTATTATCATAACCGATATTGAAAACCACATTGTCTTTCGAATGTGTTCTGATAGAAATTTCTGCGTTGGATTTCTGCAATGTGGATAGTAGAGTACAGGATAGGATAGATGACCTCTGTGGCGCAGTGGTCGAGGATCCCACTCCAACGCAGGAAATTGCGGGCTCAATTCATCTCGACTCGATGTTCCACAACATATATTTTGTTCAAAATAAGTTCCATTTCATCATCATCAGCTTATATTAGTCCAAAGCTGGACATAGGCCTCCCCTAATGAGCGCCATAGCGCCCTGTCTTCAGTTTGACGCTGCCAGTACCTGCCAGCAGTCTTTCGCAAATCGTCATCCCACCTGGTCGGAGGGCGTCCTACACTACTTTTGCTGAGTCGTTGTCTCCATTCAAGAACACGTTTACCTTAGCGGTTGTCGGTTCTTCTCGAGATATGGCCAGCTTATTGCCACTTCAGCTTGCTAATCCTTTGAGCTATGTCGACAACCTTGGTTCTCTGTCGGATGTATTCGTTGCGAATCCTATCCTTCAGAGAAACTCCGAGCATAGCTCTCTCCATAGCTCGCTGGGCGACTTTTTTTTTTATTTTTTAAACTGGTGGATCAGCCCTACCGTGTCCAAGTTCCAGTCAGTTTTTTTAAATATTTCTTTTTTTCTGTGCTGTTTGTGAATGCGATCCAAATAAATGTCTATATTACTGTCTCTTTTTACAAACTAAGTAGAAAATCTGGTTTAGAACTTCAACTGCAAAACTCGTTTGAAATTGTGTTACTCACCAGTATCACATCAAAGAAGGTCAGAACAGAATCTTATCAAATGTTCAAATGAGCTGTAATAATAATCTTATCAAATTGTTCAACTCATCAAGCAAGATGTAATGTAACTTTGCGAGCAACACGCCCCGACTTCGTACGGATATTTTATTTTATTTCAACAATTAGGATAGTCTACAGCGAGTACCTACATCAAAACTTACAAGGTAGGTATTTACGTAATTTATAAATAAGTGATGTTAAGTGTACCAATTACGTACAGGCCGACACAGCATGCATAAAGCCCACAACAGACGGAGCTATAATATATATTAATATAGTAAGCTATATATTACAGTATAGCAAGCTGCCACAGACGGTGGCTATGCCAAATTATATATTTTTGCACTCATTACGACGACCTCTGTGGCGCGGTGGGCGAAGGCCTGCCTGCGACGCAGGAGGTTGCGGGTTCGATTCCCGCCTCGGGACAAATGTGTGTACGATCTGCAGACATTTGTTCAGGGTGTTCGGGTCGTTTTCTATGTATAATAAAAAATATCTATCTATGTAATGTATTGTATTACGTATATCAGTGATCTAGTACCCATAACACAAGCTCTGCTTAGCTTGGGGCTAGATAATGCTGTGTGAATTGTCCAGCATTATTTATTTATTTATTTATTATTAGCTCTGCGGCCATTTATTGCATAGTTATTTTACCTAAAATCTTCTATAAATGCATATTTTCGCTAGGTTTTCAATATTTCTAGGTAACTAATTATGAACCAAAACCCTTATGAATCTGTCTATCTCATAGTAAGACCGTATAAAAATCCGTTTGGCAGCTTTTGAGTTTATAGCGTTCAGACAGACATCCACAGCGGGGGACTTTGTTTTATGTATAGTAAAGTGATGAAATGTAACCCGTTGTACACTGATTACTTTGCCCAGCTTTATGCAGCTTTGCCCTAAAGTTACTCGTCATTCTTGATTACGATTATGGCACTGGATTTGCCAAGCGAATATAATGGGACTCATCATCGTGTATAAGGACGACGTTACTTCGGTTGCGTTTTTTACTAACTAAATTAAAACGTATTTTTCAGATTGGCGTGTTTTCAAACGAGAAAAATGCTGAAGTGAAAGTCTTTCTAATAAAATTTACCAATTGATGTAAAACAATTGAATATTATCAATTCGTCTTTTGTTTTTATTATAACCCCGTCATGTTATCAAATACTAGCTGTTGCCTGTGGTTTTGCACGCGGTTTTCAAGTAGCCTATGTCCCGGGATACCATTTATCTCTCTGCAAAATTTCATAAAGATCCGTTTACCCGTTTAGGCGTGAAAAGTTAACAGACAGACAGATAGACAGACAGAGTTACTTTCTAAGAAATCAAATAAGTTTCCCAAAATTTTTCTATTTCGGTAGGATTCGAACCTGCGCCCCACCCTCAGTATGGGTGTGCTTTGACCAACTAAGCCACGAAATCCTAGTCGGTTTCGTCGAAAACCTTTGGGATCCCTTACGGCTCTATATTTGCGTATTTCCCAAAGATCCCAAAGTTTTCGACGAAACCGACTATTTCGGATTTCGTGGCTTAGTTGGTCAAAGCACCGACTAAAGTATAGTAGGTAGTCGTCTAGTACCCATAACACAAGTTCAGCTTTGGGGTCAGATGATGCAGTGTTAAAATGTATTTACGAGAGTATGTACCAACTTTTTTTTCAGAATGTATTATAAGATTTTGCTGCTTTGGCATCCAGCCAAATCAGCCAGGTACCTTTCTATCAGAGATACCTAGATATACCTCTCTTAAAACAATGAAAAGACGAAACAAAGCAAGTTAAATTAAAATCTTGTAGGTGTTAAACGATGCTCTACTATTAAAACATTCTCTGGACTCTTGTTAGCGAAGTGAATAAACTCTTTTACGAGAGCCGTTACTATTTTACGACTAGCTGAAACAAATCCGGGCTATGCTAAACGTGTAGTAATTTGGGGGTATTTGGTATCTCGTAGTGTTGTGCGTTCCAAAATAATACAAAACGTTCCGCTATAATAACAAAAACGATTACAACTTCTTATACAAATCGATTGTCATAAAAATCTAATCGGTAAAGGTACTTATTTTCCGATTCTTCAACACGCGAGCAAATAAAATTAAGTGGACAAAATCAATAACACAGTGTTTCTTATTTGATAATTATTACTATTTAGAAACGTGTTTATAGTAAAAAATAGGACTTATCTAAGTGCTTATTTGAAAAAAAAGCTATCTCTAGACTAGATATTAAATGATTGTCAGTCGAAATACAAAGTTCAGCAAATAAAAGAGTGGATTATCTAAAGTAGGTAGGTAATCAAAAACTTTATGTCTTTAGGCTTACAAAATAAGCACTTATAATAAGTAAAATTTTATGCATAAACTGTTTTATAAATAGTAATTGAAATATGAAACAAAATGTTATCGATTTTGTTCGCTTCAATTGTTTGTCCACTAGTGGAAGAAGCGAAAAATAAATATAATACTAAAAATGTAATACAATATTATTTGCGTATCTTAGTCTAAATATAATGTGATTAAGAATTAGATCAATATTTATATAAAACTAACGAAGTTCAAGATTATTTTCCATAAATACCTACTGTTGTCGGTGTGGTACACCATAGGTAAGGTTCGATTCTCACTAGATGATAATAATAAAAAACAATTAGTTTTTTTTTTTGCTATTGGAAGAAGGAAAGGACAAACGACAACGAAGAGAAGAGCGAGTGTGTAAAAACATTCATGAGGGTTTTCGTCTATCGTGAATTTCGTAGAATCTCATTTGTCGGCTTTCTCCTCCCATGCCAAACCGAAACAACCCTAGCATTTAATTAAAAAATACTTTTACAACCAACATTGTACCCTGTACTCTACGTAATTCGATTTCATTTTCATTATTCTATGGATATAAAATGTCAAAAGCAGAGTTATTGTAAAATTTTTATGGTTTTCGGTAGCCTGTTCTTCTTAACAGCGGCTTTAATGTTTATTGATAATTAATACGTTTTAAAGGGTTATAACTTTAGTTTTTAAGAGTAAAGCTTTTTTTAATGGTTTCACGCCAACACGCAACGCCACCCTGACTTTTTTTATTAACCTTTGTTTTTCTCAAAATGTAAATTTAAATTCCCGAACCCCGAGAAGCCTCTAGCGCAATTAAACAAATCAAAATAACTTTTTGAAGTTTGATAAAATTCAGCGAACCAGATTTACATAGTGATAGCGGGTCTTATCAACAACCTTCTATTTTAGATGAAAAGAGACAATCTAAGTCCGTACTGGACCAATATTTAATTAAAAACTCCTAGGTATCTAATTACATCCGCTGATGAGTAAATAATGCTGATTTTTCGGTCAACTACAATCCCGAGCAAGCGAAGCAGTTTAGAGTAGAGTCACGAGCGTAGCGAGCTCTAAAGAAGACTGCTGAGCTAGTACCCAAAAGATGGCGCTGCCTTTCGTAAGAAAGTGGACCTCCTCTGGGCGCACCGTCCATAGAGTTTCAATAACACACACCATCTGTCGATGGTGTGTTTTATTGACATTCTATGTATACAACATTCTGAATTCTAATTACTTCTTTCAACAAGTTGAATAATATCCTTTAATACTTCTACATTTTGCACGCCTTGACGAGGCAGAATGTATAGGGTAAGCTACATAATCATAAGACCTAATGTACCTACATTCCTGCAAAATAAACGATTATTATTATTTATTCCACATGTGAGCAAAACTCGATTTTGCTGGCTGTTTTTAAAAGCAAAATTACCTTGACTGGTGAAAAAGAATTTTCCATGCCAAGAAAGAATTCTAACATCACGTACCGTACACGTACACCAAACTAAGGATTACTATACTTCACCGTATTTGCATCCAAAACAGTTTGTCTGTACAATTTTCTGCACGAACGAAAAAGAATGAACGAAATAGTTTTATCCATTTAACCGCAGCGAAGCAGCTACAGTTCACAGCTTGGTTAGAACAGTTGGTTCAGGCGTACTCAAATTCTATTAATTTTAAAGATATCGAACCTACGCCCCACCCTCAGTACTGGTGTGCTGTAACCACTAAGCCACAAAATCCTTAGTTCATTCGTCGAAAATCTTTGGGACCTCTTACAGCTCTAGTCGATACGCACGATAGAGGCGCTGGCTGTACCAAAATCAATCAAATAAAAAAATCACCAGAAGGCAGTGTCCAGAGTGCTGGCAGCATTGCCACGTTGAATGGCAATGCTAATTCGTTGACCGATGTGAAGCTAGCATTCCAGTTACCTGATCAAAACACAGACCTGGACTCTAAGAATTTTGTTGATATCCTATAGAGTGGTTGTGCATGTGCGCAATACTCCAACACCGGCCTGGCTATGATAGCTGATGCAGATGTTGCTGCAGAGCCGGCCCTCATTGAAGTCCCTGCAAGATGAGAAGGCGCAAGTTTATTTAGGCTAGTAAATATATTACAATGGAATCTCATCCTTGAACCAGATGTTTGAATATAAGCTGTGCTTTTACTACTTAAAGTCAGGAGTAAGTACAACTGGTCATTCACTTTATTGTTCGTGTATACCATAGAACAAATTAAATGGTGTTCCTTCATCACTTTCAAACAAATCACATAATAACAACAATATAAATGCGAAAGTTTGGATGTCTGTTACCTTGTCACGCAAAAACTACTAGACGGATCGGGCTCAAATTTTGCAAACAGGTAGGTTTTAGACCTGGAATAAAACAAAGACTACTTTTATCTCTTAAATCAATTTCCATGGTGTGGAAATTAACTTTAACGTTTTCATAGAAACAAGGTGTTAGAAGCCGCGTGCAAAAACTAGTAGATTATAAAATCAACAATACTTCGTATAAAAATGCCCCAGATTCTGTTTTAATATCCTTGTTCTTTGTAAATCCGTCGTTTCATAATATTGTGATTTTAGTAGAAATAATTTACATGTTCACAATAATGAAGTGATTTTTTTTTCTCTAAGTGGTTTTTGTGTCACTGCGGCCATGACAAGCATATTCGTCACTTATCCACTTGATTACCTACCTTATCTATTTTACTCCTGAAGCTGCGTTCATAATTCGCCACTAACGCTTGCATCTGTTAGGAACCGTAGGATTTTCTATAACATCCTCCAAGAAAACATGGATTCGTAGAAAATGGTCTCAGATTTGTAGAAAACTTGTTTTCTAAAAGTTAAATTCCTTGCAACATGCAAAAAATAATTAAAAACCGCTGAAATATTTGAATTTTATAGATCAGATTCAAACTTCGGGCTATTCAGAAACTACGTTTCCATTTGAAATGTAGTTTCTGAATAGCCCTGCTGATTTTACCAGTGTTATAAGGCTCTCAGTAAACTCGGATTGCGTCCTACTTTTCTGAGCTAGCTATATAGAAGTAGGGAAACAACGTCTTATGACATTTTTCAAGGATGACCAAGAAAATGATCCAAGTCATTTATCAACAGCTATCCTAGTACACGTGTATGAAGTTACTCCTACGAGTCTTGGTTCAGGTTTGGTCCGAGTCTTCGGTTCGAGTTCCGCCGAAATCGAAAATTTTTGGAAACTTATTCCATTTCTTAGAGATACCCAAAGTGTGGGTAAGCACTGTAACCAAAAACCTTAAAAGGCATTCTAACTCAAAATCGAATTCATAAGAAATAGCTATGCGACTTACGAACTTTTTGTGGATTTAAGTAGAGTTAGAAAATTATTTCAAACATTATTTTTTATCGTAGGTCGCAAAGCGAGTTTTATGATTTTAAATACTACAAAAATAAATTTCGAGTAAAATTAAACAACTATTGACTTATAAGTTGACATGTTTTTTTTACGAAATAGGAAAATATTTTATCAAAGTATATATTTCGTGTAAAATTTGTGAAAACTGGTATCTGCCTGCGGTTTCGCACGCATTGCATTCAAGGTTATTTCTATCTCATGGTATGTAACTGATGGGATAAAAAGTCTATGCTTTATTCCAGGCCTAAAACTATCTGTATGCACAACTTCAGCACGATTCGTTCAGTTGTTTTTGCGTGAAGACATAACCAACACCTAAACATCTAATACAACTTTGTTTTACAAAATCGTCGGTTGTAGATTCAATAGGTTATTTGACAACATTAAAAATAAATTCCAAATGGTTTTCATCCTAGTCAGTGACAATGCAACAAAGCGTAATCAAGTGATTTTTATTAAAAATATGACTTTTTTAGGTAAAAACGGGATTAAAATTACACATTTTTTTATACATGATCACGTGACCGAAAACGCTATGTTTTTGGTTGGATCACAAGTGACGTCACACATCTTTTTTTACAGTTTCAATGAGTTCTTTTTGTTTTGTTGTTTGTATCGTCATGGGGTCATCCCTATGACGATTAACTACTACCTACTCAATATTTTGATTGTAAACTCCTATGTAACTCTGCAAACTATAATTATTTGTTTTGGGTTTGGATCCGTGGCAAATGTTTGCAGACTCTTTTGTCTGTTTGTTTTGTGTATTTGTTAGAATTGCGTGAAATAGAAGAGTGTTTCTAGTACCATAGGAGCTCTAACAAGCACACGTTAGAATTATATTTTTTTTTCTTTGGTTCCTTCTACGTGAAAACACGATTAAGAAAAAAAAATACGATAGAAAAAAATCCTGAAAGTGCACAGTTTTGAACATAATTTGGTCGAGATCTCAGGAACCCGGCGGTTTATTGAAATGACCTGTTTTGATTCGTAGGTTATTACTAATTACTTGGTTCCTTCTGACAGTTTTGTAGCTTCTTGTCAATAAGCAAAAACTCAATTTTTGGACCATTTAACATCCGTTCCAAAAACGCATGCTCTGTCCCGCCCCTATGAACGCGAAATCCTATGCCTATCCTTTTCACAAAATGCAAGGCGCCCTCTTTAGCCCTTTTTACCCGTTGTTGACATAATTATCTGGAAGCCCATCTGAAACGAGATTTACATCCCTCGTAATAAAATGCTGATTCAGCTTTGGGGTTTTCAAACAAATTGCCACACGTTTTGTCAATTTAAATAAAATTACAGCTAATCCTCCCTCAAATTGTCGCTGGAAACATTATGTTGCGCTGAAAACACTGTGTTACCAACTTGGGGGTATATTTCCATGCTGACTACAGTAATTTTATCAGTTATCTAGTACCCATGATACAAGCTCTTCTTTGCTTGGGGCTAGATGTTTTTTTTAAATATTTTATACACATACCTGAACGCCAAAAACGCTTTTGGAAAGTCGACCCTGTTCAGCAACTTTAACAGTACCAGAGGTAGACTGGTAATAAATAAGTAGGTACGTGATAAGTTTCCACGGATTTTTGTAAGGCAGGTAAGAACTGCTTTGATTATGATGATTATGATAGAAGGGGTTATGAATCGACCTAAGCTAAACCAGGTTCATCCAATTTCGTAACTGATCAGTGTTTTGTCACTAATAAATATCAACACTAGCTCGTGCTAAAACAGTACAGCGCCAGCAGCTGACCTGTGTTCTTCTCCGTATATTTACGAAATATATTCAACAGGCACGTTCAGCATTGGACGTATGTAGACTTTGTGCTGGCGATGATGTTGAGGTACATACAAATGCAATAATGCGTGTAGCGTAATTTATCGCGTAGCGTATCTGTAGCGAATAATGCGAAGGTTTGAAAATGCCATAGTCAAAGGAAGGACTTTGTCTCTTAACAATAATAAGTACCTACTGCATCACAAATAACCTTAAGGCGAATAGTAAGGCAAATGACCTTGGGCGTTTCCGCACGCCTATATGCAGCAAAGAGTACTTGTTTTCGATTCAGTATACCATGTAGTGCCCTAATCAACCAAATAATACGATCCTCTGCGGTTAGGTGACGTGTTGTGACGGTTAGGTCAGGTTTGTATCACATATTTTGTAGGTGCAAATACGTTTTTACGTTTAATTTGACTGCTTTTCGAGGCTAATGGACCTCCAAAAAATAGGTATGTAAAAAGAGCTATGTAAAACACTATACTGAATTTGGTACTAATCGAATTAGAGACACCGATAAAAAGTGGGTTCGAAGCAACTAGACACACCCTTTATCTAACACTATAACAACTACACTATAATTAACGGCAAACATTTGGGATCTCCAAAAAACCCTTCAAGATATGTATTACAGGATATATTAATTTCAAAGCTCCAAAATAAATGTTTTCGTCACAAAACGGGTTCAAACTAATTTTCGTGTTTTTGCCTTAGTATACGCCTTAATTCAAGCTTTCTAGGATATATTTTCTCCATATTATTCTGTTTAAATAAGCTTCTGGTTTTCCAATAAATGAATAAATAACATTATTAAATAGGTATGCTAAGCAATTTCAACAAAAAAAGAAAGCTTCAGTCTACACGAGTAGGTAAAGATCGGTCGACGACGATAAAGTGCTTGACCTTTTTAAAGTGTCGCGTTTTCTCGAGTGAGCTAGTCTATGGTTGTTTATTTTTTATTTTCTAATACTTAGTTTTGAAGAAAGATTGTTGTATGTACCTATACAAACCGCGTTCCCTATTTGGCAACTCAGTAGGCTATTTGAGTAAATTAAAAATAAGTTCCAAATTGTTTTCATCCTAGTCAGTGACAACGTAACAAAGCGTAATCAGATGATTTTTATTAAAAATTTAGGTAAAAAAAGGATTAAAATTACACATTTTTTATATAATTTTATTATGATCACGTGACCGAAGACGCTCTGCGTTTGGTTGGTTCACTGGTGACGTCACACTATCTCAGATTACAGTGTCAATGAGATCTTCTTAGTGTGGTGTGGCGTGTGACGTCATTCCTCAAAGCACGGGAGCCAAGACAGAGATTATCGTTTTGACGCGCCATTATTTTTAACTGTTTTAAATGTAACCATGTGTTGGGGAACTCGGGTCTTAGTGGTACGATATAAAATAACAAGTCGTTCCATACCCCATTATTTGGAGCGTATCGTCTTCATAATGCGAAATTGGCTTCCAAAAACACCAACCAGCCACCATTTTCAAATTTCAATATGTATAAAAAGCAATGCGTAATCATATCACTGTAGGTACAGTGCTCAACGAAAATGTTAAATAATGTTTATCCTATTTGTTGAATTTTTATTTGTATACATTTTATTATAAGTTAACCACAACTCGGCAAACGTAATGGAGGACGCCCTTCGGCCAGGTGGGTCTGCGACCGGCGAAAGACTGTAGGCAGTTGCTGGATGCATCAAGATAAAGACAGGGCGCTGTGGCGTTTATTAGGAGAGGCAAATTATGTATTTTGCAACAAACACCGAAATCAAATGTTGAAAACTGGAAAAACTATTCTAATTACCTAGAAAACTTAACGTTAGGCCGCAATAACGGAAATTAGTTATGGTATACACATAAAGCCCGCAATTACGGCTGAACCAAACCTACATTACGTAAACAATTTCTCAATGAAATACAACCTTTATCAACCCATATCAAGATTTACTATCGCTCACACTCGTTTTTCCAAAGCAAACCGTTACAAAAAGTACAAAATGAACCTTAATGACCTAGTTATAAGCAACAGAAATGTTTGATACAGGTTTATCCTACAAGAGCCTACTTGATTTTCAGCAGACCGGACCCAACTGAAACGCGTCAGTCTGAAAACAGGAGCGGACGCGACCACACGTCTAAACGACCTCTTTTCGCTCTACGAAACTTTACGAAAACCAAAGAAAATCGGGTATTCATCGGTGATCCATAATTCAAATCCATGTTAAAAAATTCAAATATTCGTAGAAGGTGAAGACAATAATTTGGTTCGTACTTTAAATTCAAATTTTCGAATTCTGTTTTGAGGATTAAGTTCCGAAAAATTCAATTATTCCGCTGACAAAAAGGTCACAGTGCATTTTCTTGTTGTTTTTAAATGAAATAAAATAATTATTTACATAATATTTGTAAATTAAATTAGAAAGTGTGTATGTTTCAAAAGTCAAAATAGGTGGTACGGAGTTCTCTCAAGATGAAACTTGGCACCCGCAGCGTTTTTGTGCTGGCACCAACGTGAATTGGACGTTATGTTTTTATCATTTAAGCCGAATTTTATCTGTCCTGATGCCGTATTATGATGAAATGGTGAGTTTTTTTCCTTACAAATTACATTTGAAGTTTATACCTATGTCAAATCTACAGCATCATTTAAGTATTGATTTTTAATCATTTATTAATTTATTAATTAATTAACGTCCATCTATTGTGTGTATCTAATGTGTTTTTGGAAAATAAACATTTATTATTATTATTAGTTGTAGGTACATAAACACATGTAGTTTATCTATCAGCCTTAATAAAAATTAAATTTAATGATAGGATAAATTCTTATTTGTGATACACCTAACAAAATCCTTAGCCATAAATAAATGATAAAATAGGCAGCCTTCTCGCATTAAATGTTTCCACCAGGCAACCTTAAAATAGAGAAAAATAAAAATGCTCATAGAGGCGTGCAGTAATTGCCTTTGTTTTGAGCAGGTACACAAATATTTTTGTAGACGTAAAATGACACTATCACAAAAACACAAGTAAGCTAGGTACTGCAGAGTAGGCCGCGCTGATTTTTGAAAAAATCTGACATCCTGAGACTAAGAAAACAGTGTTTAATTTTTTTTAATAAAAATACTAATCTAGTCAATGTCGCATTTAGTTACAAGATCTAGTGAACTTCCACTCCATTGAAAAATCCTAAAGTTAGATCTGTAATGTTTTTTAATAATATGACTGAATCACTCATATTTTAGATATATTCGAAAAATCCCTTAATATTTCTAAACATAATCGCAGTTTGACTTGATAAAATGATTTTCTTTGTGACTATGTTTAAAAACCTACAAAATGCACGAGCGCGGTGGCTTGGTATGCCCGCGCTGGCACTTATTGGACGACGCTGCAGGAAAGGGTCAATTTCTATAGTAAAGCAAGATCATTGTATTTTTCATCTATAGAAATGAGAAATACAATGATAATACAAATGACGATACCCACAACTCAAAATGAATAATCAGATAACTCTAAAGTGGATAATCTGATTGTTAGAATTTCCGAGAGATAAGTTCACAGTGAAATTATATTTTATCTTAAGAACTACTCTCTCGACGTAATAGTATTAAATTTATACCTAATCATGCTGCTGCGTGGCACTGGTTGAAGAATTGACCCTTCCAACTCAGTTCGCGAAAGTCTTAAGAGCTGACTACGGGAGTCTACCAAAAGATGAACAGCAGTTACCTTCTGTGTATTTTAAGCTTCTCCAATGCAATCGTGACGTGTGGTGAGTATCATATGAGGAAACTCCCTTTGTTTCCAGTTCTAGCGTGTGTTGGATCTGTTCTGCAGGCGCTGCTCTTACCACCACTACCAAAGGGGGTGGCCCCTTTGGTAGTGGTGGTTCTTTAGTGGCCTCTCTAGACACCCGCGGGAAGAGGTGGGGTGGTATAAATTCTTAAGCCAAATTTTTATTTCTCTTGCCGTAATAAATACTTTTTAACTTCTATTTGTCTGTTTTATAAAAAAACTATATATTTTCCTGTCCGTTATCCGACAAACTTTCGTTTAAAAAATGTTCTATCATGAGGAAAAAAACAACCTTTTAAATTGGTCCGCTATACAAAGCTCGAACAATACGTTTTCGGGTTAACATTTCCTGGTGTTTCCTGCAATACTTCGCTGTAATAATGCTGGTGATTAGGGTTGCCGGATCAACGAAAATCTGGGGAAAATGGCGTTTCCGGGTGCTAGTTTAACAGCTTTTCCGGGTGTGAAATGATGTGAATAGAGGTTTTATTTTTTTCTCCATTGCCGACCGTTTTGATTTGGATCGATGGGTGAACACACAAAATTGTCTAGCTCCGACGTAAACAAAGCTTCAGTTGGAGGACTTCAGTGGCACTGCGGGCGAAGGTTCCCTTGTGACGCAGAAGGCTGTGAGTGAGATTCCCGCCGCTGCTGGACGAAATTGCTTTTCTTTTCTTTATATATGATTTTCAGGTCCCCGATTTGGGTAGGTTATCATGTATATCAGTAATCTGGTCTACTTACTTTGGGGCCAAATGCTCTACTTACCTCTACTGCTCTACTTACTTTGGGACCAAATGTGTTAGTTAAAAAGTTTTAATGTGAAATATTTGACTCGTCCAAATAAGCTGTACCAACACTTTACGAAATAAAATTAATTATTTAGATTTAGTTACATATTGTTTTCTGCGATCAGGCAACCCTGTACGTAATAATGAAAATCTGTGCTACTTTCTCGTAACCCGGCCATTTCACATCACAGTTCTTTTTCAGTTTTTCCTTAAGCTTCCACCGAGATATTAAACCGGGAAATCGTTGGTTTCAGATGAAATGGAGCTAAAAAATGCTAGCTTTTTATTATACGTTCTTAGACATTAATGTAGTACTTAACAATTTAGTATTTAAGTAAGTTACCTTATTTTTTTTTCAGTCTTACTCAGAAGGGAAACCTGTTAAAAGAAAGGTGTTATGATAACTAGTCAGTAAAAATGTTTACGTTACGGAAGTAAGCGGGTTCACTATGAACATTATACATAATAATGGAAGAATAACACAAAATTAATGAAAAAAGTGCATGTTTACCTCAAGGAACAAAAGATGACGTGATCGTGAGTCGAAGCGATTTTCCTCTTTTATTTTTACTGTTTGAATAATCTTCTAGACCTTCGTGATACTTACAGCGAGTTTTCATCCGCTTGTTAAAATTTGACAAGTTTAAACTTTTTGTTAACCTCTAGTGTGTTTACTTGTGTATGGAGAAACCAAGACTTGGTTCGTAAAACGAATAAACAAAACTTAATCAGGACACTACAGGACAATATAGGGATAGTGCTAAGAGTAAGTAGCACAGTACAAAAACGAGCTTTACTCAGAGCGACTACCTATACAAAGCACTAATATATAGCACTTATCTTAGTGTAGTCCCTCTGCGTGTACGCGTGAGCTGTAGCTCTATTTTATATTTTAACCAAAACTAGGTTCGTAAAAAATACAAAATCGAGCTTTACTCATAGGGACTACAAAGCATTAATATAGCATACCTATATAGCACTTATCTTGATTAAGATTTGTTTATTTGTTTTACGAACCAAGTCTTGGTTTCTCCACACACAAGTAAACACACTAGAGGTTAACAAAAAGTTTTAACTATTGTCAAATTTTAAAAAACAGATGAAAAACCGACTGTAATTGTCAAATATTAAATAATAAAAATAAAAAAAAAATTCAAAGACTTTACATACATGTGTGAAAAGTGACAATTAGGTTCTATAGTGCTAATGAACCTAATGAATCTATTGAATAAAAATATAAAACATTTTTATTCGATCGATAAAACCTCGATCGAATAAATTAAGACTCTTTTCATAAATTGTTGTAAAACCCTATTGAATACAGGTACTTAAATAGATTGCTTAGAAATAAAGCTCGAAGAAAAAAAATCCTGTCTGCAGTCTTTCGCAGATTGTGATCCCACCGGCTAATAGATTCGTTAATTCGTCAGTGTATCACTCTTACTACGCCCTATGATCAGCTGATAATTACTCTTGTTATAAATGCTAAAGTTAAAAAAAATAGCTATATAATATATAGGTAAAATGCATTAATGTGAGGGAGCATTAAGCTGAGGTTTTTATCCTGAACAATAATCCTACAGATTCGCATAATAAAATAGCGAGGGTTTATTTTTTTAATTTTTAGTTGGTTCGATTCCCAGGTGAGACAAAGAATTTTTAGAAAATCTTTGAATGCAATTATGTTTCTTTTTAAAAATAAAGGAATGTTTCCTTTCAGTTAAATGAGCTAGCTCAAGGATTTAAGGTAGTTTCCCTCCAGGGCCCATTGATTCTTTCCACCCTGTATATAATTGTATTCCTTATTATTGTCACCGTGTATCCCACTAATATTATAAATGTCAAAGTTTGGATGGATGGATGGATAGATAGATGGATGGATGTTTGTTACTCAATCACGCCAGAACGGCTGAATGGATCTGGATGAAATTTGGCACAGAAATAGATTATAGTCTGGAATAGAACATAGGCTACTTTTATCCCGGGATTCCCACGGGAACGGGAACTACGCGGGTGAAACCGCGAGGCGCTGCTAGTAGTATATAAGATTTTTGTTCTGTGCTGTAACCGAGCTTATCAATAAATGCTTCTCTATCTCTCTCTATCTCTAAAGTTTGAGTGTTTGAATGGATGGATGGATGTTTGTTACTTCTTCACGCTGAAACTACTGAACGGATTGGGCTGAAATGCCCTATTTGCATACAGGTTCTAGGAATAAAACATAGGGCATAAATCTGTTTCCACTTTTTTTTTGTTTGTAACTCGAGCAAATTTCCACCTTATTAGTTATTTTCTTGGATACCAACAGTATTTTTCTAGGTCCCTGTTTAGTTTTTATTTCAAAATACTCAAAATGAAATGGAATGAAGCAAATTTTACTTATTTTTTGTTCTTCGTTCTATTTGTTTTGAATTAAAAACAACAATATCTTACGTTTTGTTTGATAAAAAACATAGCTTATTGTCTAGTTACAGAATAACAACACAATGTGGGAAATACAAAAAGTTTTCTGCATCATTTTTAGTATTACGGAACATTTTAAGAGCTGTTGCCAAATCCTTAAAACGTTTCCGAAACCACAACCACCGCGCGAAGAAACTTATTCCGATATATTTGTGAATGTATCCATACACCAAATGCATTCACAAATACATCTGAATTGACCGGCTGGCCACATGACGTCCTACACTACGTCAGCCGAGTCTCCACACAATAATACGTTCACCCCAGTAAAATTGTTGTCCGTTCAATGGTATTGTCAGTACGTTATATGCCTGCTTTATATTCAAGCCCACATGCAAATATTCATTTGTATATAAAATAGGCGAGAGTCGGCCACGTATATTCAATTACTTCTTCCTTATGCCTGATATAAAAGGCGTATCATATCAAAATGAGTACTTACAGCTGAATACAAAGCATTGTCGTATAAATATATTGGGTTACAATACTGTTCTTACGTATTTGGGTGCTCGTGAGTTACTTACAACTAGAGAAGGAGTAATAAATACGTAGAGTCGACTGTAAATTGTTGAATATTGAAGATTATGCATAAAAATTCTTCCGTCTATATTTTTCTTGTCAAAAATGTTTGGTCTTTTAAATTTAGGCTCCAATAATAAGCAACGGACTCTGGAGCTTGGTGCACGGAGGGATCACGGGAAGTCATTTGCCCAGTGGGACGTTATTTATAAGCCAATTATTATTGTTATGATAAAGGCCTGATTTACAGAAATAGATACTACATCTTTAAAACTTTACTCGAACAGTATTTCAGCCCGATTTACTCACTAGTTTCGGCGTTGTCTTGTGTCAATCATTAAAAAATTACTTATATATTTTTTATTAAACATAATAATACATTATAGTATCAGAACGATGGGTTAGGCATACGTAGTGTAGAACGCCCTCCGGCCAGGTGGGATGACGATCTGTGAAAGTCTGCTAGCAAATAGATACTGATAGTGGCAAGCTGAAGACAGGTGGCTATTATAGCGCTCATTAGAGGAAGCCTATGTCCAGCAGTGGACTACTATATAGACAGTAGATGTATATAATGTAGATGTAGTTAACTCAGTAAGATCTATACGCTTCACTGACAGTTTTCAAAACAAACAAGACTTAACTCCGTCGATTTACGAACCAAATTAGGTTAAATCCATTCGTATTATGCCGAGGCAAGTTCATAAACAAATGTTTGGCAATTCAGAACATTATCTGATTACCGAAACACTGCCTAAACATCGATAACTTGAACTCGACCTTATTGTGATAGGTTTAAGGCTTAGAATGTTTTTGGGTACCTACAATTTCAGGCCATTTAATCGAAAATACAAATAATTTGGTTAGAATGTTAAAACAGTTTAGGGTTAAGCTTTGAAAGGCTTTGAGATTGATTCTGAAGTTTACAATATGTAGGTTATAGATAAGAACTCTTATTTATTTAAAGTCAATTACAATAACAGAATACAAGAATTACAACTAATATTTACACTTAAATCTATTTTCTAAAAATCTAAGCCGTCACCAGAAGGCAGAGTGCCCAGAATGCTGGCAGCATTGTCACGTTGAATGGCAATGCTATTCGTTGACCGAAATAAAAGCCAGCATTCCGATCACCTGTGGACTCTATAAGGAGTTTTGTTAGATCTTTGTACAGATTATTGTAATTTTTTATTTTTATTTTCATATTTATGCATGGTTATTGAATGGAAACGATGCCATCTGCAGAAGTTTTAAAACTGTGTCGCAGATGACAAACCGCTCTCCTCCGAAATTAAGATGGAAACTGTTCCAAAAAACAAATACGAAATTAAAAAAACATAGGCAAGTGAGTTACTTTACAGAATAATAAAGATAACAATTTAGTTTTAGGAAAGGCAAAAGAAATTATGAGATATCAGACAAATATTACAATCAATTTTTTTTTTGTTATCTTAATTGTTTGTGCTAATCCCGCACTCTGGGCATATCTAAGAAATGAGAAAAGTTCCCAAAAATTTTTCTTACCGGCGGCGTTACAGTACTTAGGAAATCCTAGAGATTTTTGACCAGGCGAGTATTGATTTCGTGGTTTAGTTGGTTAGAGCTTACCCATACTGAGGCAGTACGGGTTCAAGTCCCGTGGAAATTGAAATTTTTTGGGAACTTAAGTATTTTGTTCGACTTAGGCAACAATCCGTCACTGCAAAAAAGTATTCTAATTGGTCACGACGCAAAAAGCATTAAAATTTGTTTCAATACAGCGTCGGCCACATCTTCACTTTCCATCAGGTGAGATTGTGGTCAAACGTAGGTCTATCGACTATAAAAAGAATAAAAAAAATTGTAAATAGACAAGCAGCATATGGCTGATGTGTCTGATCACCGTGTGGAGTTTTTTATTGGTAACCAGAGCACCGAGTCCGTTTAACGATAGTATCGAGACGTCATCGTGACGTCGTATATTTTTATGTTATTCGCGTAGTTCCTTGTCCGCACAACAGAGGCGCTGTAGCAAAACCTATGGAAAATTAGACGTCACGATCACGTTTCGATAGTATCGTCAAAAGGACTCGGGGCTCAGTTGTTGAGTTTATTCTGGAAGGCGTTTATCGATGTGAGTGATCATAATATACTTTATTTTTTACATACAAGCAAAAATAAATGAAATTAAAATTAAATTTTTATTGTAACAGGAAAGCCGTGCACCTATACTTTTGTGTTGGTATTCCGAGAGGGTCTTAATTAATACCGACATTCTGGGTATCAACTCCATGGAGGTATGTGCATTTTGGTTTGTTCGATATTTGCCCCGAATATTTGAGAGTACAAATAACTATAGAGCGCTGATCCCGTTTCTGAGTATTTGCCGATAATATTTGTTTCACCCTCCTAGTATGGCCTAAATAAGTTACGGTTATATTCAAGGAATAGTTATATCTCAAAGCCGATCTTAAATTCCATGCTTCATGGACACGCGGCTGTATAAAATATATATAGAAAACAGGCCGCGTTTTTTGAAATAATTTATTCCTAGAATGAATGCGCAACCTGTGCGTGCCGTAGGAGCCGCACGCGCCTAAGTCATCTTATTTTCTAAATCGTTTAAGCTATCTATGAGACTTCATCCTACACATCCAAAAGCCACCCATAGTCATGGGTGGAGACTCGCCAGCCAGGGACAGGGGGCACAGCCCCGATACCCTATCCCCACCCCTCCACAAGGGGTGAGAAGACAACAAATGCTGCATCTGGTACCCCTAGCACAAGCTCTTCTGTCTATGATATGCTGCATAGTGAATAATTATGTCCGGTATAATTATTAATTTATTTTGACTGACATAGGAAACCAATCCAAATCAAAATATTCAAGATCGTCAAAAACAAATAACGGTACAACCCGCTAAAATTAAACCAAGTGTAAAGAGATCAAACCGATCTCTCCGAAAGAATTTGATAGGTCGTATCATAATGAATTTCAGCTGGCCAGCCGATGTCTAAATATTTAGATTTTACGAAAAATCTGGTAAAGATAATGTAAATAACTTGCCAAGAGGTGTTAGTTATTGGACTTATTGACTTTGGTAATTATAGGCTTGATTTGACCTTGACAAAAATATACCTTCCTACCTAATTTTATAAAAGCGCCAACTGCAGACTGTTGCATACAATCTACAGGTAGTTCAACTGACCCATATCAATACCAGTCGCGCGCGTGCCCAATACTCTGGCTGCATTGCCCCGCTGTATGGCAATGCTGATGCGCTGTGCCAGATATTCACCACCCAGCCCTTGGGTCACGCGTCGTCGCCGTAAATGTCAATAGATCTTCGAAGGCTTTATTATATAGTTTCGAACCCCCAAAAAATACCGATGCCAAATTACAGTTTGTTACAGTACTTAGGTATAGTATTAATTACAGTACTTAGGTATAGTCTCTAAGCTAAACTGTGGACGGACAGAAAAACAAGGTGAAAATATAAGGGTTCCTTGTTTACTCCTCTTCTTCCTCAACAGGCTATAATGGTCCACTGCTGGACACAGGCTTCCCTGATAATCACCTTGTTGACTGTGGAACCCTAAAACGAGCGCTTAGTTTGACAGGTGTTAATTGTTTGTATGTCTGTGGCATCATAGATCCCAAACGGATCCGTTTGAAAGAGGATTTATGTTGTAAGTTACAACACAAATCGTCTTTAAAACAGATCCAATTCATTAGCATACATACACGCTATGGTCTACAGGAGAGGTTACCTGTGCAGGTATGCAGGTATGCCTGAGCAGGTAAACCGGAGCGTGTGTGGCAATAGACCTTTACAGGATTTGAGCCTGCACAGGCAAACGACGGAGGATCGGAAATCAATTCTGTGTTGCATTAGAGAGTTGTTTAAAATGAAAATCGGTGCAGCGCCGTTGGAATATTGTGATGATTCAATACTTAGATTCAATAATTACAGTTTTATTTCGACATTTACGTATTTATAAAAAACCAATTACATTACACATTAAATTTTTACCATTAAAACCTTACAGTACGGTTTATCTAGTTACAACTATTCCTTTGGGCTTTTATTTGTAGTCTAAATGTAATTATTAAAAAAACTAATGTAGGCCTACCGTACTTTGCATCGACTGTCCTGTTTACTCCCTCTCGCTAGCGGGTACATGACATACCTATTATTTTACATTTCTGCAGCGTCGTGGATGGTTTGACGTAAACCAAATTTGTACCTCTATAAAAGGTAGGTACCTAACCTACCTAAATTTAAAAAGCCTTGTAAAAAGTTCCAGCTATAAACAAGTCGGGCGGTCTGACTATACAAAGCTTATCACTCTCACTTTATACCCGCCGCCATTTGCAAGCCAATGTTGACGCTGCTAAAAGGTTGTACACCCATTGAACAGATAAATAAAAAGAGTTTATGGAGGTGTGTCCGTATTACCTTTGACACACCGAGCGGCGTGTGTCACTATCGATGGGCACTGAACGTCGAAACGGGCCGTAATGTTACGCGTTCGTTCGTCATGTAACAGCGAGCGTTCGTGCATTCAGTACGGGGAAAAGAGGCGTTCACAACGATTAACGAGCACACGGCGTAACGTATTATGCTCGCTGCCAATCGTACATTCATCAGCCTATATTAGTCCACTGCTGGATATAGGCCTCTCCTAATGAGGGCCATCGCGCTCTGCCTTCAGCTTGCCGAATCCAGCATCTGGCTGTAGTCTTTCGCAGGTCATCACCTAGTCGGAGGGCGTCCTATACTAAGTCTACTGATGAGTCGCGGTCTCCACTCAAGAACACATTAACCCCAACTATTGTCGGTTTTTGCGAGATAATTATGGCCGGCCCACTGCCACTACAGTTTACTAATTCTAAGAGCTATGTCGATAACTTTGGTTCTCTGTCAAAAGTCGGAATCATGTCCTTTACATAAATTCCGAGCACAGCTTTTCCATAGCTCGCTGAGCGACCTTGAACTGTTCGACCAGCCCTACCGTGAGTGTCCACGTCTCAGCTTTGTAGGTCATGATGGGTAGGACGCACTGATTGAAAAATTTCGCTTAGATCTACACTGTATTAACGGAAATTTTAGCCCGTTCCGTTCAGTAGTTTTGGCGTAGTCGTCGCCCAAAACTCACAACCAATGAGATGAGACAAGTTCCGATATATCCAAGTTCAAAATATTTAAGTGACCACTTCATTTCCTAGCTTTGCTTTATAATTTGGAATTTCTGACGTGTCCAAGACTCCTTAGAGCTCTGAAGTTAATAAAGTCCTTTGAGTTTTATCATAACCTGTTATAGCAACACCCAACAATAAGATTCAACTTTACGTCCACCTTTTACCGGCAATATGCTCCGTGACATAAATAACGGCAGACCTGCTCCAGCACTTTGCGAGTGGAAATGCTATAAACTGCAACAACGGCCGCCGTATACTGGCCTGTTTACGATCTATACAAATAGCTGGGGTTAGATACAACTTCCAATACGTTTGTTAATAAATAAATAATGCTGGACAATCAACATAGTAAATAAATAACGCTGAACAATCTACACAGCATTATCTAGCCCAAGCTAAGCAGAGCTTGTGTACTACTGCTTGTGTGTTGTGTGTGTGAGTTACTAGATGACTTACTTACTACTTTTACTTTACTTACTGTAATATAAAATTGTGATAATGATAAGCATATTTTAATGATGTGATACAGTACATAGGTTTTTATATTACATAGAATATACCTAGAAAACCGAAACAAATTGTTGCAAATCGTACAAAAACTCGTCCCAAAGCAAGAGTTACCTCTAGACTATTTGCAACAGTCAGCGGTTTCAATTGTGATTATAATACTATTATAATACAATAATACTATAATAATTACAATTGAAACCATACCAACATACCAACCATACACATAATATTATTATAATTTTTGTACGATTTGCAACAATTTGTTTCGGTTTTACCTAGTACCTACCTAGTCGTTTCAATTGTAATTTCTGTTTTTAATTATTATTCTTTTTATGTTTTTAGTAGTATTATTTTTATTAACATATTTTCTTTTCTTTCTATTCTTTAGTTCTAATTTTTTTGCCTACGCGTTTTCTGTCCGTAGGTACTAAAATTTACGTAATATAAAAAAAAAATTCCTTATTATGTACGTATTATGCTTAAACGAAATTACTCTACTATTTCCTTTTTTAATTATGTAGAAAACGTTATTTATCTTTGAACTAGAAGTTCACTATTTGATTCGAATAACACAAAGTCAATTAGTCAAACTTCACCCTCTAGGTTATTTGTTATTTTTACGAAGAAACAAAAGGCTTGTACCATCAACACATCTCAAGCTACGAATATTCAGAGTAAGCCTACATTATTACAGTAGGCTCTTTGTCACAAACCTACATTGCGCAGGCCATGTAGGGCTGTCACCTTTATCTTTGGAACAACGACCCTTTCGCTAAGAAACCCGCCCTTAGGCCAATTTCACATTATGCTACACAAGCTCAGAGGTAAAAACGGTACACAGCGTACTGTACACATGGAGAACTATCGACAAATAACAGAGTAGGTATCAAACAGTGGTTGACAGTGGTCAAAGTAATTGTTATAAAGGCAAAAGGTTGTATGTAAATGTGTATGTCTGATTGATTCTCCTCAAACGACTGAACGGATTTAGATGAAATATGTCACCAGGATAGCCTAATTCTGGATAAAAATATAGGCAAGGTTTGATCCCGAATACATCGCGGGTCGAAGCTTAAATAAGAAGAAATTTGTTTTTCCACGTTATACCCCGGCCACACGCTCCGTGTTACTTGCAAGCATACTTGCAAGTAGCAGCATGCAAGAACCAGTTTGCGCAGGTAAGGCGGAGCGTGTGGACGGCAAGACGGTAGGTCGTGCAAGCCCGCTAAGCGTGGCTTGTGCAGTCGTTGATGTGCTGAAGATTGGCATTCGCAAATTTGGTTTGAACGTGTGGCCGGCCATTCAAGTCGCACTTCAGTCCAGCCAAGAGTTTTTGACGCGTCGCTTGTTTGAATTTATTTGTTTATTTACAAATGGACTTACAGTTTAAACCAAAACGTCCAGGAGTCAGGTAGGTACATAGAACTAACAAAATAGGCCTAAAGGAAGTCAATTCTTAAATAATACATATGAGACAATGAATACAAAAACCTAATTATCAAGCTTCAATGTCAATTTAAGTTAATTTTAGTCATGAATGTTGCTTTTTAATGCAAAAAATAAAAGAACGCTAAATAGTCTTTGGTTAGCGCCATCGTGACACCGAAAATAGAGAAATAAAAACATATTATAACCTCTCCAAAGTGACAGTTCAGTTTGCACAAGCTTACTTGCACAAAAAGTCAAAAGTCAGTAACTATTTTTCTTTAGCTTACAAAAAGCACTTAGACAATTCATATTTTCTACTTCATCATGTTCAGTCTATATGCACAATCATAACCGCTGATGTCGCCACTTGAAAAATTTGATCGCGGTGTCGAAGTGTTCCTTCGACCGACTTCAAATACCTAAATAGTGAAAATGAGGTAGCATTTTCACTATTTAGGCATTTGAAGTCGGTTTTTAGCTTTAAAACAAGCTAAATTATTAACAATGTGTAAGCAAAACCACGACTAGAAACTTGTTAAACTTAAGGGTCGGTAGATCTTATTTAAAGACACCGAAGGGAAATTCTTTGGTTTACGATGACAAGAAGAACCAAAGGGCTGTGTTTCCACTTTATGTAGAGCTTAGCAAGGCTTTTGGCCCAAAGAAATGTATAATCCTCTGAAAATAGACGACCAGAAGGATTTCAAGTAAGCACCTAAACAAAGGAATTCAAAGGGCTTCTGTTAGGACAATGTGAAAAAGCTCTGTCCCTATAATCATAGCTTATTTTCCTTCCATTTGCCTCCAAGCAACTTTGACTTAAAACCTTACAAAAGGAAAAAAGGGAGATTTATATGCCTTGGTAACTGAAATCTACATAAAATACACATATTTTTAAACCTTACTCTGTTGTATTAGGGTCCAAGTGCGGTATAAAACTGTTATCAGGGGGCAGGCAACCTTTACAGTATGCGAAAAGCGAAACTCAGGTAGCTTTTTCGGAAGCTCTTTAGTGAATATTGTTATTATACAGAATGTTTATATTTACTTTGGCTTAGTTTAATTTCGAGCGTCCAGTTTAATGTGAACGGGTAGGTCTATTTAGAGTGGAATCTAGACCCTTCTCGGTAGTTATGTGCCAAAAATGTTACAATAGTATTTGTAATAATTAAGGGGTCCAACGTCCGTATACCTACTAAAGTTATTTACCGATTTTTGAAGTTAAGCAACGTAGGGCGCGGGTGGGTAGTCGTGTCATCCGGGTTTCTTTTTCTTCTGCTTTTATGAATTTTTTTAAACAGTTCCTTTTCCGAAATAGTTATATTAGTAACCTGTCGTGCTGTGCGGTGTCGTTGCGTGTGTAAACGGTTCATAGAAATGTATGACGCCGTGAGTCGTCACCGCATTTTGTCGTGTGGTGTCGTGCCTCGTGTGGTTTTGTAATGTACTATTTCCCTATTTTTGACCCTAAAGTATTTGTCATTTCATCCATGTGTTATCCATCACATAAAACTAAATTAGACTCGAATTTAAACCATATGTCACCATTTGTAAAATTAGTTCACGCTACCGAAGTTTTCCGGGTTTAAAAGTACATTATCGCGTTGCAAACGTTTTTCTACTGAGAACCTTTTGCTCTAAAGACGAACCACTCCGTATTCTTTTAAACCCATTTTCATTCAGATATTTTAGACTTTTTTAGATTTTTTTTATAACATTCCTAATTATAATCTTCAAGTTTACGTACCCATTCAAATGTAAGGGAGGTGTTTCGTATTAAATCCTTAAAAGCCTTTGTGTAAAAGGCAGTTTTGTGGTCTACAAAACTGCAATACAATTAATTGGTTAATCAATTTACATGTAAAATTTTCATAAAAAAAGTTAAAATACAAATTGTACTCATCGATACAAATCAATTACCTACCAAATTAAATCAGGTAATATATTTTAAGTGTAAAAATTAAATGAATAAAAATTTAATGGAAAAAATAATACCTATCTAGATATTAGTTAGCAGGTTTAATATCACGTAAGCTACCTACTTACATACGTTGTAAAGCCGTTTTTATTGCTGAGATTAACGTGATTTGTGGCGTCACGTAGGACCTACGTGATTGAAAAATGTAAAGCTTAATTTCAGGACTGTAACAAATATGTGGGCTTAAACGAGATTTGTTCCTCCTCGAGTTTTATTTTTAACCCACTTCGATAAAAGGAGGAAGTTCTATGTTTGGCTATAAGTCGAGGTTTTCTAATAAAAAAAAGGGTTTTTTTCTTGATTTCATAATTTATTAACCATATCCACTATATTATATACCATACTCAGGTCAAAAATTACATTTCTCATGAAAATTAAGGTAATTCATTATTCTAACCTATTATTTTTATATTATCTTCGAAAATGTAAAAATAGAAGAACGCTAAAAAAAATTAATGAATGAAATTCTATTGAATGAAATTATAAACACTTAATAATTTTAAAGTTATATTTTTATTTGACGGATCACGTCAACCGTTACCATATTCTATCATAATATATTTTAAAAAAGGCGGCCATATTGCTATGAGCGATCTCTTCCAGGCAAACTTGGGATGGACTGGACTTGTAAGAACAAAAAAAACGGTGGCACTCAAAAAAAATAAAAATATAAGATACTCGTATAAAACTTTTCATTCGATATTTTTTGTGTTCCTTCCTAAACTATTTTTTACATTTTCTAATACTAGGTTAGAAGACTTAATCTATTTACAATTTTAAGCTATCGTATGTAAGCGGGTTAACTTCGAAGGGTTATATAAATAGGGTATAGGTTATTATAGGGTATAGCGTTGGTGTTCTTCCAATAAGGTTCGTAGTTAACCCGCTTATATCCGTAATGAGTTACTTTGGTTGTCAATCTGCTCCAAACTGAACGGATTTTATATTAAATTGGGCTAGGATATAGTATAGTGTATGTCATAGCTTAAGCTGAAGACAGGGCGCTATGGCGCTCATTATGGGAGGCCTATGTCCAGCAGTGGACTAATATAGGTTATAATCATTTTGTAAACCTAAAGAAATAAAGTAGTTGATTTTGATTATGCTGATGATGATAATGTCATAGCTTTGCCAGGGATTTGATAATTCAATTTCTGGTATGAAAATAAGTCTTTACATAGGCTACGCTACGCTACGCTTTTTATCCTGGAAAAGCGCGAGCGAAACCGCGCAAAAGCAAAATTCAAAATAAATTCACATAGATAAACAAATCAAATATAAACGTAATATTCGTGGTAAAAAGTGATATTTTCAGCTCACTTTAGTGGAAAAATTCTTTTATTGCCTACGCTTCTAAAATACCCGCTTTAATAAAAATGGTAATTTATTTGGTTGAAGGTGTAAGTAAATATTTACTGACAGTTTCTTTAGAGAGATAAGTGACACCCATTTTATTGGTCGATCTACATGCTGAAATGTACTATGAACGCAAATAAGTAATTGATGAATATATGATAGAAGTGAAACTCGAAAGACAGTTTTTACAATATTTTGATTCCTTGCAAGGCAACATACGCATATCCCCATCGTTGAATTTATACATGCGCAGTCGAATTTGAAACAAGAAACCTCCTTTTCATATTAGGTAATTAATTATAATTAACTTTGTCTTAGTAATTAACGTATTTGTGTTTTTCCTTTATCTGACTTATATATAATATGTATGTATGTCGATATATAGACGAAAATAAATGTGTTTTAGCAATTATATAAAAAGGAGAGGTTTATGTTTGTCGTTCTTCACAATCTATCTTGCCACTTCTGACTAAAATTTAAAAAAAAACTTATTTTAATATCAATAAGTGTACAAATCACCAGTTTCTACACCTGATTTACGATAAAAGTTATATACGTTAGAATTATATATTCTGTGGTTATACTAGCTCCCGTAGCTTCACACGCATTTCTCAGGGATTTAATTTAGCCTATATCCCCGGATCATCTATAATATCCTTGGCCTTCATTAGCATTCGTTCAATCCGCACGTGAAGAAGTAATAAACATCCATTCGTTCAAACTTTTGCATATAGTGTGATTGTGTTGTTTTGGGAGCAGTTAACCTATCTTCTTTTTTCATAATCTTAATTTAAAAATGCACTTGGAGTTACGTTTCTATGCTAACTACTTGTCTACGGTTGTGACGTGACCCAGAGTGGAGCGACGTGACCAATAAAAATTTGTGGCACGTCATTATTGAACCGCTGCTGTTGACGGAATTCCAGATCATCTCACTGTGTAAATATTCAACGGAAATATCTCCGATAGTTCTTTTATTTACAAAGAAAATTTGATAATAGTTCTTTTGGTACAATTGTGTCAAAAGTAGGTGCAAGTCTTGAAAAATAATTTGAAACTACTCAATTTCTTCAGACTGAAACAAACAATCTAGAAATCTCTAGAGTTTGGTAGATAATTTAAAAATGGCGCTGTCCGCCTAGAAAAATGGTCTTTACAAGCCAAGTTATCATGGTACACAATAAAAATGGCGCTGCCTTCCGTGAGAAAAAGGACCTCCCTGGTGCAGATTGCGTAGTTTTTATTTTATTGGCGCCGACCATTTCAACAATAACTTAGTGCGACATTCTGAATTCAAATAACTTTTTTTAACAAGTTGAATAATATTCTTTATTCCTCATGCAATCAAAACCCTATTTTGCTCACTGTTTTCGAGTGGCAGTGGTGAAAATGTACGTTTTTTACGAAAATATTACCCAATGGTGAAGCATTTTGCATTATCATCGACTTAAAATGATTGGATTCTGTATTCTAATAATTTTTAGAAGTCGATCTTCTCTTCAACTCTGTTTGAAGAGTTGAGTTTCTTCATCATCATCATCATCATCAGCCTATATCAGTCCACTGCTGGACATAGGCCTCCGCTAATGAGCGCCATAGCGCCCTGTCTTCAGCTTGAATTTCTTGTCATCTACAAATTAACTTGCCTACGTATCTATTAACGATTCCTTTTAGGAATCCTTACAGACAAAGGGTTCCAAATCAAAAGATCTTTATTCTTGGAAAATCATACTTTTTCTTTTCCCAAGCATTTATCGTAGGCTCATAACACAGTCCGCAGAATAAATATCAGTTCACAACATATTACCGACAAATTGCTTTTGGGGCAATCCAACCAATTCGTTCTATGAAGCAAAATGTAATTGGGAACTCTTTGAAAAACCGGGAAATATGTATTTTTTTCGGGTAAGAATGGAAAATTTGGTTCTTAGTAACGTTACGTATGTTTTCTGATTGTTATCGAATTTGTTAAGGAAATTCGATGCCAATGTAACGGAGAATGCTTTGCCTTTGACGTTAAAATCTTACTTACTTTTGATACATTGATAATAGGTAAGTTACTGAATGCTTGGGGTTATTCAGGTTGGATGTCGGAACGGTTGGTTTTTCGTTTACTAGACGCCTACTTCTAAGAAATTTCATCCCGTTCAATCGGCAGTTCGATCGCAAACTGAAACTTCGTAGATTTTGTAACGATGAACGTATATTTTTCATTCTATTTGAAACTGAAAATTCGGTTTATAAAATGATTTAAATTATAAATCATGAAACAAAATATTTAAAATTTGTAGTCATAAAATACGTCTGAAAACGGCCCTTTCGTAAGTAAGCAAAAGTAGCAAGACATTGAATTTTCGACCGTTCTTCGTATTTGTGGATTAAAAGGAACAAAGTAGAAGCAAATGGCGCCAGATTTGTGACGTCAACGAGGTTGATTGTATGAAAAAACAAGAAAAGATTGCGCCAGCTTTCAGTAATTTACCAATACCACGGATATAATAATAGTATACTAGCCTAAAGCTAAATTAGAATTTGCCTACCTTTCTCACTCACTTGGGCTAAAAATGTACCAAAACACCTTGAATCTTGTAAATTTCCCATTGTTGAGTTGAAAATATTTTAAACATATCATATTTATTGTAAACCATGTGAAGATAACCAGATCCTGGTTGTGTTGAATTTATTAAAATTGCAAATGGTGCCGTCGAAAGATCGTACTCTATCGAAAAGGTGAGATTTAGCTCAAACGCGGGTTCAGTCGCAGATTTTTAGAGAAAACTACTCAGTGAAACGCTTGCCGGCTCTACGTAGTAGATTTTTTTTTATTACGGATGTAAACGGGTTAGCTACGAACCTTATTTGTGTTGGAAGAACACCAACGTTTCATCCCTTACAGGGTCGGTCTATGACGCCATTTTGTGAAAAGGATAGGCATTGGATTTCGCGTAAATAGGAGCGGAACCCTTGGTGTTCTACTATTTTATACGGCGATGCCAATAAAAATATCTTGCATTTGATAGTTTAGGATAAAAACGGCAATAACAAAGAAAACAGATGGTACTTTGCACAATTTTTTTTCCGATATTTAAAATCTTAGATAAAAGCATAGAGTTAAAATAGTATGGATAAAAGAGTTTAAAAAAGTTTTTTTTAATTTTTAAAACAAAGGAGATCTGCTATGTTTCCCATAGATTATTATTTTATTTTGTTCGAAGCATTTTCGATAAAGATAACGGAGAACAAAGGTCTTAGCGTAACCTAATTCACATCAATTCACATACTATATCCACGCCATAACGAGGGTTTTATTCAGGGCGAGTGCGGTTCTAGACGCGCGTGTTCCGCATCTCTCCGAGCACTACGCAGAAACGCGGGTTCTTCCAACGCAAATAAGGTTCATAGCTAACCCTCTTACATCCGTAATGAATTCGTCAAACTGAAACTACGATAGTTATTATTTAATATTATACTTTATATTAGTGTTTTATACTTTCTTTTAGGAAGACTAATTTCAAAGTGGCTTATGATCTTCGTAATTACGTTCATGATAAAGCGTAATACTGTCGGCATCGTGTTCCAATTCCTTTCATCTCTACGTACGCAGGCGGTACCTACTTGAAGAAGCACTAAGATTTGTTTCCTGGGATAATTAGTGCCCTTTTGGAACTCCGAAATTAGGGCAACAAACACCCGGAAAATTGGGAAGCGAGACAGTTTTGAGCATCAAATGTTCAAAAGATCATCATCAGCATCAACCTATGTTAGACATAGGCCTCCCCTAATGAGCGCAATAGCGCCCTGTCTTCAGTTTTCGCATGCAGCATCTGCCTGTCATCCCACCTGGTCGGAGGGCGTCCTACACTACATCTGCCGAGTCGTGGTCGCCACTCAAGAACATGTTTACCCTAACGGTTGTCGGGATGACGATTTGCGAAAGACAGCTGGCAGATGCTGGATGCGGCAAGCTGAAGACAGGGCGTTAACAAACACATTGTCAAAAACTTTCTATGCAAAAAAGCACAAGGTACTATAAAATATTAGATTATCTGGAGGATAAGAAAAGCTTGGTACGGTTTTGCTCCAACTCAAAATATATAAAATAACAGGCTAAACGTTTCTTCATCACTTTTTTACTTACATACCGAAGCGACAGAAACAAAAAATACCACTTTATTTCAGAGTCAGTGTTACAATAAAAATAAAGAGTTTTTTTTTATTTTTTGATTTTATTACGTTTTAACTTGTATAGGTACTCAACCGTGAATTTTCTATAAAATTATATGAATTGAATAAAACAACAGCCATTAGGATAAGCGACGCCATGTTAGAGACACTCTTATGTATCTAGGTCGATATCCACTTCAGTCGAGGGTGGACCCGGTCAAGATCCACACGAAAGGAATGTCAGCGCGAATCTCAAGATTTTTGGGTATCACAAGTACGTATTCAAAAGACTGGTCTTGGTCTACAAAACTAACGAGCACAAAAAATATTCAAGATGTTTATAATAATATCCTCACCGAATTTTGGGAGATTGGCCGCCGAGGCCGAAATTCGATTAGACGACGAGACACGAATCTACTAGCTGACTATGATTATTATAATCTATGATTTATTTTAAGTGTGTGTAAACACCACACTCAAAATAAATCATAGATTCAGGCGTTACTTTGCGGAAATCCATTGCAAAATATAAGGATGAAAATATTTAGTAATAATTCCACGAAAAAACCTTCTCCGATAAGTTCTAACAAAATGTAGTCCACGTTGTAGAAGAAAAACGACGCCAACTACAAAATGAAAAAATACCTATCTAGAAGCCCTAGGCCTGAGTCTGTGTTTCAGAGCTGTATTTCTATCTGGCATTACCTAAATACGACCGCAGTTAACAAATACTGAACCTACTCCGTTATATATCAAATACATACATTTGACAAAAAACGGACACACTAAACGGCAGAATCTCTTTTAATTATTTTAATTTTACCATACTATTATTTGCCAGTTATTTATGAAAACTCGGTAACTTAAAATACAATCTACTTTACAAAAAAATTGCGACATATTGAAGAGCAAATGGACAGACATAAAAAAACAACGTTTATTTAAAAAAATATATGTTACAAAGGAGTTTGACCACTGTCTCCTGTGGTAGCTACAATATTGCTGTCTTACAGGAGAACAGCTACTTTCGTTAAGAATTGCATTGATTTGACATTATTTATCAATACTAACAGGCGATGTTGACGTGACGTTTAGTGAGATTGTTTGGACACAAATTAGATTTTTCAAAAATTGATTATGTACCCTTTACGTGGTACCTACTACGGGTGATCAGTGTACGTATTCCGCATATCTGCTCCCCTAGCACGGGGATTGTTGTCTAGGGTAGAATAGAGAAAAATTACGTCACTTCGTCATACAATGCGTAAATTATTTGAAATGCATTCCATCAACTTCAATAATGTACGCAATGTATGGCGATGCAATGTCATTATTGTCTATTCTACCCTAGACAACAATCCCCGTGCTAGGGGAGCAGATATGCGGATGCATGAGTTAAAAACATTGTCCTTGGTTTTCATAATAAATTGGAAGGTTAAGGTGTGGGGAAACGAGACGGAAGAAACTAAGACTGTAGAATATAATTTAAACATGTTCTGTCTGTTAGTATGAAACCGCTACGCTTGTGACACGCCAAGACAAAACACTACCATGGTATTCTACCTTAAGAGACACTCTGATTTTTCCTCTAAGCCGTAGATAATAATGATGAGACCAACTTTTCTATTGTTTGCCCCGAGAAAGCCAAATCTCTGAGATAAGGCAGGATTCCCGTTCGTTTATCCTCAGATTAATAGATTTAATTACGTATCCCGTTCTTCGCGTTGCAGGTTTTGGGAAGACGAACGAGATAGGGTTCCGTATTTAAAGGGTGATAACGAGACCCCATTACGTATACATATCTTTAACGCCACTGGTTCATTGAATTACCCAGTTTGCAGAATATTTAGGCGAAAAAAAAACTGTGTGGCGCACCACTCGGTATACAATGATAACTATAGTTCCTAAAACATAACTAGATGTCGCGACTAGACAGATTAAGGGTGATTTTTGCCATAATTATCACGCTTGGCAGCCGGATTGGATTGCAGTGGAAGTGTTTAAAATATACAGAAGGAAACTGGTACCTTTCCTCTGAAAGGTTCTCCTAGTCAGCCCTTACGACATCCACGGGCTGAAATGGAGCGGTCATACATCTCAACCGTCACAGGAATATGGAAAGGTCCCTAACAGACTTCTATAAATAAAATAAAATAAAATAAAATAAGCCTTTATTTCTGGATTACAAATTCTGGTTTTTCCTATATTCTTAATTCTATTTTTCTTTTGCTCCAGTTTGTCCTTCGACATAGGCCTCCTCTAAGGTCTTCCACTGTTTCCTGTCCTTTGCAGTGCGGGTCCATTCTGGACCGGCCACCCTTTTGATGTCATCTTCCCATCGTTTGTTTTGCCTGCCTTTACTTCGTTTATTTCCTCGGGGATACCATTCAGTTATTATTTTTGTCCACTTCTCCTTTTCTTCTCTTAGCATATGTCCTGTCCAGCGCCATTTCAGTTGTTTGTATACTGTTTGTATGTTTTTAAATTTAGTTTTACTTTTAATGTTTGTAAGTCTAACTTTGTCTCTCCTTTTGACTCCGATAACACTCCTTTCCATTCCATTTTGACATACCTTTATTTTGTTTAGCTGTTGTTCGGTTAGTGCCCAGGTTTGACATCCGTAGGATAGGCAAGGTAGGATGCAGGTGTTAAATACTTTCCTCTTAGCTTTGATAGGCATATGTTGACTTTTCATGATTTCGCTTAGGGACCAAAAACGTTTCCAGGTATTCACTACTCTTCGTTCTGTTTCCTTTTCCATTGTATCCTCAGTCGATATTAGTTGGCCCAGGTATATGTATTCTTTGACATATTCTATAAGTTCTCCATTCACTCTAATATCCTTTTGTGTTGAGTTAGACATTATCTTTGTTTTGGTAGTATTCATCGACAGACCTGTTTTAGCGCTTTCATCTGCTAGTTGTTGTAGCATCTCTTCCAAGTTTTCCGGGTTTTCTGTAAATATAATAAGATCATCAGCGAAACGTAGATGGTTGAGGTTTTCGCCATTGATATTCAGTCCTTTTTCATTCCAGTCTATGTTTCTGAAAATCATCTCCAGAACTGCTGAGAACAGCTTAGGTGAGATAGGGTCACCTTGTCTGACACCTCTCTGTATGGGGAATTCTTCCCCTGCTTTTTCGAGCTTAACTTGGGCTGTGCAATATTTATAAACATTTTTGAGTATTTGTATGTATTTGGCTTCTACTCCTTGGCTTTCTAGTGCCATCCAGATGTAATCGTGTTCTAGGGAGTCAAACGCTTTATTATAATCCACAAATCCCAAGTAATAGACTTTGTTGTATTCCTTGTATTTTTGAAGAATTTGTCTTAGGACGTGTATATGGTCTATTGTTGAAAATTTGCTTCGGAAGCCTGCTTGTTCTTTGGGTTGATTCTCTTCGAGTTTCATCGAAATTCTTGATAGTATTATTTTTGAGAAGATTTTATAGATATTTGACATAATACTTATTGGTCTATAATTATTTATATCTCCTTTATCTCCTTTTTTGTGGATTAAAGTAATAGTTGACTTTGTCCAGTCTTTAGGAATATCTTCTGTTATTATAATGTCATTGAATATTTTTGTAAGTATCGGGGCAACAATAGGTGATGTTGTTTTCAGAAGTTCATTTGTTATTTGGTCCAAACCTGGTGATTTATCTAATTTTTGTGTCGTTATTGCTTTCATTGTTTCACTCTCTAATATTTTTGGTATTGGTTCTGTGTTGGTATCTGTATCCCTTTGTTCGATTTTGTCATTTGTTTGTCTGTGGTATAGGTTCCTGTAGTAGTCTGTGGCAGTTTTGAGTATCTCATGTCTTTTACTTGTTTTCGTTCCTTCCTTGTTTTTCATGTTGGGCATCCAAGTTTTGATCTTGTTTAGTTTTTTGAAAGCTTCCTTTGAAGTTTTATCTACAAAGTATTTAATAGTTTCTAGTCTTTTCAGTCTCCTGTCTTTTCTTAAGTGCTCGTTTATCTTTTTACTTAGTTTAGCTATCTCCTGGCGTGTTTCCTTATTTTTTGGTTTGCTAAACATTTCTTTCCTATCATTTATTAGTTTTTTGGTTTCAAGGGATATAACGTTTTCTCTTTGTTTGTTTGTTTTTCTGGTTTCTTTTTTAAGTATATTTATCATGCTGTCATATTGTTCCTGAGTTGAACTATAGGTATCATTGTTATTAAGTGCGGTTTTTAAATTTTCAAGCAGTATATCGGTGCTTCCGGTGCATACCAGAGCTGCTGTGTTTTTATCATGAAGTTTCCTGCTTTTCTTTACATACCCTCCTTTCATTGCTGCCCTTACCATCCTATGGTCTGTATTGAAGTTAAGCTGGTTTACAGTAGATAAGTCTTCGAAAATCTTTGGTTTATTTGTCATAATAAAGTCAATTTCGTTTTTATGCATGCCATTGGGTGAAATCCATGTCCACTTCTTTGACTTCTTCTTCTTGTAGAATGTATTCAGAATGCAAAGTTTGTTTTCTAAGGCAAAGGTGACAATTCTTGAACCGTTCTTACTTCTATTGCCATGTCCGTGTTTTCCTATAGTATATTCCTCTCCTGTGTTACAGGTTCCTATTTGGCCATTAAAGTCCCCCATTACTATGATGTTTCGGTAAGCTGATTGTATTGTTGTTTGTAGGTCTTTATAGAATTGGTCTATTTTGATATTGTCTTCCTTTTTGTCTGCTTCTGTAGGTGAGTATGCTTGTATGATAGACCACATCTCTTCTTTGCCTTTGAAGGAAGGAAGTTTAATATTTAAAATTGCTATTCTCTCCGAGATTCCTCTGATTTCCTCTATCTTGTCTGTCAAGCTGGGTTTAATAATGAAGCCGACACCGTACATTCCCGGTGTCTCACCAATGTAGTGTAGAATAAACTTTCCGTGGTCTTCAATTTCTTCTCCTAGCCTCCTCACTTCGCTGATTCCTATGATGTCCCATTTGATGTTATCTAGAGCTAGTTCTAGCTCTAACAATTTCTCGGATGTTCGCAGTGATCTAGTGTTCAATGTTGCTACGTATATGGTGGATGTGGTTTTGTTTATTTTTTGGTTTTTTACCTTAACCCTTTTCTTCGCAAGGTGTCACAGCTGACACAGTCGAAATAAAAAAATATTGTGCTAAAACTATGAACGATTTTATAATATTAACTTCACTTTATTATTAAGTATACTAATGCCATCTAGTGAAAAAAGTATGAAGTCACTCATGCGAATCGATTTTCAATAAATTGCAAAATGGCGCCGCCACGTCGAGGAGGTCACGGACGCTCGGTAAGTTTTTATTCATAATAATAATAATAGGGATTATTTTAACAATTGAACACCATAAATTGTTTGTTAGTAAGTGCATTCAACTAAAACATATGAAAGTAGCTTTTGATCGTGTTTAGTTTTGATATTTTCAAAACGAATTTTGATATGTATCACCAGTCACACATTGTCCAACATACGGTAAACTAGCTCTCGCTTTGTATGTATCTCAGGCTATACATTGTCCTACTACTAACAAAATGAGCTGCTTGAATTTTGTTTGAAAGTCTATACATTTTAACCCTTTTGGTGGCCCGGTATAATTATAATAATAATAATAATAGTCATTTATTTCAGATAATCAGAATAATCCATATTAGTTAGTAACAATTGTCCAGAATAATCCATATTAGTTAGTAACAATTGTCTTAATAACTATGTTAGTTTAACTTTAGCGATTAAAACATGATTTTACCAACACAGCAATGCTGTGTTTATATAGCGGCCCATCTAGCTTATCCGCTATCATCACCAGGATGCTGTTAGTGGACAGGCGGACTCTGCTCAGCAGTGAGGCCGCTTTTCTGCGCATGCAGGCGGCGAAGCCATCCACACGCGCTTCGGCGAACATGCCGGAAGCGCTGCAGAACCGCGGGAGTCCCAACAGCATCCTGAAGGCATTGTTATATTGGACGCGAAGAGTGTTGACGGCTCTCTGAGTGCAGTTGAACCACAGGCTGCTCGTGTAAAAAGACTGGCAAATCGTCTGAAGGGATGTCAAGAGTTTTTGCCATCGGACAAAGAATTATCGAAGAAAGGTAGAGGCTCCAGCAAACAGATTGTCTGTAACGAAAAGAAAGTAGCGGTCGTAAAATGGATTGACAACAAATCGGTCACGCTAGCGAGCTCATTTGTTGATTCCTTTCCGATGGGAAAAGTCAAGCGCTGCTGGTCCAAAGAAAGCAAATCGAAAGTTGACGTGGAGTGTCCTGCGATCGTCCGACAATACAATTCCTTTATGGGAGAAGTTGATCTATCGGACATGTTAGTAGCTCTATATAAAACTAACTTCAGAACAAAAAGGTGGTATATGGCGATCTTTTCGCAGCTTTTAGCTTTTTTTATGTTTGCATAAATAATGCATGGTTGCTTCACCGACGAGAGACGAAAGAGAAAAGTGGCATTGCGCTCAAGAAATTTAGAAGGGACATAGCGATAGAGTTGATGAAAAAGGACAGACTAAACTACCATCATGAGAATCCAGCCAGTCCGGTTGTGAACAGAATTGTGGAACCTGTTGCTCCCCGACCAAGTGAAGCAATTCGCTTTGATAACGTCGGCCATCTTCCAGTTTACAGAGAACGAGGAAGGTGCCGATATTGCAAAGAAGGTCAAACCTCTGTTCATTGCGTAAAATGTGAACTGCGTCTCTGCTTTTTGCCAAAAAGGAACTGTTTTTTTGTATCGGTTTTTGATTGTCTTTTCTTGAAAATACTGTGTTTTATGTCAAAATAAACTTTTTCTTGATAATATATTTTCTTTGATTTATTACCAGACCTAATACCAATGACATGTATGAAAATATACTACAATTTGTTATTCTGCTATTTCTCTGCATGTTGCGCAATGTTACTTAGGTGATACATCCTTTTTAATTACTACTTCTCTAGATGTTGCGCAACGTAACATCTCAGATACATACAATTTCCAAAAAAGTACAGAAGTTAGATTTTTTTTAATACTTTTTTTGTCATCTTTGGTTACCATAGAAACATACTTTTAGCAAAAAAACATAAAAACTAAGAAAAAAAATCTTGGTCCTTAAAGGGTTAAGAGGGTCGTGGTCATCTTTCCCCACGGTGACCGGCCGGCTTGGGGTGTATTTTTCATAAGTTGAGTTGGATGTGTTTGTTTTATATAATATTTTATTCCGATTCCGGGTATGAACGACAGTTGTTAGTTTTTTGAACTTTCTGATATTGAGGGTGTCCTTACTCGCTCACGCACATAGTTGAGTATATTTGGTCTATTTATGTCCTTTACTGGAGTCTTCCCCATTGGGAAAGGTAGGTTATCTCTTATGGTAACTTTATTCGGATTCATAGAGTTAGGAGAGGGTGAGCTTGTGTCTAAGTCCTTTCTACGCCGTTTTCCTGAATTGTCCTTTGGTTGGATTACTACCAATTTATCATATTTTACATAGGCGATATTACCTTTCTTTTTCTCCTCTTCTACTTGTGGCTGTAGCTGCCGTCTCTTTTCTAATACCTCTTTGGAATAGTCTTCTTTGATGTATATATTGATAACAGACTTCTAATTGATATCAAAGAGCCCTTTTGCGTGAAATCGCTTCAGGCAGTTCGGATAAAGGTTAATTTTATTCCAACTACCCACATAAACAATTCAATTTAGGATAGGTTTGACAATAATATTAAACTTCAATTTTGTGAGCTGCCGTAAACTGGATTTTGAAATTGCGGGTTACTTTGACACATTTTGGGGCTACTTGGCGTTCAATACATTAATACGTTGTGTCAAAGTAGCCCCCCACACACGGGGCTACATTGACACCAGATTTAAAATAATAACGGTCTATAAGAGGGTCCTAGAGCCCTGTTTTTCCAAACATGTAGCGAAGAAATCCTATTGATTTCTTTAGTAGACCTTCTAATCAGGAAAAAAAATATCCATTAGAACATTCTAAACTACAAATGACGTATCAAAAACCTTGTCAAAGTACTAGTTTACGGCATTTTTGTAGAAAGATTAGTATTAGTAGTAGAATAGTGATAATAATCTTTATTAAAGAAAATTACAATCAAATAAAAGAATTAAATTAAAACTAGTATTTACAATTGAAACAATTGAGCTAACTGCAGACTGTTGCAATTACCGTAGTGATTAGTTAGAAGTAGAAAGAGCTTTATATCAGTTATCTAGTACCCATAACAAAAGCTTAGTTTAGCTTGGGGCTAGACAATGCTGAGTAAACTGTCCAGCATTTATGTTTAAACCAGAATTGCTCAGCGTGAATCCATCATGAAGGGAGAAATAATTAAACCTAATGTGAAACCCAAGACTAACAATTTTATTGAATACGCAACATGATGTAAAGTGTCCCAGAGTGCACTTCTAAGGCACTCCACTTATCAGTGCTTATACGAGCAAGACAAATTAAATAACTTATCTAACTTTTATCTGATGTTATTTCACAGCATGTATCTTAGAGAAAAAGGCGAAAACACGCATGACTTTTTTCCGACATCTTCAACAATTTATTTTTTATTTGGCTTCTTCCAGTCCGAACCAACAAGAAAACTAGAATGTTTGCATCCGTCTACGGGTAATGGTGCAGATTTGAACCATCTCGCCATTTGTCACATTGTCATATAAAACCTTGTCACAAGCGTGTAGAGTCAATCAATGAATTTTTACTTTATTGCACTTAAAACATAACAAAAAAAAATACAACTAAATTTAAACATGACCCGTTCAAAAAGCCTTTTCGCTGAGAGCGATTTCTTCCACGCAACCTAGGTATGGAGAAATGATATAAGACTAATGAGAGTTGGTAGAGCACATTTAAAGAACCAGTTAAAGAAAATTATCAAACAAAACATAAAAAACATACTACATACATTACAAAACTATAATAGAAACTAGCCTAGAACTTATCTACAAATGCTTAGCTTAGCCTAGAACTTATCTACAAATGCTTAGCTTAGCCTAGAACTTATATAAAAAAGGTACCACAGATTCAGATTCACATTCAGATTCAGATTTTTATTGGCAACATAGTTACAGGTCTTATCGTAAAACATTCTTGCTTAATGTATGATGTTAGCACTAATAATTTTTACTTTTGTTACTTATAACAATATTAGTTAAAAAAATAAAAATAATTAAACTAACAATAATAATACATCTTAAAAAATTCAATTACATTAATAAATCAACAAATAATTGTATTATCACTAATCAATTCATTTTCATAGTAACTAATTCATTCATATCATAAAAACACATGTCAATTAGCCAAGTTTTCAGCTTGTGCTTAAAAAATTGCATCGAAGGTGCGCAGGTGATTTCTGGTGGCAGTCGGTTGTACACACTCGGGCCGCACAACAAGACATTTTCAGAAAATTTCATCTTCACTACTAATGAACAAGCCATAACTCGAACCTTTGCTTATAAGTCTGTGAAGTTATAGCCTACGCAAGAAAAGCACAGGCGTCAGCGAGAACCATTCATTGCCCCGAATAGTGCTTAAAAACAAATTTTAATTGTTCTAACAACTGAAGTTCATAAATTATTCTGGCCTAAGTCAATAGAAGTGAGTAGTTTGCTCAGCGATTTTGCCAAGATGAATCTTCATGAAGTTAGGATGTTTAGTACGAGTGACTTATGCCTTACCCTGGGGGGCTTTGAGTGATAGCCGTGTAGGTATTTATTTATGACGCCATTTTGTAAAAAGGATAGTTATAGGATTTAGCGTTCTTAGGAGCGGGACAGAATAAAGCGGCGTTAGTGCAAAAATGAAGGTTTTGCTTATAATAAAACAAAAAATAGTAATTTTGAAAATAACAAACACACACCGTCTGCTTTATGCTCTGTTTGTTTACTGTACAATGTATCAAGGCTTATTTTAATGTGATGGTTGTGCCGTGTCGGCAACAAAAGGTATCTACGTTTGCGCAACGCCATAGTCGACTCTCACATCCACGGGCTGAGTTTGAAGCTTCAATTCTTACATCACGATCGCAACGTCTACGTTCTCCTATGAATGTACCATTTTTTAAGTGGAAATCCCACTAATATTATAAACGTGAAAGTTGGATGGATGGATGTTTGTTACTGAATCACGCCAGAACGGCTAAACGGATCTGGATGAAATTTGGCACAGAGATAGATTATAGTTTGGAATAGTACATAGGCTACTTTTTATCCCGGAATTCCCACGGAAACGGGAACTACGCGGGCGAAACCGCGAGGCACTACTAGTGTAATATCTCTCATTTACAAAAATTCTTTAGTTTATAATTGAGCATATAGATAGGCTGATGATGATGATTATGATGATGAATACTTGGCCATAACAAAAGTGTGTAACACTCGTACGTGTACGAAACAAAAGACTGCTTTTCACACCGTGTAGCTTGGACCTCCGCATTCGAGCAAAGAATTAAAATCTGTACCATGAAATGAGCACGGCCCTCAGGGAACCGGCGACGTGCTACATTTTTTGAACAGCTAGCTTTTTTGCACGTTTACAGTCCCGGAAAATAAGTCATATTTATAAAATCCATTTAGAAACTCCTACGAGGCAACTTTCACCACTGTAAAACCTACAAACTTAATCGTTTATATTTATATATTTTACAAAAAAGAAAAGAAAATTATGTGTATATTATACATTAATAAGTCAATAGATGGCGGGGTCATTAGCGAAGAGAATGTATTTTCAATCTAAGCATGGAAAATATAAGAAATTAATAAATCCCAAAAATTTACGATCTCGACGGGATTCGAACCCGCACCTTCCCCTTCAGCTCAGGGTTGCTCTTTTTCCAACTAAGCTACGTGATCTTATCTCGCCGAGGTGTAAATCTTTGGGAGTTCTTTCGGCACTTACGCCGTCAGCGCCGCCTACAGAGGAAACAATGAAGTTATCCAATTCTGCTCAAAGACCAAATTTACATTTAGTTCGTTTGACGAGAGGTTTTACCCAGAGTACTATAATAAATAAAAACCTTAGAATCATGGAAAATATTTTATACAGCAGAGAAATTTTTATTGAAATATTTATAACGAAAGAATTTTAGTCAACTTTCAGATAAAGTAAGCAATATTTACTGAAGGTACTCCAACTGACAAGTAATGCAAATTGGATATAGAAGACGCAGCAACGAAGTGAAATTTAAGTTATGTTCGGTTTGTTTACAAACATTCTACATACAATTAGGCTGAAATAGAGGCCTACGTTCATGCACGGTCTACAAGGTCTATGCTATTGCGAACTATCAAACATATTTTTCTAACAAAACGCATCTAAATGATGAATAAGTTCGTTATTCAAACATTTTTTTCGTATGAAAAGTACCTATTTTTTTTGTAGAAAATTAACCGGTAATTGCATACAGCTAATTAGGGTCTTACGTCCCAGATTTCATGATTTAAAACGCAAAAGCTTTCAGGCCGTCTGATCCGACAACATAACTAGGTCAAATGCCATTGGGACTTGGTCTACTTAAATTGTTAGGGCAAGACACAGTGAGAGGAAAAAAGTTTTTGGAACATTATGAAATGCTCATGGGAACTAATACTCTTTTAACAATGTTTGATTTGTTTTTGTTTTGTTGACGACCTCTGTGGAGCAGTGGGGAAAGGTCGGGACGCAGGAGGTTCTGCTGTGCGATTACTCTAAAAGCAACCATTCAAAGGACATCGGAGAGACATAAACGACTTCGATTTTCATCACAAGGTACTTAAAAAACATAAAATTTTCTGGCTGAATAGGGCCGACTGATGACGAAGCTGTCAACGTCAAAATATCACAAATGTGAAACTCAAATTGTAAAGTTTTATTTAGTTAACTAGCTGTTCCCCGCGGTTTCATACGCGTTAAATTCGAATTTCACATTTAGGGGGAATCTGCCATGGGAATTTGATGTATTGACAGGACAAAAGTAGTCTATGTTACTATCCATCCTTTCAATTATCTCTATACCAAAAATCAAGTCGATTGTTTAATTAGGGCGTGAAGGAAGGACAAACAAACACACTTTGGGAAACAATAAATAATCGTTAAAATATGACTTTGCGACCGATGTCGGTCGCCATGCGATCGCTATCTTTGTGGAGACTGCTCGCCCTGGTCTAGTTCTACTCTGCCCAATGCTGAGTCATTAATATCTATTATAAAAATCTAAAAATAAATTTCCTATCCCTTAGAGAAGTAAAATGGCCGAACATTAACACAACAGCAGCACCAGATTTCAGTCGTTATCTCATTATCATTGTTATCATTGGATAAGAGATAAGAGATCATTGATGATGACAACTACAATGTTATTATCATCATTTCTCAATGATTTCACAGAATACTCGTATGTACATGTTGATTTGAGATAAGAGGTCGTACACATTTGTAACGAAACGAATACGTTTCGTAACGAATACATCCGACAGAGAACCAAGGTTATCGACATAGCTCAATTGATTAGCAAACTGAAGTGGCAGTGGGCTGGCCATATCTCGAGAAGAACCGACAACCGCTGGGGTAAACGTGTTCTTTAGTGGAGCCCGCGACTCGGAAAACATAGTGTAGGACACCCTCCGACCAGGTGGACAATTTGCGAATGACTACTCGCAGATGCTGGATGCGGCAAGCTAAAAACAGAGCGATATGGGACTCATAAGGATAGGCCTATGTCTAGCTGTGGACTAGTTTAAGTTGTTGATGATGATGATGATGACACATTTGTAATGCAATCGCACGGTTTGCTGTCCTAAGCATATGCTTTATTAAATGTATAAAAGTGGGCGTACGCACTGGTGGGTGCTATCGTACGGTTAGCTACACACCTATTGATTATAACACATGATGATAAAACAGACAATATTATAATGATACTTACCTAAAACAACTTATTAATTCAATAATCCTCGTAATACGGACAAACGACGCCTTTAAATACCGCAACAGAGTTACTTGCATAGTGTTTTTCCGCTTTTCCTTTACCACAGGGACAAGAATTTCTCTCGTCCCTGCTTCACTAGTTGACTCTCGATTGGTCGTCGTCCATCTTGCTTGTTTGTTACCCTGTGTTTTTGCTACGTAGTCAGTGTCACCACTTGATGGCTCTTTGTCTTTAGCCAGTTGCTTTATAAAACGAGATACTTTGTGATGTTTTCACAAAAACTACGACCCGATTTCGAATTCCTTTTTATGTTCACTGTTTTTTTTTGTTTTTGCGGGATAAATAATCTCTCGGGATTCATATTTATAAGGGACTATCTAGGGATCATTCTCTATTCTAAACACTAGCGAAAAATCATCAAAATTGTTCTATATTTGATGGAGAAAACGAAAAGCATTAGCGCTACCTCGCATTTATGTGAGGTTGCATTAAGCTGAGGTGGAACCCTTTGGCTTGCACCGTTACAGCGCAGAGCACACACCCGGGGGGGCTGACTTACCCACAACCAAGCTTGCCTGCCTACTCACTTATCTAGCATATTTCTTTCTTGTATCTAGTCTGTGGGTGAGGTAAAGCCTAGTAACTTTTGTATATTTTTTCCTCCTTTCTGTTCTGTGTTGTATCTCTGTTGTGTCAATAAATGTATCTCTATCTATTCCTTCATAAAAAATCAGAACATAGACGATTTTTGCGAAGTCAGTGAGAGTAGCTGATAATCGTGCGTTTTAAACGCAAGTGCGTACGAGCCTACAAAGCTTTTTTTTTCAGCAAAGAGCTGATGTCAACCAATTCTATTTAGTTGACATCAAAAAGTTTATTTCCGCATTGAAATGTTGCCGGCCGTTCGATGACAAATAAAATTTTTATTTTGCCCTCGTGAATTTTTTACGGCGTGTGCAGAGTATCATCGTAAGTAATGCTCGTAAACGTAGTACAGTCAGCTAACACAAAGCCCTACGTAATAAATTCATAGAAATAAACATAATGAATGACAGTCCCGTGTCAATATATTTATGAAAACTTGTTGTACACTCATAAAAATATCAAAAGCATCCCTAAAAATAGCGATAAACATATTAATATAAACACTTAAAATAAAATAAACTCGTTGTGCCCACAACCAAGCTTCACAAAAATAATGTATCTTTTAAAGGGCAATGTATACGCTTCTACAACAAAATTCCTAGTGAGTTGCAAAATCTATCAGTAAATAAATTCAAAGAAATTGTCAAAACCTTTCTGTCCTAAAAGTTACTACAAAATATCAGATTATCTAGAAGATTAAAAAGCTTGGGACGGGTTTTGCTACTACTCGAAAAATAACAACTAATAGGCTAAAGGTTTCTTCGTCACCTCTTTACTTTAAACTCTTTACATCTACATACCGAAGCGACAGAAAAAATCACTATATTTCCGTGTCAGTGTTTTATTTTATGATTTTGCCCTTTTATTTTGCCCGTTTCTAAGTATACATTTTTGTATTTATGGAAATAAAGATTTTTTGATTTGATTTGATTTTGATTTGCTTTACACATTTTTCAGATACAAAATAGGCACGGCCAAAGAGTGGAATGAGCTTCTTGCGTCCATATTCCCATCAGAGTACAATCTTGGAATATTCAAATCCAGGGTGAAAAAGTTACTTCTGAAAAAAGCATGCTCCAGCAAAGGCATCTTCACTTATTCATGTGAGATGAAAAAACGCTAATAGATTTTAGTATTTACATTAAGTCATTCCTAACGTCTCACGTGAGACGCGGGTATTTCAGTCTCACGCGTGTCTATCCAACGTCTCACGTGACATGCAGCCTATTTCTAACGTCTTGCGGAAAATGGTTCCTGAGTACCACGTGAGTGAATGCTTTGGTATTATAAATACCAAAGCATTCACTCACGTGGACACACTCATGTACCTACTTACATCATAATAATTTTCGTTTGAAGCGGATTTTCAGTCCAGGACCTTCGCGCAATATTTGCCAAACAAATAAATTGATTTGAATATATGAAATACAAAAAATCAAACCTAATCCATAAAAGGCTGAAAACACCCAATTGATGACAAAATCAGTTTGTTTGGTTTTTTTTTGTTACCTTGAAAGTTGCAACGCAAGAAATCACTGGATGCTGGTAGCGCAGGATCGGTTATTGTGGCGAACTATTATTTGATACTCGAATTGACTTTGTTTGAACGACGTTCTCTGCTGAACGCTGAGGGAGGCTGCGCCGTTTGTGAACATATTTCGACTGACAAGATATTTTAGCTATTTTCGGGGTTGACTGTATTTGGACTGGATGGTAGAAATGGAGGTACATGTTATCATTTTAACGCAAGTGATAACTGTAGATACTTCGTAAGATAAATGTTTTTAGGTACGCTGTGGGAATCTAATTCATAACCATTAGCCGTTTAGTACTTACTTAGCTAGGTACAGACACTGCAGTCTTACAGGTTTAGCTACTTTAGGAATTGGGTGGTTTAGCAGTTTCTGTTGCTTTGTGTGTACACGGGGTTTGGGAGTTTTTATCTGTTCAACGCTTTTTGGCTGAGACTATACCTATAGTTAAATCGCCTCTCTTTATTATTTCACATTTCGAATGCGCTGACATTCGAAATGTGAAATAATAAAAAAGCAAGTGACACAAAAAGGTGCAGGACCTTTTCATGCTACTTGTTATCCTGGCACAAAAAGGTCAAGACCAAGGTCTTGACCTTTTTGTGCCAGGGTAAGAGGGAGCATCATCGGGTAAAAGACCATTCTTTTACCCGATGATGCTCCCTCTTTCTAAAACCCTGTCTCGGCTGGCCAAAACCCAGTGAGCGTTTTCCACTCTGGCACAGTACTTGCCCGGTAGCCGGGGAAGCAAAAAAGTATAAAAAAGCGTTCGTAGCTGAAATACTGCACGCCTCGTTTCAACGGAAACGTTTAATGGCTGTTTCTATCCCACGGGAACTCTCATTTCCAGTTTATTTATTGGAGTATTGAATTTTGCATAGATTTAGGTTACCTAAAATCTATGCAAATTCAGCCCGATCCTTTTTGTAGTTTTCTCCATCCAAAAATAATATACTTTTTAACTTCGCGTTTAATACCGATTAGTGTGTGCGTCATTTTTTTTACTTAAATACCGGTAGGAAAGTGCAACAGCACGACTTCATAGTTTTATGGTCTACCTGTTGGCACTCGTCTGGCTAGATGTCGTACTACATTCTCTGTTCACCTTATCAGCAAACATTCGTTCACTGCTGAACGTGCAAACAAGGTTTTTTTTTCCCTAATCACCGTATTGTTTTTCGCTTCTTCGACTAGTGGACAAAAAATCTAAGCGAACGAAATCAATAACATTTTGTTTCTTATTTGATAATAATTACTATTTATAAAACTCTTAGTGTATAAAAATTTACTTATTTTGTAAACCTAAAGAAATAAAGTTATTGACTTTTGACACCACGCTGGAACATTCACTGAATCAGGGACTTCATCATCTGACATAACTGTAACGCGCGAGATTTACTTGACAAATTGCAAAAATCCTTTCCCGCTTTCTACCAAAATCACAATCCGCCCTACGAAAGATGTTGATGATGAAATTGGACGACTGATGATGATTATAAAACCAATCCAGTCAATAATACCTTGAACGGATTCCCCAATCAACAAAGAACCTCATTGAACGAACCAAAATGAAATTGATTCGTCAATGGATAACCAATGAAGCCATAAATAGCCTCGATTACATTGGTACGAATCAGAAACCCTGACCAATTACTAAAAAAGGTCAAAAGGAGGTTAGCTAAAAGCTTAGTTTATTATACCATGATAATGGCAGAGTCATGGCAACTCGTTTGTAGGAAGGTGCAGGCCGCCTTCCAAAATACATAGAAAACCGCCAATAAACAAAGGGCATCCCCCCGTGTTATAGAAACGTTTTGTAAATTTGTTCGGTGTTTTTTATGATAAAATTAAAAATCGAATTTAAAACGTTAGTATTATCCAGTGGTTTGGAGGTCGTAGTAAACCCGGAACACTTCGATAGATGGCACTATAAAATCCACGTTTCTAACCACTATTAGACAAGAGTTACAGTTTTAGAAGACACTTTCATTTTTATTACAATAAGAGCGTCTACTCCGCGAAACGATAGCGATATGTGCAGAAAATACAAAGCTGTCAAGTTTTGAAATTCGAATATTCAAAATCAAACATTTTGGAACTCAGTATCAGTACTAAGATATCCACTGAGTACTAGTTTTCGCCTACGGCTTCGCACGCGCTGTTTCTACGCAAATATTTAAAGGTTATTTCTTTCCCAGTACATTAGAAGTATATTAGATTCCAGGCTTAAAGCTACATCTATTATATATATAACGGAGTAGGGTTATTATTTGTTAATTGCGGGCGTATTTAGGTAATGCCAGATGGAAATACAGCTCTGAAACACAGACTAGGCGAGACCGCTTTTATGACCTTCTTGTACCAATCTGCCACTGAAACCAAACTGGGTACTTATCTGAATCCTTCCATTCCTTCTCTGTCATTCTCCTGTCGAATTGCTCCAACGTCAAAACCATAGACGCTTGAGATTCGCATAGAGTAGAATTAGGCGCATTGCAAATGATAAATAAGGTTTTACTCTGAAATATATTAGTATAACTACCAGCAAACAAACGATTTTAAAGTTAAAATGATGAATTTTGAGAGATAGCCATAGTCCCAAAGGATCTTTTAATTAAGTGAAGCATAAATAAAAGCTACTCAGCTACCTTCAAGCGATACATCGTTTACCATTTTGTGTAGTAGACACCCTAAACCCACTTTCAACTGAGCTTTATTGAAACGACATAACGACGCGCAAGCGTGCTCTAGTAGTTTAACCTCAGGATTATGAACTGTAATAAAAGTAAGGAAACAGCTTTTTCAGTAGTTTAGGACTTAGTTTATGCGTCTATTATGATGTTGGTTTTGCTGGTATTATGCGAAATAGTACCGACTGCTGTTGCGGATATTTAAAATTATGGTGTTTGCGAAAGAAACTTTGGAAAGCAAACCTTTAGAGTTGAACGTGAAAGCTGATGGAATCAAATTCAAGAGTTCGTTGTATGAAACATTGTTTGAGCTGGTCGTTTGAATCGACAGAATTTCAAATTTTGTACAATACGGTTGTTCGTTGCGGGTTAGTGCCAGTATACATTTTTTTTCTTTGTTCCACACGCAATAAAACTGGCGAAAAAGTAATTTGATCGTGAATCGTAAACATTTTCTATGAACTCGCAAATTGCCAGTGTGATAGATTAGAATCCAAAGTTTTGCTTCATTTGAGTTTTTAGTTTGGATATAATTATGACGTAGACACAGGTAGGGTAGGTGCCTTCATACGTAATATCTTTCAAACCAATTTTAATAAGATTTTTGTAAGTTTGAATAAAATAGGTAATCTAGCTACCTACGAGAAAATTGATTCGTATGGTAAATCCTTAGCACATAACCTTGACAAACACCTAGAAATAAATCTCTATTTTATCAGAATCAGCGATCCCTGGTACGCATTAGACCTAGAACACAATAAATGTCACCGGGTAGAAATATTGACTCAATAAAGTAAAGCTTGCAAGCCATCAATCTAAATTTCAGAGCACAATTCTTATAGTCCAAGATCTCACTTCTAGACCAGTGCTTCCTACTTATAAAAGAGAAAACTGGGTGACTCAGAATAACTCTGAAACTACAAAACTGGGTGACTCAGAATAACTCTGAAACTACTTGTAGTTTCAGAGTTATTCTAGATCGAAGCTGAAATTTTGCATGGAGTTTCTTTTTGAACGTAGGCACCCTATGAACGGATTTTTGGAAATTCAAATGGAGGGTTTAATAGGTACAATCTTAAAGGATTGGTTGTAAAACTTCGGCTTTGATAGTTAACATGGATACCAACATTACTTAGGCTATTAGTAAAGTACATACGCGAATGAAATCGCGGGCGGGTCAGCTAGTATATTATAGTATTTATTACCTTATTATAAAGCCGGAAGTTTGTGAACCCACCCCACCTCTTTGGGTCGCACCGCCGAGACTGGGCAGTGAATGCGTTAATCGAAGAAATTAAAACCATTTTCATATAAAATATCATTTAGGTATTTCTAAACAATTCAAGAACATTAACATGCTTACTTGTAGGAAATTTCATGGAGAATCCAGATATATATACATATGAGTAGGTTATCCCACATTATGATCGAGAAATCTGCGAAACAATGCACAGGTCCGATTCGCGCGTGAAACGCGACGGACGCCGCGCCACTCGAAGGGCATTGCTTGCAAATACCATGCCACGCCACTGTAGCATATCTGTTCCAGTCTGAAAGGATGTTAGACATGTGCGCAGAACATCATTAATATAGTGCACAATTGTGTGTAGACACAGTGTGAGAGAGTGTACACACTCGTGAACACTCTCTATTCGTTCATTGTGATAATCGGTCAAAAAACATACTAAGTAAGAACTTATTTTTGTTAAAAAAAACTTATAAAGTAATAAAAAATAACCCGTATACTTTCATCCCGGGGCTTAGGTTAAATTTTTCCGTCCTCTTTTCAGAGCTTTTGTTAAAGTTTTTCTTTTCAGAAATTTCCTCGTAAATTTTATAAGCTCTTTTTATCTTTTGTTTTTGTTACTTTGCCTTAAGTGATAGCCTAACATTTTTACTAATAACTAAGCTTATTTTAAATGACTTTTATGATCAGGTTCTCAAACCGCACGCACACTAGAAAATACATACATTCAAAACATTAAATCGTAACTTCTTTATTCCTGGAACAAAAACCAATGTGTAGTTTAAGAAAATACCTATCTACTTCATGTAGTTTTACACAACGCTCAAGTATGTGACACAGTCCTATAAGTAATCACGTGTTCAAGAGTCCTCTACGGTCAATGAAATAAAGCCCTTTGATGTTTGTACCAAACAAATTCTACCACCAGTACAAATTCTAACAAGCACCACACGCCGCTTGCTATCGCATAGCAATTGGAATCATTAATGTCTTAAAACATTTCCTTGTTATATCCAAGCAAACATAGAAAAATCGTAAAAATAGTTTGTTTTACACGATTTCAAAAATAGCATGTTCAAAACGTTTCCCCATTTCCGATATAAACAAAGCTGCTATCAGTATTTATGTTTGTTTAAATCGTATTTGAATGCAATATAGTAGCATCTGGGATTTCACAATTAAAATATCGTCGAAGGAAGTAAGAGTGTAGATAGGACTTAAAATAATATATTGATTTCGTAAATACTCTCGAAATACCAGTGAATCGAAGTTGGTTTTATATGAGTTCACAGAAAAAATATATACCAAACAATTATATACCAAAAAAGTATACCATATACCACCAAATAAAAACCACAATTTTTTTGCCAACCTGCGTTGAACCCCAAAAACATTTCGGGTACCTATAGTCGTAATTTTTCATTCTAGTTTTATCAAGGACTAATAGCGCCTCGCGGTTTCACTCATGTAGTTCCCGTTCCCGTGGAAATTCCAGGATAAAACATAGCCCATTTCACTCCCTGAAAAGTAAACTAAAGAATTTTTGAAATCGGTCCCGTAGTTTTTAAGTTTATTCGTTACACACAAAAATACAAATCTTTCCTCTTTATAAAATTGGTGTGGATAGGTTAATAAAAGGTAATATGAAATTGACATAAGCGGCTGTAACTTTTAACTACGTTGACTTATAATTTTGATTTATATCACCATCCAAGAAGTTACAGACTTGCGTATTTGATTTTAATATCAACTCGATACCACGCGTGCCTGAGAAAAGAGGGTTGACAGACGGACAACAAAGTGATCCTTTATGGGTTCCTTTCTTCCCTCAACCCTTTAACACAGGTATTAATTTTTATTTGGGAAAACCACAGTTACAAATACTAATAGATAAGTAGTTCAAATTTTACTTCTCAGGGTTGAAGGAAATAAGGAATCCAAAAAGGATCACTTTGTTGTCCGTCTGTTTATCCATCTTTCAACAATCTCACTGAAAAATGTTGTCGCTTTAAATTTCTAACATTTTTTCAATGAAATTATACGAAAAGTTCCATCAACGAAGTTCTAAAACTTAGAACCATAACATCCCCTTTATTTTCGTCATGTCTTGGCTCTCAGCATTATCTGAGGGGCATTAACGTTAACGCGACCTTTTTGTACGCTGTGGGAATACCAAATTGTTATCTTGCTTGAAGTTGCTGCTATTTTCAAGCTTGAAAGAAAAGATTGAGTAAAATCAATTTGATGAATTGGTGACTTCATAAACCCATGTATCTCTACTTGATTAAACAAAACTGTTCCTGGGTAAAGGCTTCTTGAATTATATATTTTTTAATAACAAACAAGCATCCTGCCTCTGCTTTGCACGGGTGTGCTTGATTGCTTGACCTTGACACTATCGTCAACCAGACTAAGGGCTCTGTTCTTTATTTTATCCCTCTAATCTTTTATGAAAAATGTATAATCGACTCTCTCTCGAAATCGAAGTATATAATTCGTTTTCGTGCAAACGCTAATCTTATGCAAGTGACATTACGGGTCTAGAGAACGATGGAAAAAAAATCAATTCACCTGGTCTAATTCGGTGTAGAATAAGTAATAACTAAACCATATTTTTTCTTTGGTTCCAGGGTCTGGATCCAACCTTCAATCTAACACTGAACGCGTCTGCAAAATGGCTGATCGAACAATCCCGTGGCATCGAAGACCCTAATGTACTCCTGCAGAAGTTCTCTCAAAACCGCAAGGTCGATGACCCCACCAGGGCGTTACTCCTCACGTTTTATGGCATCCTGGTAGTCATTGGTGGTGTTGGCAATGCGCTGGTGGTTATATCTGTAAGTACACCTATCTTTTTGTATCCACTAAAGCCAAAATACGTTAGGTTTTCCGACCCATCTTTCTGCGCCGGGAAAAATACATTTTAGATTGTAGCTTCAACGTCAAATAGACCATTTCAGTTTGTCCCTCTTTGGCAGAGCTGCCTCATTGCCACTTCAGCTTGCTAATCCTTTGAACTATGTCGATAACCTTGTTTCTCTGTCGGATGTATTCGTTGCGAATCCTATCCTTCAGAGAAACTCCGAGCATAGCTCTCTCCGTAGCTTGCTAGGCGACCTTAAACCCAATTCCCAGTTAATAATGGTTTGTAAATTCTGTGATGCTAATGAGCACTTTGTTCATTTGATACCGCATCTGCCAAAAAACATGGATAATGATGAGCCATCTGTTTCAACGTATATATAATAGTGGGCAGACAAATGTCAGCTTATCTGGAGTGATAACAGCGTTGATATCAAATTAAAAGCCAAGGTCATGAGTATTTTGATGGTAACTTAGTGGTAACGGAAAACGTTGTGTAGAACGCCCTCCGGCCAGGTGGGATGATGAACTGCAAGACTACAGCAGATACTGGATCATTATTATCATCATCATCAGCCTATATTAGTCCACTGCTGGACATATGCATACCCTAATGTAACAATATAAAAAATAATACATAACAATATAAATTTAAAATAAAAAAAACTTAAAAATTCTATTTCATGAATAAAACAATAAAAAAATTGCACCAATCAATTCATATTCATTTACATCATAAAAACACATGCCATGTCAATTAGCCAAATTTTCAGCTGTAGTAGTTAACGCCTTTTGATTTTGAACCCTTCAAATGTCATTATAGTTAAATAATTAGCAAAAGATAGCTTTGGTATTACCAGCTATCTTTTGCTTGCAAAGGTAGCTTTTTGTAAGTTGCGGGCAACATTTTGCATCGTGAAATAATGTAGCTTATTTTATTCCGAATCCAACGATACCCATAACTCATTTTGAATCCTTCAAATGTCATTATGGTTAATATAATATTAAAGCTACCTTTTGCTTATCCTCAGCAAAGGTAGCTTTTTGTAAGTTGCGGGCAACATTTTGCATCGTGAAATAATGTAGCTTATTTTATTCCGAATCCAACGATACCCATAACTCATTTTGAATCCTTCAAATGTCATTATGGTTAATATAATATTAAAGCTACCTTTTGCTTATCCTCAGCAAAGGTAGCTTTTTGTAAGTTGCGGGCAACATTTTGCATCGTGAAATAATGTAGCTTATTTTATTCCGAATCCAACGATACCCATAACTCATTTTGAATCCTTCAAATGTCATTATGGTTAATATAATATTAAAGCTACCTTTTGCTTATGCTCAGCAAAGGTAGCTTTTTACAAGTTGCGGGCAACATTTTGCATCGTAAAATAATAAGGTTCTGCTTGGAATATTATTTTGGTGTGGATAAGTCGGATACTTCGTCGTATATAGTGGATTAAGGTACACAATAAAAATGTATTTTAAAATAGTCTGAAAAAAATACCTCAAAAGTGAACAATCATAGTCACTATTCTATTTGCTAGCAAAAGGCAAAAAGAGTTAAAAAAATATATTTAAATTGTAAAAAAAAAACAGCAGCACAAAATGAAAACGGTGCAAATGAAAAATCACTCTTTGAGATACCACTACTTCCGAAATTTATAAATTTATGTGTTTGAGTAAAACACAAAACTGTCTAAACAATTTATGAACGAAAATTGTCTCCGCAAATAGGTAATGTATTTTGCAACACATGGGACTTATGCTTGTAAGTGGCGGAAGTATGAAGCTATATATCACATTACGAGCTTTCGCCAGCGGCTTCACTTATTTTCCTGGGTTAAATGGTAACTCACATGTTTTTCTCTCTAAAACTAGGTACATCAAGACACAATTTCAGCTTGATCCGTTTCAATTTTGACATGATAAAGTTAAACAGTACTTAATAATGGTACCTATTTTACTCTATATGAGAAAAAATCTACAATAGTATTATTGAGACTAAAGACTAGACAAAAAGTAGTCGGAAAATGTTCGTTTAGTTCAATAATTAACAAAATAAACTTTAAAATTAAATTCCGAGTTATCCGTTTTTTTAATCTGTATATAAACACCATGAAATAGTAGGCGTAATATTGTTATGTTATGCGGCTCTGTAGGCAAACTAAAAAGTATCAACTGTTATCAGCAACATCAGCGCATTTGTTCAGGTACAACGCTAACTTACTAACGTCATGACCACAGAGCAATATGGCGTCCACTGCGTCCAGCGTTACGCGCGCGTCTTGAAAATGTCAATTTTTAATCATTTTTAGGGCATTTATCGATTGCGTGGTGGTTAGGTGGTTAATGGTTCATTTGCACTATAGAACCTTATTGAGACACTTTTTAAAGGGTATTGCACCAAATACCCTATTATAATCACTGACATCCTTCTTATGACTATTAATTCTCCGAAGTTTCGACAGGCTTTCAAACTATCGTAATGGTTACGGGATGACTGAGTCATCCCGAGAAAGGTCGGGAGATTAATTACGTATTTCTCCCGATCTTTCCTAAAAACCCGTTAAATCTTTATAATAATTCTGATGGCGTAGGCTTAAAAATATTTATTGGTAGATTCTGACTTATTAAATGATGCCTAAAACTGAATAGTTGATCTTAAAATATCTTCCATTTTAACTCGGCTTTTATTCCTAGTTTTGGCGCAAAATACTTAGTAACAAACATTCAAACTTTCGCCTTAGTAACTGTGATACGTACGTGATACGTGAGCACGCAAAGTTTTGCCACATTTCATAACATTTGTAACTGTATGAGCGAATTTCGTATGGTAATTGGTATAAGGACACACCATCTGTGACATTGCTCTCTGATATTTTATTCAGGAGCTGAGAATAACATTCAAGAGTTACGTTACTTGATTTTTGTTCTATGAACACTTAGGATTCAGGTAAGAACCACAAAGTTATCTCGTACTTGTATTATAAAGGCGAAAGCTTGTGTGAAAATGTGAACAAACTTAACTCGAGATAGTTGAAAACTAAAAAAACTACTGGAACTAATTTGGTAGCGGAATGCGTTAAATTTATGTGGTCGCGGATTGTTTCAGTGATATTAAGTCGGAATGTTTGCGGTTTTGTGAGCGTGATGTTGGAGATGTCTGTATAAAATTTATGTCATCAATTTTATATTGTTTGTTTGTAATTGTATTGTATAATAATTTTTGAAATATTGTAAATAATATGTATGTACCAATTAGGCGATGTGGTCGCTCAGCGACAAAGCCTTTTGTGGTGTGGAAAAAAAATTGTTTATTACTATTAATCGATCATAATTGTGTATCGGTCCCTTAATTAATGTAATTGGTGTTGCCGTATCAATAAATAAATTGAATTGAAATTGTATTTTTTTTTAATATTAACCGACTTCAAAACCCCTAAACAGATAAAATGGATCTGGAAGGAACACTTCGATAGCACTATTTAATTTTCAAGTGGCGACATCTAGTTTAAAATTCGAGTCTAATTTAATTTCATGTGATGTGTGTGATGCAAAAATATTACCAAAATTATAGCATTTTTTTTTATTGTCGTGATTTTTCAAAAAAAATATGTAGTTTTTAAGCTTGACCGGATTAGTACTAATCCCTTTTGAATATTGTTTTAATAGGACCAATTCGGGATCATTATGTAAGGAACAGCGAAAGAGTTTACAATTGGGGTGGTGCAAATTCTAAGCCGTGCGGTGCCGGCTTAGAATTTGCACCACTCCAACTCTTCCCGTGGGTGTCGTAAGAGGCGACTAAGGGACATACACCCGGGGGCGGGCAGCAGCGCCCCTTCTAGAATTGATCTACCACCGAACTGCAATCCCTAACCCGCATGCCCAGCGTGGGGATTATGAGCATTACCCCCCAGGAGATAAAGGCTATTATCAGGGGGAGGCCTGCGTCCAGCAGTGGACCAATAAAGGCTGCTGAGGAAATAGTTTTCAAAATCGTTTTATGATTGATGGAGAAAATGATGAAAATACATACAGTCGAACATAGAACTTGGTCGTCCTGAAGTCGGTAAAAATTGGAATAAAGCTTTCATGATATAAGGTTACAGTATACTATACTATAACCTTATATCATGAAAGCTTTAAGGTTTCCCGAAGCTTGTACCATTGCAGTACTATGCTAGGCTAGCATCTTCATGTTCGACTATACTCGTATTTTAGCATTTACTTATTTATAATGTCTAACAAGGTCTCTCATTCTTATACATAGTAGAATAACTTTATTGCAATGTGTAACTAAAAAAAATTCTACCTGCGCCATCACATGCAGTTTACCGGAACAAAAAATATCCTATGTCCGTCCCTGGGATACTGTCTACCTTACTGCCAAATTTCAGTTAGCCGTTTAGGATGGAAAGCTAACAGACAACAACGCGCTATCGCGTCGATAAACCTTTTAACTTCTCTAAGCTATAATATCTTGTTTCAGGTAGTGCGAAAACCCGTGATGCGTACAGCCCGGAACATGTTCATCGTGAACCTAGCAGTCTCCGATGCCCTGGTATGCTGCGTCGGCACCCCCCTAACCCTGATGGAACTGCTGACCAAGCACTGGCCTCTGCCAGACTGGCCGAGTCTGTGCAAGGCTTGCGGTGCGATCCAGGCCATCTCGATATTTGTGTCTACCATAACTATTACGGCAATCGCTTTGGATAGATATCAGGTGAGCATCACTTCTTCTTAGTCTGTTTTTGCGACAGAGTACAATGATTGTAATCTTCAATGATTGTAATATGGAGTCTTCAAATTCCTTTTTGGGTACCTTTTGGGAAAGCGTGCGCCTCAAACCACATCTTCGCTTTCTTAAGTACAATGGACGTGAAACGCTATACAGTCATCAATAAAAAAATGTTCTGAAGTATTTTGAAGGTTATTTCGACCCTTATCATAGAGTTTTAATCTATGTTCTTCTTCGTCTACCGTCATTTCTATACAGTCAGTGCGCGAAGCAATGTAGTTAAATTTTCTGTCCTAATGGACATATTCTGTATTTCTTGTCACTTTTGACATTTGCTGTCACTTTGACGTACCTTTTGGTGCTGAAGTGCCTAAGCTTAATGGAGTGAATGGGATACTAATATTTATCTGATATCCCGTTCATCCCACAAACACGCATCGATGTCGATTGGTGGTAAGAACGCAACATAATTTTATTTCAACCTATTAAAATCCCATTTGTTCCACTTTTGGGACGAATGGTGGGACGAACAGGACATCACGGTTAAATCGAAGAGACAAATGTGAGATTTTAGCCACTCGTAAGTTGCAAGTATGCAGAAGTTAATTTGTTTTCATGTTAGGTAGGTACCCTTCGATAAAAATCTTACCCAAAGAAATTGCTTCCCTTCATATACTTACGTATTACGGTCGACCTTTCTTCTAATATTTATTAATCAATATCTCTAATACACTGGCCCGTTTCTTTTTCCTGCTTTATATCAACCTTGTCATAGACAACTGACGCCGCTTACCTACCCTCATTTCCTTCCTCAGAATCTTTGACAGCATTTTCTGGGAAATAATATTTTCAATATTATCCAAGTATATATCACAATGCAGGGTGTGTTTTCGGCTAGCCCGCTTCCTGCTGCAGCGCTGTTAGTAGCATAAGCGGAGTTTCCACAGTTTTTATGGAATTTTTAGCAACCGCTCACTTCGTTGAACACGGTCATAGATCGGCTTTTGCTTCGCCTCCCGCTGTAGCGCTGTTCCTAGGAAATCCAATATATCATTTCGTTTAATCGATTAATGGTTAGATTAATCATTTGAAATATTTGTTTGTACAGTTATTTGTATGGGTGCTTACGAACTTTTTACCTACTACGAAGGGCTTTTTTGATTGGTATCATTTGGTTGACGGACACACTTTACACATACAACCTTCTTTTTTTGTCGGTTTAAAACCGGTTTTCATCGCTCAAACTCATTCTAAATCTGAACTCACCACATCGAAACCTCAAAAATTTAAAAAATCTGTTCCAACTCATTTGAATATGAGTAAACCTGTTATTTTACAAAATTGGCAGAATTCTGTCGATAATGTGCTTCATAAATGTTTCGCCAATCAGCTTCAAAGCTTGTTAGCCGGATCTGTATCCAATAACAAGCGGTTTACGTTTACAGAAGCGATAACGGTTATTGCTCTAGGAATAGCAGTGTCTGTTTATGACGTCATCGACCCAGACCAAAGGTTTCTGACTGGCCAAACATTGGTTTAGGTCGATGGTTGATATTGAAAGGATTCCGTTTTTAATTTGATTGCCTCCTAAGCAAATACTATTCGGAAAGTAAAGGAGAAATTGGATTTCTGTACCCAAGTAATATTATGCTTAGTTACTCGATTTATCTAAGGCCACATCTTTACTTTTTTAGGTGCAAAGGTGGTTAAATCCTTCCCCATTTGGTCGCAGCGATGTCTTTTTAATCCAGGCCTCTACATTTTACCTTTTTCCAAATCCTAGTTTAAGCATAAAATTATTTGTCCACATTCCAAATTTTCCACATACGTCAATTTCATCATCATCATTGGCCTTTTCCGTCTGTTTTAGATGATTCAGGCCCTGAATTGTCAGTCGGCAATCTTGAATTTCAAGGCTATGCCTAACTTGGACAATTAAACCACTTCGTTAGTATTTCCAACCGAACGAAAGCCCGAGCGCACCTTTTACACACTCGTGCTCGGCTTCTCTCGTGGTTGCGCGACGAGTGTGTGGTTCCACTATAATACAAACCGCGCGTTGTCAAAACGGAATAGAGCCTTGTCAAATAGTAAATGTCCGATTGCGCTCGGGTCAGTTCGAAATGGTTTCATGCACAGACATATAAATTAAGGTGCAGCAAGTATATGTCTGTGGTTTCATCCCATTTCGACAAACTCTGGAAGTAGCTCAAAGCGGATTAGTTCATGAACAGTGGAGAGCGGTAGGACATGGAAGCGTTCTGATGTTACACAGAACATTATAGGTACAGGGTGCTTGATGTGCTTTCTCAATAACTAGCTTTTAAACAATAAAAAACCCTGCTCTATAATAAACTAATAGAGGGCAAGGATATTTTAAAAAATACTTTTAAATAGCACTTCCTAGTATTATACAATCGAAAGTTTGTGAGCTAAAAAATACTTCGATAAAAGTAAAAAAGGGAGATGAGGCATTACCATATCGAAAGTGTATGGCTCCAGTTAGGTTCAACTATGTTGCCTTACCTCAGTCATAGTCGGACCGGTGCGGCGCGGGCGGTGGCGTTTGTGTTGCGCGTGCTTGCTACGACGTATAATTTTGTGTGATTTCGACTAAAACACCACGACCAATGCCCTCGTGTTCGTTCATGTGTACAAATATCTCCAAAACAAAAAACAAAGCTCAATGCATCACATATTTTCCCGCGTAAGTTGATACACAAAACTTTAAATTTTCTGATAATCCGACACCTAACATTATTTCATCTGTAACACGGTACAGTTTTTGAGTGACCGTTGATTGGTAACGTAGAATCTTCCTTTTTAACTTTTATCGAAGGATTAATAGATAAATATCAAATTCACCGTGTAGTTGAGCATAATCCAACTTGTTAAGAGTTTCTTTTTATCCCGAATTTTTATAATTTTTTCTTTTAACTTAGGTAATCTATATACTCCCGCTATTCTCAATGTACAATGTTTGTAAACTACTCTCTGCACAAAAATCCAAAATCATCTTTTGGCGTGGTGTTCGAAAAATTATTGTCAGCGCAGCAGGAGCTGAAATTTACAAGTACTTAGTGCAAATTCTGTCCCAAAATCAGCAAGAAATTGATATTTATGGTATTAAGTTAACAAGCATTGTTTATATAAGGATGAAAATATTTAGTAACAATTCCGCGAAAAAAACCTTCTCCGATAAGTTCTAACAAAATGTACCTAGGTAGTAATGTGTGTGTAATGCCGTTGTTGCTTGGCGCTCTCGGTGTTAAGGTCGAGTATTGTGGTGTCCTGATGATGTCTCGTGGAGAGACGAAACTAGTTGACGTCTTGCTTTGATAGGTATTTTTTCATTTTGTAGTTGGCGACGTTTAATTCTACAACGCGGACTACATTTTGTTAGAACTTATCGGAGAAGGTTTTTTTCGCGGAATTGTTACTAAATATTTTCATCCTTATATTTTGCAATGGATTTCCGCAAAGTAACGCCTGAATCTATTATTTAAGTAGTGCAAATTCTGTCCCAAAATCAGCAAGAAAGTGATATATTTATGGTATTAGGTTAACAAGCATTGCTTATATTGTTCAGTTTTACCAGAGTATAGTTAATCTATGCATTTAATCACAGTAACAGTAGGGAGGCGGAAGTATGCCTGAGGAAGACAGGCGGCGGATTACCGCCCCGGGATTGTTTCTAAACAATAAATATTTACTCCGGGTCAGGGTGTACCTACTTACTGTTTGATTTTCTATGTACTTGGTGGTTTATTAGTTAACATGGGTTGTTGTTGTTGGTTGTTCTTCATTGTGTCATGGGTTAATAACCCATGACACAAGCTCAGGGGCCGAATTTTGTAAACCAATCGCTTGATCATGACAACTAAATAGAATAAAACTATTATAGAGGCATTAAAAACAAGATCCGTCAAGATAAAAAGATGTAGCTTTTAGCTTCATCTATGCAAAATTTCTGCCTGAACGGTATGTACCGATCAGGCATACTACTGATAGTTTTAGCTTGAAGAATGCCTGATCAGTTCCCTATCTATTTTCCACAAAATACCAGATACTGTGTAGTTTGTGCTACATTTTAACAAGTGTCGTTATCTGTAGAGCGGCGTTAGGTTCATTACATGAAACACTCGAGATAAACTGATAAATGATGGAGTGAAATCAATAGCGGACGGACAGACAAGTGTTTTGTATGTATTGAAAACTGCTTCTCATTGTGGCGTTTGTTGTATGGACTGGATGGGTGAGAATAGCGTTGGACCGAGAGGATTGACATTAGAGTTTCGAGCCGTAAATCATGCGTAGGTAATTTATCGAAAATTTTTAGAGCCCTTCTACGAAATTAAGTATCGATGGGCATACAGGCTGCTTCCCTTCCTCTGTTGTTGGATTCTCTTAGTCACCTGTCACGATCTCCACGGCCGAGTAGGTAGGAGTCAATTTTTACGCGACGCAGATAGCGAAGTATTGGTAAACGGTAGCTGTTTTGTTTGAGAACACTAAATTGTTCAAAAATTTGAATATTTACTGAAGGTAAGTTTTGATTGTTCTATTTTCTCACACTCGAAGTGAATAGTATTGTTTTTTACGAGGTCCCAAAACACTCATTATAACTCGGTCTGGTCATGGCTACGCTCGGGAGTATAAACAAACTCGTCGATAATGAAGTGGTTTCTTTAAAAAGTATACTTTTATTCCCGAGGTATAATAAGTATTTGTCTCAACAACCTTAAACACAGTGTAAAATAAAGGGGACGTCGAACAAATCAATTAATTTATATCAAAACAATACCTACGTGTCAATAAACATGCATAAAACCACGTCATCCATCATGCTCACGCTTGGCCAGAACCCAGATGAGACCAACAATCTGAAATGCTGAATCATGTAATAGGGTTACCCCATTTTAATAGGTCACCCTGTTTTAATAGGGTCATCCGCACACAACGACCCTTTTAAAACGAGTGCGAGTGTTTGCAGTAGGTAATTTGTTCGACACCATTAAACAAAACCATTAAATAAAAACACAGCAGAGTAATGTATAGAACATTAAATGTTGCCCGCGATTTTGCATGTTTTACTTAGAAAGTCGAAGATTGAAAGAAAAAAAATAAACAATTAAATTAAATCAAACCCACCTATCCGGAAACTGTGTTGAGGTCTCTGAGCATCTTCATGGTCATATAGCTCGCAAAACTGATAACCGCTGGGGAGTAGAGGTTCGCGAGTGGCGGCCGCGATGCAACGCGAAACGGAGTGTTGGGAGAACATCCACTCGATGGACTTACGGCATCGTAGCGGTCGCAGAGTCGATGGATGAAGACGACTCAGGACCGCTCTTTTCAAAGAGATAGGGGGGGGATACGTAATTCAGACGCACTGTATCAACCGTTCAGATACCGTCAGTGTTGTGTGTCGTAATCGAGTTGCGTTCGAAAATGAAACCGTTGGTAGTGGTAACGTTTGACAAATAATGAGGGTAGATCGGTATGTCGGTTAATAAAAACATGGCATGAAATGGTACCTCGCGAAATATTCGTGAGTTTTTCTGCCACTCAATTGCGTAACTCAGTTGAGCAAAATCAAATGATAGTAATAATATCCCCGTACTATGACTTTTAACAGTAAATTGATATGTTTTAACCCCTTGACAATATCAGGTTTACACATCTACTGTAAGTTCATTACGTTTTTCAAATGACGGTCGTAATGAACCTGTCTGAAAAATCCAGTCATCAGACCTCACGTCATTTGCACGTAACCTTTTGTTTCTGCATAGGGACGATCAAAGAGCCCGGCAATATCCCTCCGTGTCAATCACATCTAGATACGTGACAGGAAGAAACCTCAAAATTCCTCGTGGACTAAACGCTAGCGATTTTGTGAAATCGCAGCGCACTAAATCACGAATAACGCCGGAGAAACGGTATTATGTGGTTTTTGATCATACATAGGGAAAATTTCTAAAATAAAATCAAAAATCAAGTAGGAACAATATTATACATGCCGATTGCTTCAGTGGTTTTGGAATGAAGGAAAACCATACATCCAAACGTACACCTTTGTAGCTAATTATGAGTTATTATAGTAAAATTGTCTCTAGAATATAATAGATAATATTTCTGACATACACTTAAGTCCATAAAAAACAAAACTAAACAAGAAAATGTATAAAAGCTAAATTTCACAAATAGTAGGCGTCAGATTGAATTTTACCCCCACGACCCTAGAAATAGGTTTTTGGCTCAGCATGTAGTCAATATCTTTTCGAACTTGCCCGTCAAGCGTCGGTATTATGGTAAAACCTCCTTTGTCTTGACGAGGACGTTCAGTTGTGAACGTGTGTGTACTGAGTACTTAACTAACCGAAATAAAATATAAGGATGAAAATATTTAGTTACGGTTCCGCGAAAAAACCTTCTCCGATAAGTTCTAACAAAATGTAGTCCGCGTTGTAGAAGAAAACGACGTCAACTACATGACTACCAAGTACCAACTAAATGAAAAAATACCTATCAAAGCAAGACGTCTTGCTTTGATAGAACTTATCGGAGGTTTTTTCGCGGAATTGTAACTAAATATTTTCATCCTTATATTTTGCAATGGATTTCCGCAAAATAACGCCTGAATCTATTATTTAAACCGAAATAAATAATAACTAGGTAGATATACAAAATATTTCCCAATTCTTAAAAAATCGTCTACGTGTAGTCTTCTGAATACCAAGCCAGGAACTTTTCCAAACCATGACATAAACCCCCTTGAGATTGGAAACGAGATTCTTGATAAAAGGGCAAACAGGGTTGCAACCTCTTACATAAAGTAGTTTTTTTTTTATGATAATAGTTTCATGGGAAGAGAGTACTCAGTTTTACGAGCGAATTTCTTTGTGGATTAGAGATTTGGGTTTACTGCAGTTTTACAAGTTTTTCTATGAATATTTTGATAAACACTATGAAGTGATCTTAGACTTAGATTGGAGTGGTTATTTAGCAAACCACTGGAAATAAGAAAAAGGGTAAAGTAATCCAGTTTTGAACGACTTCAAAAGAAGAAAGAGGTACTCAATGTGCTGTTTGTTCTTTTTTTATTACTATTGCGTGTTTCAAAAAAGTATATACCGTTTTCAAATTATCATCAAAATTGATGAAGCTAGTCGTGATTTTTCAAGCTTTATGTTGTTTTTTAAGCTTGACGGGATATAATACTATAATAATAAGAATACCCTTAGGAATATTTTTTTATGAGAACAATTCGGGATCATTTCCTATGCCTCACCAAAACAAGGGGGGTTTTGTTCGCCATATTCACCAAGCGGTCGTGAACATAAGTTACGAAATCGAGAGTTCATTATTATTTATTTATTGAGCTAATACAAAAATATATTCTAATAACATTAGTCACATAGGTTGTGACTAATGTTATTAGAATATTAATTACACAGGTTACAGATTACTTTTACCAAGAGTTGTGCCACACAATCACTGGATCATCATAATTTGACGAAATTTTACCCCTACTCCTTAACAGCACATTTAACGTCCACTGGTAAAAATGCCTCACCAAAACAAGGGACGTTTTGTTCGCCATATTCACCAAGCGGTCGGATTGGTGATCGCAGTGAAGATGTTGAAAAATAAACTGAAGGATGCTGCCCCTACGCCCCCCTCCCCTGAATCGTCACACAGCAAGGCGAGCAAAACGAGCCGTGCTGTATGACAGACAGCCACACACAGAACAGCCACACATCCTTAGATGGGTATCATTTTCGATTAACTCGAACTCGTAGATTACAAAAAGATGTCTGTTTCTAAATCAAAGACGACTGAAAAATTTTAAAGTCCTAAAGTTCCTTAATCATCCACGGTCTGAGCTGGAGGGGTAGTTTCTTACGCTGCCAACGCTAAAGCCAATATCACATGAACATTTACATTAAATGGTACACTAGAGTCATATTAAAGTTGGCAACCCTAAGTCACACGTCCCGTGAGTCATAACTCCAAAACAACGGGATGAAACAAGTCCTACGAATTCTGCGAAACGAAATCCCGTATTTGCCATCTCTTTGTCTCAAAAGAGTTGATTAAACCTGGCAGGTTTTTCCCGAAAATATTAAACTTTGAGCTCGGGGATTACACGGTAACATTGAATAAAGTGGAACCGGTGGGAGTTGGCGAACAGAACAAGGTTGGATGTAAGATCAATTGATATTTTCTATTTATTTTTTACCCAACCACCAACGAAGGAGAGATTGGTTTAAAGTAAGAAGAACTTCTTGGTATGCAGAGGTCTTTCGGAACTTTTGAGTTGAGATATTTTATACTCTTTTGGTTTGTGGCGGTTCTACGCTTGGAAGATGTGCTTTGTACTATTTCGCGTTACTTGGTTATCGTCATAACCAGCTTATCATTAGTTGTGTTTACTTTTAGGTACAAGAACTGGCCCCTAGAGTTTTCACATGCGCTCTGCTTTCTTACCAATGTCCTTGGAAGAAAAGATTGGTATGCTTTTAACTATTCAAATAAGCGACTTTGCGAGCTATGTGCCCTGCCTAAAGTATCATTTTAGTTTCCTACTGTAATACTAGGCAAAAAAGCAAGTTAGAATAAGTATAATAAATTAAACATTATGTAAACCATATTCACCACTAAACAAGTTTTCGTCGCAGACTGCTGCAAAATCGGACACCTGGTCTGACAAGGGACTTATTTGAATGTCCACCCCAAAACCTTTAGGTTCGTGTAGGCAAATTAGCATGAAAATAATACCCACAGCTGTCTTTTTAACGCTTTGACTGTCCAGCGTCCTTGGCGCGACCCGCAGAGTGGACCGCAGCTGGTATACAACTATTGAGATAAGACGGTGGGCCTTGACTGTCTTCTTGTTCAAACGCACTAATAGGCGGCTTGTTTAGCGCTTAGCTAGGTGCCTCGCGTAGCCTTAAGTACCCATTTGGCGCCTTCGCTAGACCACCGGGACGCCACGTCGACGTTGCTGGCAATGTATCCAAACTATTGTATGACAGACTTAGCCAAACCGTCGCTTAGTGAGTTAGTTGAATAAATGGTGCAGTAGGGCCCAAAATGTCTCCTTGTTATGCGAATTTCCGCCCGCCTGCGGATATGATCCATGTGTGTGCCACTCGAAACCTATAACTTCAGTTGTACATAGTGGCGGGCTCATTTTCATGTATAGTGTGTGTTGTAGAAACGTAGCGAAACCCGTACCCACGTTGTCAAACAAAAGAGACCACCGCGTTGCCTGCACAGCCGCCGTGCCAGGCCTGTCAGTACGTTCGTAGCCACAGGCTTTTACGCTACGATAGTTTGTGAAAATTACGGCTTTTAAAAGTAAGACTCGAATAAGACGTGGACATTCCACGTCTTATTCGAGTCATCACTTTTATTTACATAGACCATTATCGAGTCAGGGCTTGCTATGATTCGGCTAACATCGTACCGAACTCGCCAACCCTGCCGACACAGCAGCCTGTCGGCGGCGGCGGGTTGAATAATGTCGCTGCTGACAGTCTATAATAAAAACCAGAGCCTGGAGTCCGTTTGACGATAGTATCGGGACGTGATCGTGACGTCTCATTTTGTGATGGGATTTGCGCAGTTCCCTTTACGCACGATAAAGGTGCGTACCAAATCCTATAGAAAAAAAGACGTCCTATTGACGTGTCGATACTAACCTCAAGCGAACTTGCGGCTACCTATGTAGTATGTATTCGCTCCCAAGAGCATAAGTGGTAAACTTAACCGACCGTTATTTACCTGAACACTAATATTACCGCATACATTTCGCTACTGCCCTGGGTACCAAATACCGGGCAGATCTGAACAGGGACCGAATTCCACTAAATTAATTGATACACCATGCACCATAACCAATGGTTTTATCTCAGAATTCCCCTTTTTGCCGTTTTTTTATTTGACTACAAAAGAGTCGATAAATTTTGATGTAATAGTCACGTCACCGTCACGTATTTCTTTAAAAATCATAGCAAATAAATTTTCGTCTTATTTTACTGTTGATAAATAGCCTTAATTTTCTTGTTCATCTTAACTGGTAATTCAACTGAAACTCATTAATTTACTATTTTCTGTAGGCTTTGTTACGTAATTAATAGGTTACTTAGTAAGAAAATTTCAAGAGAAATAAGCTCGTCACAGCTTTTGTAGATATTATAATAAGATGGTTGTTATTATTCCAGGAGTATTTATTCGCGTCTTTTCTGAAGAGAGATTAAATGAATTCTAAGGGCTAGGGCAGGTTTTATATAATAGTAATTATTTGGGCCGTTTCACATTACTATTGTGAAGGAAAATCGTGATTTCATTTTTCGTAATAACGTAGATATACCAAAATAGCTCCTTTCAATGTTCATTTAGAAATAGAATATTATCAGAAAATTACTTGGAATAATAGTACAAAACATTGAGTCCTGAAGTCAAATAGAAGTTATAATTTATGGAGCTAACGAATACTTTACGAATTTGTATTTTGGACAAATAATTTAGCATTCAGAACATTTGCACTAAAATGGTTTGCTGAATAAGCATATCATGTTTTCATACATTTACTTACAACTTTCTTAAAGTATGTAAGCAAAACAGATCCCTCAAAAACAGTTCTTGCATAAGTTTCCCTGACCTTCAATAACCTCCATTTTTTGTTCACAGCTAATCGTCTACCCAACCCGCCAAGGCCTCCAAACGATGGGTGCTCTCATCATCATGTTCTTCATCTGGGTGACCGCCTTCACTCTCGCCTCACCGCTCTACATCTTCCGAAGTCTCAAAACCCACAAGCTTGGCCTCATAAACATGGACTCTCTCAGTTTCTGCATCGAAGACTGGCCGATCCACGACGGCCGAGCCATATACTCTCTATTTAGCCTTATATTTCAATATGTAGTCCCAGTTTTAGTTGTAATTATGGCACATGTGCAAATACATCGAAGATTGAGAGGCAGGCGACGGACTACAAGAAAAACTCCAGCTATACTCATAGCAATAGCTGTAACGTACGTCATAAGCTGGCTTCCTTTGAACGTGTTCAATCTCGTTGCTGATTTCGATGAAGGTCCGTTTATGGATGAGAAGACTATGACAATAACCTACGCTGTTTGTCACATGTGTGGGATGTCTAGTGCTGTTTCGAACCCGCTTCTCTACGGCTGGTTGAACGATAACTTCAGAAAAGAGTTTGAGGAGATTCTCTGCTGCTGCAAGAAGAGGCAGGTGAATAAGAACACGAGGACAAAGCATAGGAAGATGGATACTGAGTTGACGGCGTTGGCAAACATGGAGCATACAGTGACAACGAAGACATCGAACTGCTCCCAGATTTTCTGACTAAAGTCTTGCTTCAAATAGCAAGAAACCAGTTTGGAAATGCAAAGCATGTGAGCTAATGGACCAATGTGCTAGTGCTTAGTTCATATTTTGTTGTAAATTATTAATTATAATAACTGTTTGTAAATACTAGATAGTAAATATTTGTTCTCTACGTTTTATTGAGCCCGAAACGTAAAGTACTAATATTTTAATGTTGATACTACCTAAGTTTTTTTTAAATAAATTATAAGAGAAAATAAGGAACCGGTGTGGCGTGCCTTTTATTTCATTATTATTTTTAGCTGAATGAAGCACCAAAGAGAATATCCAACAAAACTTTCGCAATTGACAACCGATGTGGCGGGCAAAGGTCCGCCTGCAATGCGGAGGTGGCAGGTTCGATTCCCGCCTTGTGTAATTTTTTTTACGATCTATAGAAGTATTACAAAAATTATCAATCTATGATAATGTATTCTGTTTAGGTATTATAGTTAACAGTCATCTAGTACCCGTAACACAAGCTCTGCTTAGCTTGAGGCTTGATGATGCCGTGTGGATTGTCTAGCATTATTTATTTATTTATAATATATGTGATAGTGTAATATAAAGCCATATAAACATCTGAAAAGCTTAGATCAAATAAATAAAATAAAAAAACCTGTCTTAAAAAGGTTAAAATCCTTCTCAATCTAAATAGTAGGTAGTACGAGGTTAATCCAATCAACGCTAATGGCTTTCATTAAACTGGTTAATTTCTCATTAAACTTTTATGACAAAAGGAATAATAATTAAAGAGCTCGTAATAATACGCGAGTGGAGGCGTATTTGATGAACGTGTAATTTGGAACAGTCAAATAGAATCATGTTCTTGAGTCTACAGTTTGGAACCCACAGACAGATGTTTACTATGTGGGGTATGTTTTAAAACAGTTGAATACTATATTAGTCTACATATACATGACGACGGTCCAATTTCGCTATCCAATCTCTTAACTATGACAACGGTATCGTTGCGGATCGTAACGTAAAATCCTTAGATGAAAGAATCTCTAGATATGACCTTGTACCATTGTTGAATGAAACCATTCTATCAATCTCTCCAGTTTATAAAATGGCAAATCTTGACACCTTTGACGCGCATCCCTCCATCTGTACTTTCTTTGATCTGTTAAAATACTAACATGTGACAATCTGTGACGATATCATTGTAATTAGTCTGTGGTCCCATCGGATTATGAGTGAGGGAATAATGTACATTTATATACGCACACTTGTGCACTATTATGTCCTTTGCACCTGGCTAGCCTTCATTGAGACCGGCCGCTGTTGCAAAAAATTCGGCTAGGGCATTATCACATCACATCAGGCGATTTGTCATCATCAAAATCTCTTGATCGATGATACTAAACTAGTAGAATAACACCCAGGCCACGACATGCCCGCCCGCGCGTCTTGCGTCTGCGTCCACGGCGAGAACAAATCAAAAAAGTTGTTTGAGTGTTTCCATGAGTCGCCGCGGTGCGACTTGCGGAAAAGTGACATAACGACCCTGTCGCAAGACGCAAGACGCGCCGCAAGACGCATCGCCCGATGTGGCCTAGGCCTACGGCTCCAGATCACCAGCGAAGACGCCAACAAAAGTAATCGAAAACATTACAGTGCTAATCAAAATTATAACCACCGACGCTCAAGACATGGAAGAAAACCCATTCGATGACTACGACCCTCATGACCTAGACTATGACATGCTCACGGTGACCTTTCGCCCCCTACCTGATGAACTGCTCCACGAATACGACAATAAGACGGACTACGAAGTCTGGATGGAGAGTTGCATGCGAGAGTTTGCTGCCTGCAAGCAATATAATGCTATAAAGTTGAGTATATGTTTTCTTGATTATGGAATACCCTTTTAAGGTCTGGAGGTCGTAAATTTTCATATTCATATTCATTTATTATATATATTGAAATTATAAAATGAATGTGTATGCACACATACATTTTATAATTTCAGCTTAGTTGTAGGTACTTAGCTTGCAGGTATACATACACATACATTGCATAGGTACACATACATTTTATAATTTTCAGCAATTTTCTTAATTTTTTTTAATGTATGAACCTTCTACGAAGTATCAGAAAACATTTAAAAAATGAATGAAATCGGTCAAGCCGTTCTCTAGTTATAGCGTGACCGGAGAAATAGGGGTTCATTTTTAGGGTTCCGTACGCAAAGGGTAAAAACGGGACCCTATTACTAAGACTTCGCTGTCCGTCTGTCTGTCTGTCACCAGGCTGTATCTCATGAACCGTGATAGTTAGCCAGTTGAAATTTTCACAGATGATGTATTTCTGTTGCCGCTATAACAACAAATACTAAAAAACAGAATAAAATAAATATTTAAGGGGGCTCCCATACAACAAACGTGATTTTTTGCCGTTTTTATAGATAATGGTACGGAACCCTTCGTGCGCGAGTCCGACTCGCACTTGGTTTTATTATTGTATATGTAGATATATTTCTGGCTAGTACTATATTAACTCTATGATTTTAGACCTACAGCAGTTTGCACGATAGACGCAGATGCAAAGATGCTATCATTTGACAGCATTTGTGAATTTCATTACGAGAAATGCAAAACGAAGAATGAGAGTAAGTATGTATATTGTGTAGTACCTACTGTAGACTGCAGGGTTGAGAGGCAGTGGATTGTATAGAGTTAAAAAACACCAGGATTAGAACTTTCACTAATTTTAATTATCATAAGGTTTTACATACATGTTGCCGACAGGAGGGCTAACCAGAGAGGGTTGCCAGCTAAATCATCATAATAAATGATTGTTCTGAAGTTGCCAGCTATACAAAATAATACAATCGATTGCCCTATCGATTATTTATGTAGGTATCTTACATGCTCGGGGCAGGCAAAAAAGAACATTGTATGGTTAACAAGTTAAAGTTATGTTATGGCTTTATGTACAATTTATGTCAAATGGCTGAATTAAATATACATACATCACTATGGTTAAAGTTTATGGAATGTGTAGCTCAAAGCTAATTTTAAATGTTGAAACTAAATGTATTACATTTAATTTTAAAAAATAGGTTAATTTATACAGTGATTTGCACAATTTTCTCAAGAACTGATCATCATTGTTTACAAAAATGTAGACAGCTTATAGTGCCCCTGCTAAATAACATAAAAAGTCAAAATTATTAATAATCAAAAAGTTCAGTCTATGAATTAATATCTTATAAGCTAACTTACATACTATGTGGCCTTCAAAAACTCTGTTTCTCCAAGAGGTAGTTACTTATTCTGAAGGTAATTTAGTAGCAACTTATTCTAAAGGCAATATGCATACTTTTGTGATGGATCTCCTGTGGGAGTGTCCATTAGATGTTGTTACTTCTATGGCTCTAATTATATTATCAGTACCAGGGAAGACATTAGTAACACGAGCCATAGGCCATTGCAAAGGCGGCACATTTTGTTCCTTAAGTATAACTAGAGTGCCTATAGCAATATTTGGCATAACATTCTGCCACTTAGGTCGGTTTTGCAAGGTGGTGAGGTAGTTTTCCTTCCAATGTTTCCAAAACACCTGTTTCATATTAGTACAAATTGACCAAAACTTAAGTCTATTGGTTGGAGTATCGCTGATATCTTTTTCAGGATAAGAGTTTAATGGTGCACCAGTCAAGAAGTGACCTGGTGTGAGGAATGAGAAATCTGATGGATCGGCAGACATAGCACAAATCGGTCGCGAATTCAATACAGCCTCTATTTCAGCCAAAATGGTATTGATCTGCTCATAAGTCAGTAAGGCTCCTCCCATTACACGTTTGAGGTGATGTTTTACACTTCTAACAGACCTTTCCCAAAGCCCACCAAACACAGGACTATAGCTTGGTATGAAATGAAATTGTATTCCTTTTTCTGCAGCAAATGACTGCACTTGTGTCTGGTGAGTTTTGTCACCGCCATATAGCCGGTATAGGTCACCTAATCGGGCCCTTGCCCCTTTGAACGTCGACGCGTTGTCACAGTAGACCGCGCTGGGCAAATTTCGTCTAGCAATGAACCTTTTGAAGCATGCTAGGAACGTATCTGTTGTGAGATCTGACGCGAGCTCGAGGTGAATGGCTTTAGTGACAAAGCAAACAATTACAAGTATGTACCCTTTCCCTATGACTGGTTTTCTTATTCGACTTTGCTTGACAGAAATTGGCCCGGCGAAGTCCAAGCCAACCCGCTCGAAGACACGGGCTACGTTGACCCTGTCGGAGGGCAAAGACCCCATCAGTTGACTGGCGGCTTCAGCTTTTAACCTGTAGCAGATAATACATTTGTGTATGAGTTTCTTTACATATCTTAGGCCATCTGTAATCCAATATTTCTGATTTAGACTACTGAGTAGTAGCTTTTGACCTGCATGCAAAAGTTTGATGTGCTCGCGTCTAATGATGAGGTCTGTGACTGGTGAACCTTTGGGCAAAATTATTGGATGTTTCTTTGAAAATGGTAGGGAAGCATGGTGAAGCCTACCCCCCACACGCAGAAGCCCACTTTGATCCATGAATGGATTCAACGGTTTTAGACTACCATTGTATGAATCATTAGCCTGAATAGCTTTTATTTCTTTAGAAAAATGTTTTTCTTGTTCAGATATTATTAATGTGGCTAAAGCATTATCTAACTCGTTTACAGATAGGAAATCTTCCTTTGATTTCACAGAATTAGTCTTTGAATTATTTATATACCTTAGTACATAGGCTAAAATCCTAGTCATTTTAGTAATACTGGAATATTTGTTGATGATATTTTGGAAAATGTTATCTTTGTTATCATCTATTGATGTACTGCAGACAGCAGGTACATGAGTCTCCAGGTTGTTATCTAATACAGAGTCAGTAGAGGCTGGTGGCTCACCAAAGGCATTGTTTATTATTATGTCAATATTTCGTAGTATGGGTGGGCCATGCCACCATAGGCTGTGGGTTTTAAGCTCATGGGGTAAAATTCCTCTGCTAATACAGTCAGCTGGATTTTCATTTGTTTGTACATAGGCCCAATTATAGCCATTATGACTTGACAAGTCATTTATTGCCCGAACCCTATTGGCAGCATATGTGTTGAGTTTTCCTATATCTGTCTTAAGCCATGCTAGGACTATCTGTGAGTCTACGAACAGCTGAATTTGTATATTGATTGCCTTGAGGCGTAGGCTATATAACACTTTGTCAGTGAGTCTTGCAAGCAGCAGGGCTGAGTTAAGCTCTAGCTTGGGTATTGTTAATTTATTCTTCTGGGGATTGATTCTGGATTTTGAGCATAATAAGTTCATATTAACCTCCCCTGTTGGGTCGATTGCTCGCAGATACAAGCAGCAGCCATGTGCAATCAGTGATGCGTCTGCAAATCCCACTAGTTGAATGATTTGCTCATTAGTTGGCTTTATGCAACGCGGAACATGAACAGGATCCATTTCTGCAAGACTTTTGATAAATTCTAACCACTTACTCTTGATATGATCGGGAGGTGCTTGATCCCAGTCCACATTTTCAGCCCATAGAGATTGCATGATCAATTTTGCCTGAACGAATATCGGACCCATAAGGCCTAGTGGGTCAAAGAACTTGCTAATGTAGCTCAAAATTTGTCTCTTTGTGTAATTTGAGATTGATGATGGCTGTGACGTGGACAGCTTGAAGGCATCAGCGCGCATGTCAAAATTTACTCCTAGTGTTTTTACAAAGAAATCATCTTTTGCCAAGTCTACTTCACCAAAGTATTGTTTTTCTTTAGGAATGTTGCACAGTATCTTTTCACAGTTGGAAGACCATTTGTGCAGCTGAAATCCACCCAGAGAAAGTAGTTGAACTATGTCTCTTTGCAGGTTGACCAGTTCCTCCTCATTATCATTGGTAGCTAATATGTCATCAACATAAGTGTTATTTTCCAGGATGGATGCTGCAGTGGGGAACTGATGTTTGTATCGCTGAGCCAACTCAATGAGGCATCTTGTGGCTAGAAAAGATGACGTTTTTAGGCCATATGTAACTGTTTGTAATTGCAGGCATTTAATGTCCTCATTGGGTTGGTTCCGCCACAAAATATTTTGTAAATATCTCTGCTGAGGATTGAGCATAATGAATCTGAACATCATTTTTATATCAGAAATGAAGAAGTATTTGGCCAATCTGAATGAAACCAACACATCAAAAAGATCCCTTTGGACAACAGGACCATTCATCATCATATCATTGAGAGAGATTTTATTTTTTGTTTTTGCAGACCCATCAAAGACAACTCTTAGTTTGGTTGTCTTGCTATCTTCCTTGAGAACAGGGTGGTGAGGGAGAAAGTATACTGGGTCTTTTGATAGATCGTACATATCTACATATTTGGCATGTCCAAGAGATACATATGTGTCTATGAATTTTTTATAGTCTTCATACAGTTTAGGATCTTTATTGAATCGTTTTTCAAGATTTATAAAGCGGCTTAAGGCCATATTGAAAGAGTCACCTAACTCTTGATTTATTTTGTCCAAGGGAACCTTAAGAGGCATTGTTACTTCAAACTTACAGTTGTTAAGGACAACATTATCTTGAAAATGTTTTTCTGTATGCTCAAGCTCTGGCATTTTCTCTGGGTAGATTTCATCAACCTGGTCTGCCTTCCAGAATTTTGACAAGGAGTTACTTATGTCTGATTCGCAATTTTCACAAAAGAGGGAAACGACCTTGTTGGAAGTGACATGCGTACGTCCAGCAATGATGTAGCCGAAGGAGGTGTGAAGTAGGCGGGGCTGCTCTGGGTGGTCGTTGGCGGCGCACTCGCTGTGAGATTCATGGCTGCCAGCTGTGGTGGTCGTGCTCTCATTCGCAAGTGCAGTCTGTGGCAGCATCACCTGGAAGAAAACATCAGCACCTAAAAGCAGATGCACATCCCCAGGCTTGTTGAATTTTGGGTCTGCAAGTTGGTTATACTTTGGCAACTGGATGTGTGAAATGTCAAACATTCTTTGTGGCAACTTGGATGTTATTTGTGGCACCACATGACAATTCACATTGATTTTGAAGGGGTGGACTAGTGAATGGACATCAACATTCATCGAGTGAGTAACTGTGTGCTGAGCATTTGTGATGCCTACAATGTCACTGTTAGTGCGTTCAGGAGTGCAACCTAGCTGTTTGACAAGCTTTTCTGTCATGAAGCATGCTTGAGAACCGCTATCAAGCAAAGCCCTGCAATTTATGATTGTACCTGTGCTGGAATAAAGTTTTACCAAAGCGGTTGGCAGCAGGACTTGACCATGTGATGCACCAGACATCAGTGTAACCGTAGGTGCTGGTGTAGAATCATTGTGCAACAAGGTGTTGTGATTTTGTGACTTACAAAGCTTGCATTTAAAAAATGACCGGCATTTTTTAGTTTGAGGATAAAGGCAGCGTTGGCACAGCTTATTTTTTGTAACAAAATCCAATCTTTTTTCTAACGACACCAATTGGAAATCTGGGCATTTGTAAATCGGGTGCGCATACTTACAATAAATGCAGGTCTTGTTTTCATTTACTGGAGCGTTGCTAGCGGAAACATTTGCAGCATACCTCTGCTGCGGTTTGGACGAGCTTGCCAGGTTGTCAGTATTTTCCAGGGCTAGTGATCTCCTTTCCAGGAATGCAAGGAGATCACTAATGGTAGGCATCTCAGTTTGGTTCCTTTCTAAGTGGAACGCACGGCTGGAAACTAAATCCAGTTTTTTAGAAAGAAGGTATAGAAGTATACTGTCCCATTGGTCAACTGGCTCTCCTAGGTTTCTCAGAGCTGCAAGCTCTTGCTTGCAAGTTGCGAGAAAAGTACGCAGAGCTTGCGGGGTCGATCTTGTGACATTTGATTGCTCAAGCAGTTGAGCTATGTGCTGATTCACAATCTGAATCTTGTTTTCATACCTATCCTGTAATAGTTTAATTGCTTGTTCATAGGCTCCATTGTCTAGGGGCAGATTATTTATCAGATCATATGGCTCACCAGTAAGAAAGGTTTTCAGGTAGTACAGCTTCTGAACGGGTGGGCGGCATGGATCGTCTCCAATGACTGAATTGAAGAGGTTAATGAATGGATGATAGTCTGTGTATTTACCACTGAAGGTGGGTATAACAATGTTTGGAAGCTTTATGGGTGTAGCTAAATTGTGGGCGTGAGGCGCGACAGACGGTGTTTCTGGTTGCTTGTATTTGTTCATGATGTCATTGAAACCGGCAAGGGTGGAAATATAGGTGTCTTCAATCTTACCTGGTTCCTCGTCGTCTTCGTCATGCATTATCTTGATTTGCAAGCAGAGGCGGTTGTACTCATCAAAAGAGGTCGTGAGTCTTTCCATACGAAGCTTGATAGCGGATAAATTTACTTCGCCATTTAGAATCGTCTCGTAATGCGATTTGGCGCGCGTTATTGCGGCCTTAGCATATCCTCTAGACTTCACTAACGAAGTTAGCGATACTTTATCACTTGTAGACATCGTGAAGCCTTTTTAGAAAAAATATGGAAAATTAACTTGACCTTTTCGGAGAAACAGAGTTACAGAAGACAAAATGGCTGACTGATTGTGTTACAAAATGTTACCAATTATTACTAAGATCTACCAAATTCTACCATGATCTTCCATCGATCACGTGAAATGAAAATGTTTTACAAGATAGGTTATGAATACGAATTCTAGAATGAATATTATGAACTGCTAGGCTAGATAATGTCCTTTTGTAGATAACAGCACCGCTCCCGTAGATGACTTGATGTCGCGTTCTTCTTTACGTTATGCGTTGCTGAAGGATTCCCACAGATTGACTCGCACCAGGACTGCTCACGGAGTTGATCCCAGGTGGATAGTTTCTCCCGTGGCGTGCGGGCGGTTTGAAGATAGGGTTTGCACACCGACGGAGTAGCTCAGTCGTCGTGGTTACGACGGCTGTTAGCGCTTGGTGGCTATTGAGACGTTGGATAAGGCTCCGAATGTTGTGATCACGTTCACACTATATAGGTACGGCGTGATTTCGACGTGGCACAAGAGTCTCTTGATAAATGATCCAAGTCTAGGGCTCTCATAGGGTTATTCCTCCTCGTGTCGGCAGTGGCGGCAACGACGATACGTGTTGTGGACTGTAAGCTTCTTGAATTTTTCCAGTAAAACACTTTTGTTCTTGTTTCCAGCTTTATTTACTTCTTCAGGTTTTCTTGATCGCGTCCGAGTATAAACTGAACTTATTCTAGCTAGCGTGCCTATTTATACAAAAATCTCCCCTACATTTTCCAAAATTAGAATGAGAAAAAACAATAGACGATCAAATGGTTCGTTCGTTCGCAGGTATTTGAATTTTTGAATGTGCTTGCGGCCAGCATTCATGTTGAGGTATTTCAACCTCCTTTGACGTTACAAACCTAGACTAGACTAAGAAGGATCTTATTCAACCTATCCTACGAAGGCTCGTCGTGTCCAGAACATCCTCCCCCCGGCGTAGCTCGCGCAGCCTCCTTTTTCACCAACACGACGAGTTTGCTGGTCGGCCGCTTGAAGACGCCAGTCTTCGTCCGGACATCCGCCACCCGTACGCCTCCGTCAGGTCCCTTGTAGGTGCGCTCGACGACTCCCATTGGCCACACATTTCGGGGTAGAGTGTGGTCTACGACCACAACGATGTCTCCTTCTTGAAGTGGTCGTCTGTTGCTCGTAGGCTCGCCGCGAGGTACCAATGTCGGAAGGTACTCTCGAAGCCAGCGCCGCCAAAAGTGGTCAGCAAGCGCTTGGCTCATTCTCCATGTTCGTCGATCTGCCTCGCTGCACGGACCAGTGGTAGGTAGACCGTTGGATGACCCTAGCAAAAAATGGTTCGGAGTTAGCGCCTCGGGTTCCTCGGGGTTCACGCTAACGTGCGTAAGTGGCCTCGCGTTGATGGAGAATTCCGCTTCTGTCAGGAGGGTGATCAATACTTCTTCGGGTGGTTCCTTCTCGTTCAAGGTGGCGGCTAATGCGACTTTGACTGATCGCACCAGTCGCTCCCAGGCTCCCCCCTGGTTCGGTGCGCCAGGAGGTATAAAGCGCCATTCCATTCGATGTAGTTGTCCTTCATCTCGCAGAACTGGTGCCCATTCCACGTAGGCAGCCCGCAGTTCTTTGTCTGCACCTCGAAAGTTCGATGCGTTGTCGGACATCATGATACGGGGCCAACCTCGTCGCGCAGCCATTCTTCTCAGTGCCATGATTGCAGAGTTGACGGAAAGTGTAGTAACGACCTCTATGTGTACGGCGCGTGTAGTGAGGCACGTATAGAGGGCGCCCCATCTCTTCTCCCGGCGTCGTCCAATCTTTACTATCATGGGCCCAAAATAGTCAGTTCCGCAGTGGCTGAAAGGGCGCAGGAACGGCGTGAGGCGGGCTTTCGGCAAGTCTCCCGTAGCTGGTGGTAGAGGCTTCATCTTCCGTACTTGGCAGAGTCTGCATTCCTTCTCGATGCCACGTACTGTCGGTCGTAGATGAATCACCCAATATTTCTGTCTGAGGTCGTTAGTCACGCGCTCCCTGTTAGCGTGACCAGCTGCGCAGTGTTCTCGCAAGACGATAAGTCTTGTGATGCGGTGACGACCGTCGAGTATTATGGGCCGCTTCATCTCAATCGGTGCGTCGGAAGCTCCAATGCGACCTCGTACTCGTAGAATGCTATCTTCTAAAATCGGGTCCAACCGGAACAGGCGACTCGATTTCGTGATTGGACGAGACGTTTTCATTCGTTGCAGCTCGTCTGCGAAGCTCTCCTTTTGTGCGTGGCGAATAAGCGCACGTTCCGCATCTTCGATGTGCCGGTTTTCCATGTTCGTGGCTCGTCGTCGACATCTCTCGATGAAGAAGAGTACTCGTGCTGTAGCTCTGACTAGTGTCTCGTACTTAGAGAAGTGTGATGGATCTGGCAGCCATCCATCCGTCTTGTCTTCTTCCACTCGCGTGTGCAGAACTTCCTCCTCGTGGTTGTAGTCAGACGTCTCCTTCGGCCACTGATGCTCTGGGCGGCGAAGGAAGTCTGGCCCTCGGAACCATCGATCTTCTGCCATTATGCGTGTGTTCGTCAGCCTGGTTGCGTCGTCTGCCGTATTCTCGCTGGTCGGTATCCACTTCCAATCTTCTTTCTGGGTAAGTTCAGATAGCTCCCCCAGACGATGCGCGACGTAGGGCGTATATCTTCTTGCATTGTTTCGTATCCAATGTATAACTGTCATTGAGTCACTCCAGTAGATCGTTCTCTTGACTTCGACTCGATGTTCATGTCTGATGGCGTAGGCCAACTTTGCTCCGATGACCGCCGCTTGTAGTTCCAAGCGGGGAATGGTTTGCGTTCGCTTTGGAGCAACCTTGGACTTAGCAGCGACGAGGCAAACACTAAAGCTTCCATCTGGTCTCGTGCTTCGCCAGTACGCCACGGTCGAGTAGGCTTGTTCGCTGGCATCACATAGTACATGTAGCTCGAGGTCAGTGTTGTCTTGAATCTCGTAGTGTCGCTCCAGCCGAAGGCAAGACAGGTCATTCAGTTGTTCCAGCCACGTGGCGAACAGCTCATTTTCTTCTTCCGGAATCGGTTCATCCCATGACATCTTGATGCGCCATAGCTTCTGAAGCACAATTTTCGCTCGTATCGTATAGTGACTCAGCAGTCCGAGCGGATCGTAGATGGACATCACCGCGCTGAGTGCCTCTCTCTTCGTTGGCGCGCGGACTCGTGCACGTACTTCTGCGGGAACTCTATTCATGGAGGTGTTGAATCCAAGTTCATCTTGTTCGGCGTTCCAGTAGAGTCCAAGGATCTTGTTCTCTGACCCCCTTTCGTCAAATTGCATCGGTGTTGTAGCTCGTAGTTCAGCCGGCACGTCTTCCAGTACGCTATCCTTGTTGCTGTTCCATGCTCGCAATGTGAATCCAGCAACTGCGTGCACTGTGCGCAGTTCCGTCACGGCTCGATGGGCTTCCACGTCGTCATCGTAGCTCGCTACCAAATCGTCCATGTAGTGGCTTCTGGTGATGGCTTCGCAGGCGAGAGGGTGAGTTTGAGCGTATACCCTCGCATTGTAGTTTCGCACGAAATGCGCCATGAATGGGGAACTCGCAGCGCCGAATATCATGCTTGTCATCTTGAATCGTTGAGGCGTCTTCTTTCTCTCGTTGCCTCTCCACAAGAATTGTTGTGCTGGCTGATCCTCTTGACGAATCTTAATCTGTAGAAACATCTCCTGTATGTCTGCCGTAATCGCGATTCGCTTCTCTCTGAATCTGAACAGGATGCCTGGTAGGGACATCAAGAGGTCGGGTCCTTCCAGCAGGTGGTCGTTCAGGCTGACTCCATTGCTCTTTGCTGCTGCATCGAAGACAAGCCTTATCTTGCTGGGCTTGTTGGGGTTGCGTACTGCGAAGTGAGGCAAGTACCAGCAGACGGTGCTAGACTCCTCCGATCCATCGCATGGTTCAGCGTACCGCTTCTGCAGCAAGTTCTCAATTTGCTTCGTATATTCTTCGGCGAAGACTGGGTCAGCATCCATCTTCTTCTCAATGCTTTGAAGACGACGAAGTGCCATGTTGTAGCTCTGAGGTAGTTTCGTGTCTTCTTTCTTCCATGGTAGACCAACTTCATATCTTTGGTCAATCTTCTTGATTGTCTGTTCGACGATATTTGTAGCTCGGAGATCTTCTTCACTCGTACGTGGCTTCTGGTTGATGCCAATCGCTTCAATGCTAAAATGCTTCTCTATTAGCTCATGCAGCTCTTGGTTCTGCTTCTCAATGGCTTCAGGTGTGTAGATGTGTAGAACGCTGTCTTGGTTCGCGATGATGCTGCGTGGTATGGTTCCGTGGATGATCCATCCCAGCTGTGTTCTCGATGCAGCTGGTTGGTTCGCTCTTCCGACTCGTAGCTCGTGTGAGACTATGTACTCCCAGTGGTCAGCTCCAATCAGGATCCCAGGTTGTGATGACTCGTAGCAGACTTCATCTCGTTGTAAGTCCCTCAGATGGTCTTGATCCAACAGTGTTGCGGGAATCGATTGTTGCAGCAGCTTCATGTTCTTGACGGTGCGTGCCCGAAGTGGATGTAGCTTGCTATCCTTGCCCTTCAGTTGTACGGTGACAAGTTGGCTTTCTTCCTCCCTTTGCGTAGTGTTGACTCCACGCATTCGTAGTGGCAGTGAAGGTCCTTTTGCTCCGATAGTACGCGCCAACTTCTCATCAATCAGAGTGACTGTGGACCCTTCATCCAAGAGAGCGAGCGTATCGATCTCCCCCCGTGGACCGACGACGGTGACTGGACACATCTTCAGCAAAACTGCCATGTCATTCGAGGCAGCGGTGGTCACTGTCATGACTGCTTCGGTTGGGCTTGGACTGTCTTTTCTTTCTTGATGTAGAGTCTGATGGTGTGGACGTGAACATTGGTTGACTCCACATGATGTCGCCTTGCAGTTGGTGCGTCGATGCTTCTTCACTATACATTTGAAGCACAGCTTGTTCTTCTTCACGTGTTCCCATCGCTCGTCAGTTGTCATTGCCTTATATTTGGGGCAATCTGTCAACTTGTGTTCCTTCTCGCAGCATGAACACTTCTCTTCAGCTTCAGCGAGTTCTTCAGTAGTGTTGTACACGGCGTTCGTCTTCTTCTTGAATGCTGTGTTCGGTTTCGGCAGGTTTTCCTTCTTGCTGGTCGGTGGTGCATAGCTGAACCGCAGGGCTCGGTCCGCTTCGCGCATAAGGAAGCGTGATAGCATAATGATCTCGGGCTCGATCATTCCCTCTTGTTCGGTTGCGTAGTCACACCAGCGTGAGCGAATGTGGGGGCTCAGCTTCTCCAGTGTTTCTCTGGTCAGCGTCGGATTGTACAGGTAGCCTCTGTTCCCGATGTTGCTCAACACACAGACCACGTTCTGAAGCTTGACAGCGAATGAGTTCAGTTCTATTGCAGATGGTCCGGGTTTCGGTAGTCTTCGAAGGTCATCAATGGCCCGGTCGATGATGATTTCTGGTCTTCCGAAGCATTGTTCCAGGGTCTTCATGATGATTTCTGGATTGCTTGCGGTGTACAGGAGTGAAGCAACTAGCTCTCTTGCTTCCCCTTTAAGGCTGCTTCTCAGCCTTTGGATGTTCTCAGCCGGTGTCAGCTTGTATGTTCTCGTTGAGTCGTTAAAGGCAGCTTTGAAGGGCAACCACTCATTCGGTGAACCGGAAAACGCGTGCAGGTCTGGGCACTTCATCCTCGGTCTTGCTAGCTTCTCTATTGCATCAGCTAATGCATCGACGTTGGCAGTACTCTTAGTCTTGACCGGCGTAGTCGATATGTTCCTGACGTTGAATCGGATGTTCTTCTCAGTTCTTGGAATAGTGTCACTTTTCTCCCCTTCAGTTGTCTGCAGCCACTGCTCAACTCTCTCACTGTGTTCCGGTAGTTCGTCTTCATGTATGCTCCTTTCCTCGTCTTCTAATGCTGCTAGGTTAGCAGCCAATCTCTTCTTGACGAGATCTGCTTCTATTTGGAGTTCTTTACGCCTAAGTTCGGCCAGTTTCTCTTCCGCCTCCAGTTCCGCCGCCCGCGCCCTGGCCGCTATGCTCCCGTTCGATCGTAGAGAGCGCGCAGTTCGGGCGGGAGATTGTTCATCCCTATGGCGTTCCGTACTCGTTCCGGCGCGGGTGAAGTCGGGTGCGAACCCTATGGCTGGGTCGCGATGTCTGGCTACTTGATGCGTAGCGGGTGTCGCCGGAGCTTCTTGCGACAGCCTTCGTCTTCGTTCGTTCGCGATGGCTTCCAGTTCGGCGGCTTGCCGTACAGCCTCTTCCTCAGTTTCACGTCGTTCGGACGTATCCACTTGGCTTCTGGTTACAACCATACTGCGCGAGCGCTTGATTCTTCCTTCTCCAATCCGGTAGGTGCAGGATCTCTTCACTCCGATCCGATGGGTGCAGGATCTCTTCACTCCAATCCGGCTCGAAGGACCAGGAACTGTTGTGGACTGTAAGCTTCTTGAATTTTTCCAGTAAAACACTTTTGTTCTTGTTTCCAGCTTTATTTACTTCTTCAGGTTTTCTTGATCGCGTCCGAGTATAAACTGAACTTATTCTAGCTAGCGTGCCTATTTATACAAAAATCTCCCCTACATTTTCCAAAATTAGAATGAGAAAAAACAATAGACGATCAAATGGTTCGTTCGTTCGCAGGTATTTGAATTTTTGAATGTGCTTGCGGCCAGCATTCATGTTGAGGTATTTCAACCTCCTTTGACGTTACAAACCTAGACTAGACTAAGAAGGATCTTATTCAACCTATCCTACGAAGGCTCGTCGTGTCCAGAACAATACGTACGACCAAACTTGTAAAACTAGACGATATCGGCGGCTGGCGGTTTCTTTGTCGAAGGACCATGTAGACTGCAGGGTTGAGAGGCAGTGGATTGTATAGAGTTAAAAAACACCAGGATTAGAACTTTCACTAATTTTAATTATCATAAGGTTTTACATACATGTTGCCGACAGGAGGGCTAACCAGAGAGGGTTGCCAGCTAAATCATCATAATAAATGATTGTTCTGAAGTTGCCAGCTATACAAAATAATACAATCGATTGCCCTATCGATTATTTATGTAGGTATCTTACACCTACCTACCTACTCGTTTATCTACAGGTTGTAACAAAAATGAAGGAATAAACTTCTAACTATCTACGTATTGTATTATGTTATGTCAGAAATTCTTATTATAGGCACGTCTCAAACGACGAATTTAAAAAGATTTTTGTTGAGAACTGACAAAAACTGAGTTGCCCTAGATTCGGGAGAAGATGTGAATAATGCAATCTCAAAATTAGTCCATTGGTTTAGTGTCAATAATCTTTTGCTTATCGAAACCAATACAAAATGTATATTAATTCATGGATAAACTAAAACTATTAATAGATTGATAAACTAAATTCATTTATCAATGATAAAGTATGTAAGTAAATCAAATATCAAAAAAATGATATTGACAAATACAAAAAATATCTCAAGATGAACTTTAATTTTTAGGGTTCCGTACCCAAAGGGTAAAAACGGGACCCTATTACTGTGACTTCACTGTCCGTCTGTCACCAGGCTGTATCTCATGAACCGTGATAGTTAGACAGTTGAAATTTTCACAGATGATGTATTTCTGCCGCTATAACAACAAATACTAAAAAATAGAATAAAATAAATATTTAAGGGGGCTCCCATACAACAAACGTGATTTTTTTGCCGTTTTTATAGATAATGGTACGGAACCCTTCGAGCGCGAGTCCGACTCGCACTTGGCCGGTTTAATTAGTAGCACTGATGTATATTTAAATTTATGTTGAATGTGTGTGCATCCTATGTGTCTGACAGCAGGATTATTTAGAGTTAATTTTTTTTTTCAGATATTCACTATCTTAGCGATGGTTTTTGTGATAAAACGGCCAAACGTTCCAAATGAATTTCATATTACGTAATAAAATTACTTACAATACAATACATACATTTATATTTGATAAAACGTACTTTTACTATAACCTACTCATCCTACTCACTAACCGACGGAAAACATAACAGGAGGAGGTTCTATATTCTGCTGTGTGCATGTTCTTTTTAAGTATGTTCGATATCTTCGTCAATTATAAATCGATTTAGAAAATTCGTTTGTTATTGTATGAAGAAACATCACGAGGTGATCACATTAAAAATGTACACCAGAGGAATTGCTACAGTGGTAGTGGTATATGGTCTCCCTCTATAATCGACGTAGGGTTCAACAACTAACATTTTTACACAAGGTTATTAATGGTATAGTCGATTGTAAAGACATCCTGTCTAACATTAGTCTTGCAGTGCCAACCAGGAACCCAAGGCATCCCATCACTAGTATCTTTAACACTCCTTTCTGTAATTCTAATAAAGGCCTACAGGCTCCAGTAGTTCAGCTTTGTAAACAATATAACAATGTAACAATGTCAAACAAGCTCCTGATATAGACATATTCAGTGATAACCTCAATAAATTTAAAATTAAAGTGTTGGAACATTTCCAGCATGAGCTCCTCATTTCATAGATCTGATTATTATTATTTTTAGTTTAAATTATGTTTCATAAGCTTAACGACCTACGTGTTTCATGATCTCTATTTTGTTTTGTTTTATATAGGTACTGATTTGATCTCATTATAAAATAATAGTATAGTATATAATTATGTTAATAAATAGTTTATTTAGTTTTTAATATTTTCGAACAATGTTGTGTCCGCCTGTTATTAGCGTATATATTAGAACCTATTTTATATAACTTACCTATCTATAAGAATGCTCTATGTATACGCTGTTGGCGTTCCTTTCTTAATAAATAAATAAATAAATACAGTGTATTTGTCAAGAAAAACTTTTATAACAGAATGTATCTAATGGAATTTGAAGTAGATTTGTTGCAAGAAATTAGAAATGTCAATGTCAAGCTTTCCGTGTCTCAACGTTACTCAGAGCAAGTGACGTCTTGTATTAGCTAAACACAGTAAAGGAGTTTGTGGTCAAGTTGGCGTGCCGAATGTACGATCATGCGGACAACTCTCGTCACGTACACCTCAACGGACTCGCTCCTCTACACACGAGACCGTCGAATGCAAGAACTCCGTGGCGACCCCTTCCCCGGGAGCTCCTTGAACCCCCCCGAAGCTATCTCCCAAGATGACCAGAACAGCCAACAGGCTAACGAACAGCTCTTGAGAAGCCTGCATGGCTCTCTGAGCAACAACACATGAATCGAGTAAAGTTTTTCTCGACGTAGAAACCGGTAATAATACTTAAGTAGTTAAGTATTTGTTCTTAGAAATGATAATCGAACAATAACCAACATTTTTATTGTTGTGGTGTTATTATTCAACTAATTCAACATTTTTACTGCGATCACTAATCCGCATCCAAAGCATGAGGGCTCTTTTCCTGCCATGCGTATTCCCAGCCGCGTGCGGATTTGACCCGAAAACTATAATTTAATTTATGTTTTTCTTATCACGCGGGCCACACACACGCGGAATGCGGATTGACTGGATCAATTATAGGTTCCGGGTGGCCCGCACGCGGACCAGCAGGCTCTTTCTATAAACTCATTACGAACCTCACTAAGCTGAATCTGCGGTGAGTAAAGTTTTACATTCTTTAGAACTCGATAACGCTTGTAGCGCCTCGGGGCGACGAGCGTGGTAGTGAAGTTAACTAAGTCGAGTGAGATTTTGACATTTACGCTAAAGAATTACGTACAATTGGTATTCTAGAGGAATTTACAAATCATTTCAATACTTGAAACTCGAACTTGTCAAATAAAAGGTGACAAAAAGCGATCGAATTCAGTCACTTGAGTGAATTCGAGTTCGAATTTGAAAAAGTTAAAGTTGATTACAATTTATTAATTTCTCTATGCAAATAACACTGGACGCACTGTCTAGAGTTTCTTTCATCTACGGACTATTTGGTGACGATACCATTGTCATAATTAAGCGATGGATTAGAAGAATTCGGCCACAGGAAGGCGGACTGGGGTTGTCACACAGTGGGTGCCTGAGGACGCCAAAACAGGCATAGGAGAAACTTCTTCTTCTTCTTAGGGTGCCTTTCCAACAAGTGAAGGTTGGCAGTCAGCTCAGGAATTCTGTTTGTCCTGTGCAAGGCGCAAGAGTTCAGCGGCAGTCATGATCCCCGTCCATTCCCGGATGTTCCTCAGCCACGATTTCCTTCTACGACCACGTTTCCTCGTTCCGGCAACTTTAAGGATTTTTAGGAGAACCTGGCGAAACAATTTTGACGCATTCCGGTAGATTGGTGGACCTGGCCAGCGAACGCGATTCGTGGAAAAGTTTAGGGGAGTTTTACCTACAGTGGAACAACATTGGGTTAGGAAATAAAAAAATTTAGGTACTTAAAAATGCTTTATAAATACATCTTAAAAACATCTGGCCTTCTTGATCATGCTCCATTCTGAAAATAGCAAATATAACTTTTAATAAGAGAATTATCTAGATTCTATTTATACTGCAATTTTCCTTTTCATTGAAATATCCTTTTCAAAGTGGAATCATTGAAAGTGAACTGAAATAGGGAATTAGTCGGGTATTGAAACAAGTAAGTACTGATTCAATAGAGATAGCCATCGTGTTGTCGGTAATCTCTTACTACACAAAACAGCCGGTCATTTCACAACATTTCATGAGCTTATTAATAATGCTCCTTTGTTTGGCTGCATTTTGTTTTCAAAAAAACGAGAAAATGAGTGACCAAGGACCGAAAAACTAGGCCCTATTTCACGTGGTGTGGACCTTTATTAAACTGATGATAATGGATTAGATGTGACTATTTTTTCCGCTCTAGATGATCTCTGTGGTGCGGTGGGCGAAGGTCCGTCTGCGATGCAGGAGGTTGCGGGTTCGATTCCCGCCTCTGGAGAACTGTTTGTAGGATCTGCAGATATTTGTTCCGGGTGTTCTGGTCGTTTTCTATGTAAAAAAAAACTATCTATGTATTGTATTGTATTATGTACATCAGTTATCTTAATCACAAGCTCTGCTTAACTTAGGGCTAGATAATGTGTGAATTGTCCAGCATTTTTTATTCATTTATTAATAACACTCATGGCCCACGACAAACATGTTCATCTGCAGGTCCTTCGAGCAGCAGCGGCGGATCTAGGCAGTGCATGCGTTAAATGCCTAAATGCCACGTGCATCTTTAGAGTAGCAGAACTCTGAAATCCACAAATATTTAACTCACGTCTCCAACTATTGCAGTTTTCGTACTCCAGCTCGCAGTAGTTCGGGAAAGTTCTATACTTTCCGTCATAATGCCGAGCGCAAACCACGGATGACCTGAAACAGTTTTCAGGCAATGTTACAGACGACCTCTATAGCGTAACGGGTGGTAGCGGGCATGGGACTGTGATTTAGGAGGATGCGCGATTGATTCCCGTTTTGGGATAAATGTTTGTAAAATTTTCAGATATTTGATTCGGTTGTTGGTGTTTTCTAGTATAAAGCTACTCGGACTGTAACTTAAATCGTTGACAATTGACGCCGGTTGTCAACAGTATATCACGCCACGGGCTGGCTGCATTTCTGCCATCATGATAATCATCAGCCTATGTTAGTCTTGCTGGACATAGGCGTCCCCTAATGAGCGCCATAGCGCCCTGTCTTCAGCTTGACGTCCAGCATCTGCCTGCAGTCTTTCGCGGGTCGTCTGCCCACCTGGCCGGAGGATATCCTACACTCTACGGCATTCTGACAGCCTAGGATAAAAATGTTAATGTCTTTATTGCTTGTGCTTTTAATGTGTGACTGAAGCTAGCAATCTTAAGACCACATAACTACCTAATTGTTAATTATTTCTGGTTTTGATATGGATCAATTATTGACCAACGTCTAGATTATTTGCAGCTACAATTGAGATTGCTGCAAAACAATTGAGGTAACTGCAGACTGTTGCAAACAATCCACAGGTAGCTCAACTGATCCACATCAATACCAGTCGGAAGTGTCCCCAAGATGTTGGCTGCATTGCCCCGCTGTATGGCAATGCTGATGCGCTGATACTCACCAGCGTGACCCGACAGTCACACGTCGCTTCGCCCAGACGCTCAGATATATTTTTTTAAAACCCGGAGAGCCTCGGTGCCCTACGAACCTAGGGTCTCGACTCCAAGGGGAGTAAATGCGTAGAGGCTCTGTCGAGACCTACATATTTGCGTCTCTTGAGATCTTCGGCCAAATCTGCCGGAGCACCAGCCCTCACGGAATTCTGGTTCCAATTTGTTTCTATTAATTTTATTGTATTTTATATTATGATGTATGTTGAAATAAACTCACTTGTAAATACCAGGGCATTCGCTTAAAAAAGTTGAGCATCCTCTGTCAATAAGATCGGATTTCCTGAACAGAGACTTCTTTGGGAAAAACCTTACTTTTGCTGGTCTTGGGTGACTTGGGTTCACGTAATTTGATGAAGAAAACTTGAGGCTGCAAACTGGACCAAAAATATTGCGAGATCAGGGAGCGTACTCGTGAAAATGAAAAACGATGTTTCTGATTAGTTTTTGCGCAAACGCTATCCAAGGCTGAGTCGGGTTAGACGACAGAAGGCCTCCTTTTTGCATGAATTCCCATATCGACAATTATTGCCCGGCTGTGCCTTCGACGTTGCTCTACGTGTCCAGGCGTCACTATACCACGAAGGTGGAGGAGATCGTGGAGTATGTGAAGAGGAAGACCAACACCTTGGTGAGGGTGGAGCTGTTGGAGTCGCGTCATGTAGTGCGTATTCCAACGGAGAATATTTCGACCTTCACTAAGGAAGAATGCTGGCCGAAGAATGTGCTGTCCCGGTGTTTTCGCGGACGATTACCGATCGCAGTAGGTACATATCGCGTGTCACACGTCGCCGAGTCTACGTGGTAGTAAATAGGTATATATTTTATGTTTGTTAGAATAAGGTACTATATATTTTATATGGGCCGTAGTTTTTCAGTGTTTTACATCCTGTACCGACTAACGTTGCATGAAATAAATGTTTTATTCTATTATTATTGCCTCAGCCTTTAGGGGGGTCAGTGGGAGTCTTAATTTAAAATGACGAATGATCATGCGATGATGATGAATTGAATAATGATCAATATATCTAATCTAAATCTAATAATATCAAGTCATGACGATTTTAATCGAGAATTGAAAAATGGTCAAGTTAATAACGAAAAACGTTTACTACCCTGAAACCAAGATAGCGGCTTAAAAGGTGGTCGAAGTTGGTCGCCATTGAACTTAGACACCCACTGACCCTCCTAAAGGCTGATGCAATGTTTGTCGTAATAGGAAATAATACGATTTGAAATTCTAACCCGACGGAAATAAGGTAACACTTTACTTCTTCCACTGGTGGACAAAAAATAGAAGTGAAGATATAAACAATACTAACACCTTATTTCTTATTTGGAACACCTTATTTCTTATTTAGAATACATTTTTTCTTATTTGGAATACCAAATAAGAAATAAGGTGGCTAATGAGATAGGGCCCTAAGTGCTTATTTTATAAGCCAAAAGAAATAAAGTATAGTATCTGCATCATAACGGTAGGTATTGCTTGAAAACGAAATAGACACTTCTATTTATCTCATCCGAGTCAAGGAGATCCCAGGAGACAAAATTGCATCATCAGCTCTCACGGCTGTTACGTTACAGAAGAAAACTGCATAGACATCGAGTTTACGATTTCTGGCGCGACGGCCAAAGGTTCGCCTACGACGCATGAGGTTGCGGGTTCGATTCCCGCCTCGTGACAAATATTTTAGATATTAATTCCGAGTGCCTTGGACGTTTTCGATGTATCTTAAAAATATTTATATACGTAGTGTTTTTATAACAGTTATCTAGTACCTACCCATGACACAGATTCTGTTAAGCTTAGCGCTAGATGACGCTCTTTGAATCGTCCAAAATAATGTATATATTATATTTATCCATGGCTAAATTGGTTGGGATTTATAAGCGGCCACCGGGTTAAATAATAATAATGTATTAATTTATTTTGTTTATTAACTTAGTTGACCAGTCTGTTAAATTGTTAACAAATCACAACCACGGATCACTCGCTAACTATACGTTTTTTAATAGCCGAAAGCCTTAGACAATTTAACCCACAGTGGGTTAAATTGTCTAAGGCTTTCGGTTAATAAAATCAAATAATTATTGGTCAAGTCAAACTGTTTTATTATAACCTAGGGGATATAGTTTTTAACATCTAAGCAGACCTAGTTTCTATTGCATGAGGTATTCCTTAAATTGTATCGAGTTTAAATCAATAAAGGTAACAAATATTTCGCATAAAAAGATTTTCAAAACATAAAACTCACCAAACAAAATGAAAAATATAAAATAACTGTGCCACATTTCTGCCCGTTAAATTTTTATGACAAATGATAAATCGGTAAGAGCTACCTACCTAGCTGTAAATGTACAGGGGCCCTAGTACGACTGGTACGCGTTATCTCTCGAATACTTCCATCGAATTCGAGTCCTTCCTATACATTTAGCGCCTTGTAGCGCCCCTACCGGATCGAGAGGAACTACTTATCGTAGTTTGACAACGATCCAATCGTTTCTTAGACGCTCGATGATAGTTTTCGTATGATTTTGAGTGACTTTTTGCACTTTGACATGACAGCGGCAATCGCGTTTGCGGCATTGATATTATAAAAGTAAGTAGATAGAGCACCTCCAACATAGTTTGGTCACAGAAATGCCTTCAATTTGTGCTTCAAGAAAAATAAGAACACAGGGGAAAATATTTTACTGCGTGCACCGAATCTAAGTATTTGCTTTGTGACCTATTATTGTACCAAGTTTAACCAAACACGTCAATCTTAGATGTTAAACACGCTCACTTAAAAATTCTCTTAATTTCAAAGATGTAAACGAATCTATGTATAATGTGAGTTGACAAACATAATTACAACTGCAGTGATTTCACGCACAGCACTAATATGAATAGGAAAATGAGACTCATTGATCGCATTTAGATAATGCTGTGTGAATTTTCCAGCATTATTGTTGTTGATATTTTTTTGGCTACACTTCGTTTGTGCCTACTACCATTCTAGGCCTTTTTCGTGGAAGACATCAATGGTTCTCGATTACGTTAAACGAATGTTTTTTGTATAAACTCAGACTAAGGCCGCAGGCACTGACCGATGTGACGACGCGTAATGTAATGTTACATGTTACACAGCGACCTTTCCTGCTGCACTGTCAGTGCGGGGAAAGAAGTTGCTCGCAACAAGCAACGAGATGGATTTTAGCACACGGCGTAACGTATTAGGAACCACGGCAATAGCCCTGCCATGTCTAGCAGACTCCCGCCATCAGGAACCATTTTCTCGAACCATCTTACGGTACTTTTCAGCGATCGATATCTTTGTTACAAATGAACACTAGGGCCTGAAAATTTTTTGCTACTCTTCGTTAATAACAGAATCTATTCAGAAACTAGAGTCACATGGAGCCGTATCTCTTTGTGAACCATGTAAAGACCAATTCATTTCGAACGTATTCTTACGTCCCAAACCAGATGGTAAACAGAGGTTTATCCTAAATTTGAAAAACTTAAATAAATTCATAGATACTTCACACTTCAAGATCGAAGATTTTCGTACAACTTTAAAATTAATGTCACGAAACTGCTTTATGGCCACAATAGACCTAAAAGATGTCTATCATTTTATTAAAATCCACCCCGAAAGCAGGAAATATCTAAGATTTAAATGGGACGGTAAACTATAGGAGTTCTGTGTTTTAGCATTCGGATTGAGCACCGCGCCATGTAATGTTCACAAATATAATAATAGAACTGCACGTACAGGTAAGTTCGTTTAATCATAAATTATTTAATCATCATTGTCCTATATTCCCTTATTTGTGAATTATTAATTATGATGGTTGATTATTGTGTATTATTGTAACAGTAAGTAATACCAACCAATTATGAAATAAAATAATGCTCAAAATAAGCGCCAAAATCACAAATTACAGTTCAGAAAAGCAACCATTAAAATTAACGTTTAAGCTATAAAACGGATTCTATACTTTCTCGATGGCGGTAAAAATTTACAAAACAAGATTACAAGAAAACATAAAATGTATAGAAAAAAATGACATGTTTGAATCCAAACTAAAAGCGATACTCATAAAAAAATGTTTTACGAACTTGACGATTTCTTCAATGATAATTTTAGCGAATCGTAATTTTTGTAATAGGTATTGAATGCATTAATAATAAGTAAGTTCATCATAAGTAGAAAGGCATGAAACCTGGCCTGTCTTCCATTGCAACACCCTAAATGGGTACATACTGTGAACATTTTATGAACACTCACCTAACTACTAAGACCTGATGACTGTATGAATGCAATAAATAAAATACTGAAATACTGAAAAATTTAAGTTTTTCTTTAAGTTGTTTTCAAGAGTAATTTTAGTGGGTTATTCCCATCTGAACATTAATCAACTTGAACAGGAGCTCTATTCATTTTCATCAGAGTTTCTTCCAATTTTGGAGGCTTTGCTGATCACGTCCACTGCTGGACCAGCGCTGATCACAGCATCCCTAAGACGTTGGCCCACTCCTTCCTGAAAAACAAAATAGGTTTTTATACTTATGTACCTTTCTATGTACCGAATCAGCTTCTTTCTTTCCATGATTATTTCGGTATAAAAATATCCATAATATCCATTATTTTAGGACTAAAAGTATATAAATCTATGCAGAATTTTAGCCAGTTCCGTTCAGTTCCTTTAGCGAAAAATATACGTTTTTACGTATTTTACGTTATCATAAAAAAAACATAAAAGTTACATACATACAATGTATAAGTAACTTTGTTTTATAGGTTACACGTAGGAACGTAGTGCTATAATTGATAACATGAAAACAAAGTTACCTAGACGTAAAATAACCTAACTACATTATTTGATGTCGTTTGTTTTGTTTTAGTTTCAGTTTAATTCTGCCCTTGTCATAACACGTGTGGTGCTTGGATAATATGGTAATTTATAGCCCCCAGGGACGAAAGGATTAAAATCCACTTCAAACCAACTTAAAATATATAAATAACTTATATAATTAATACTTCTTTGATTGAAATATTTATTCTTATACAGGGTTATTGGTAAATTAGTGACAATACGTGAACTGCAGGTTCAGTCCATCATCACAAACACGTTTGCGAAGGCGCCTGGTCTTAATTCTTAATTTTGGTATTGGTAATGGGTGGGTACCCCCCGCCATTCAATAATCGTTCGTTAGAGAGGTTTTATTTGCAACTCAACTTAAAAACAGCTCTGCCTTGAATTAACAGAAGATATCAAAGTGAAAGATTGGTCTTAAGAAACTCCTTGGGTTCCAGGCAAAGATATTTTTTCTAAAAACTATAAAGTTGAAATAAAATTATCAAAAATCAGATTAACAAAATGTTAGACTTGTAAGCATAAGAGCTCTCTACTTGTCTGCGAATATATACCAGGAACGCCACCAGGAGTTAGTTTAGGGCTTCAAGGGCCCTACGTATGGAGGAAGGGGCTGTGAATTCATTTTTTTTTTACATAAATGACATTACCAATTCTTTCCAGAAGTCTGCTGACACCGTAGTAGAAAGGAGCAGCACACACAGACAGATGAAAAAGAGGACTTTAGAGTTCATTTTGAGATCTTATTACTTGTCTCTTCTCTTCAAGAATGACGTATCTTCCTTGTCGAAGAGCTTTTTATATTATCTCAGGACCTACAGTCATAAATTTTGCTGATATCTCTATTAACCACTAATTATGTTTATATTTGTTGGTTCAAGTGAATCCCCGAGTAAAATATATTGGACATGTTTTGATAAGAAGACCACATTTGCTATAAATAGGTACATTATAATATAACGGAGTAGGTTCATTATTTGTTAACTGCGGGCGTATTTAGGTAATGCCAGATGGAAATACAGCTCTGACAGACAAACCCAGGTACTATACTTATAAATCTGTGAAACCCAGGCCTAGGGCTTCTATCTACACGAATGGCGAGACCGCTTTTACATGGATTCTATGAACTTCTTCTACCAATCTGTCTGCTACTCAAACTCTTTATCTGAATTCTTCCATTTCTTCTCTCCTCCTGTCCAATTGATCCAACGTCAAAACATAGACGCTTGAGAGTCGCATAGAGTAGAATAGGTGCATTGCAAAGGATTAATAAGGTTTTAACTCCGAAATATATATAATCTGCGCGCGATGAGAATGGGATTCAATTATTTCCAACTAAAAAAGCGCAAAACAATGTGTTGTTCCGGGTTCGACCCACTCTCCTCGGCCCAAAGTAGTTCGAACGTTTGTTGGCTATGGTTCTCCCTTCGTCAAATTGTGGTAGTATTCGAGATTTACTGTTTACAATTTAAATATTTGCTTTTGGTTCACGTAGGGCCCTATCGGGCACGCGTAGAAAACCGTTCCATTGAGTCGGGTAAGGCCTGATCTGCTCATCAAATGCCGTGTGTTTTGTTGTGCGCCGCTTCGAACCACAATGCGTTGTTGTGTAGAACAACTACCTTCTCAAAAGGAGAACAGAAAGAGTTTTGAACATGGACAATGAAAGCGTGCATGTTCAAAACCACAGTAGCTAAATAAAATAAAGCACGATCAGAAATTTGTTTGGTGTGGAAAAATGGGTGCGTGTTGAATTATTTTATTTGCCACTCAGATCAAGCATGATGATTTGAAACAAAAATTAAAAAGATTAATTACTTTACAACTAGACCTTAAAACACATTTTCCGCCCACTAAGCAAAGCTTTTTTATACACTTTTTGAGCAAGAGAAATGAAAACTCATTTTCAAATGGTGTTCGTGTCAGTCCGGTTGCTGCGCTTACAGTGGACGCAAAACCTAAATCTACGCTCAAAGAATCCGTTTGATGCGGTCAGTGTGGATCATCCGATGCCGGCAGGTGGACGCGCACCAAATACTGACTCGGAAACCTGGTCCAAATTACATTTTGGATATTAATTTGTCCAAACCTGTAAACCCTGTCGGTAAGTGCGAGCAAGTCTTCGATATTGCTCGCAGAAAAAACAGTTAATAAAAAAGCAGAATTTCTACTATGAATTATGTAGGTTCATTGTCTTATATCATTAGGGAGTAAACATAGGAATTGAAAAAAAAAATGTAGGCGTAAAGTGGAAATGTAGGAGGGTCTGACTTTAGGCCCCAGATAAATAGGCTAGCTCTTAAAGTTGTTAATAGCCTTTTTCCCCAAAAAATCTTATAGATAAGTCCGTCAGTTTGATTATGACAAGGTATTGGACACGTATTGTTTTGTTTTTCAATTATACAAAGTTGTGACGTCACAAAGTTGCTAAAAAGTACCCGGCGTGACGTCACGCGGAACTTTAACTTTAACTTCATATTTTTTTGTATGTCAAAAGAAAATATATACGTGCCTAATATCGCACCCCTAGAACAACACGGAATTATCTCGAAAAATCTCAAAATCGATTTTATTGCATATTTGAATCCGCAAAGTTTTACCGCGCATACCAATAAGACGGGATTATTTATATTTGCACAGACGCGCAAGAGATGGCGCTGTACGTCGCTCTTAGTGAATGAATGAGTGACAGGTCATACCACGAATACGAATTTATGTCGAGTTGCAACGTGGCCGCCATCGTAACAATCCGTATTGCGCTTACACAAAAGCAAATTATTTAGGAATAATCCGGTGTTTTTGAAGTTATTGTGACAATTTCTGTGCGTTATTTAGTGATAATCCCGTGTTGGAGAATTTTGCTGGTTGGCGTTTTACTAGTATTCCGAAATACGGCGGTATTGTTGACGAAGGTATGTTGATAATTTTTTATTATTCCAAAATAGTTCCGTATTGTTTGAAATAGGTGGAAATTTCATAAATAATGCTCTATTGATGGCACATTAAAATTTTGCCACAGTTTATTTAAAAATATTTTTTAATGAATGTTGAATACTTTGAATTCTTACTATAGTTGTATGTTATAAGAAAAGTATTTTTAAACAGTATTTTTCTCATCATAATAGGACAAAATAAAACAAGTTTTTAGATAATGCTCTATTGTTGAATTAATTTAGTTTTTTCTCATTTTATGGCAGATGATAAAGGGTCGGGGCCTGCTTATGCTCAAAAAAGCGATTGGAGCAACCGTGGAGGACCAGTCAACTGTCCAAGAAAATGATGCGGAACTTTCCACTATGGCAGCATCAGTCATTGCATCACCAGCGGTTGAAGTATCGGTATCCGTTTATGCTTATGCAGTTCAAACGCTAAGAGTGAATTCTATAACTCACAAATTTTTGATCCGTGGGCACTCACAGAATGAAGGGGATAATGTTCATAGTGTAATAGAGAAACAGGTAAAAATATTTTTGAAATCTGGTCTCATTTACTGCCCACAGCAATATGCTACTCTGATCCGAACTGCCAAAAAAACAGGAAAGCCTTACCATGTGCAAGAGCTCACGATTTTTACGACACGAAAGCCCTCCAAGAATCTTGGGGGACTAATTACAATGTGGATGAGGATAATAACCAGCTAAAATGGCATGAAATCAAACAACTTCGCGTTGAAAAGAAAGAGCCCTTGTCTTTCTTCTATGTTCTTCTGTGTGTGTGATTTGTTATAAAAGTACTGGTTGATTCTGTGAAATTTAAGTCAATCATATTTTATTGTTTAAGTTAAGGTACATTTAAGGCGTACGTCTGCCATAAATAGACATAAAAGACTGGTTATCGTAAGTTACCAAGATAGTTAAGCATTTTTTACCTAATAGTATACTTACATTGTGATTGTACACAGTCAGTAGTGTGTAGTTAACTACTTATAGTATGGTGAAACTCAGTATTTCCTTTCCTCACGAAACAATATAAGCAGACACGAAATAAAAAGAATACAACCTAGAAAAGTAAAACAGAGTTAACAAAAATACTATTGTTAACTCTGTTTTACTTTTCTAGGTTGTATTCTTTTTATTTCGTGTCTGCTTATATTGTTTCGTATTGTAATAATCACTACGTCCAAAACCACACTACGGTTTTTGGATGATGATGTTGATTTTGTTATAACATATTTTAATAAAAATGCTTTTTTTTTTCATAACTTTTTATCTTTTGTTTTATTAACAACAGGAAAATTCCCGAAAACCAATCAAATATGTCCTTGTTGTATATTTACACTTAACCAATATATGGTAAAATGATAGAGCATTATTTTAGAATCATTCAGCAAAAAGGACGTAATACGAAATAGTTAATTTTTGTTTCATGAGATAATTAGACAACAGAGCATTACAACGAAAAATGCATATTATCGCTTACACGACATTGATTTAGGGGAATAAACGATATAATATTGATTCACGTGAAATACATTACTTGAAAAATTTAAGACTTTGGCAATAACTTCGATACAAAAGCAGATAACGGTTTTTCGTCGATTGTGAAAAAAGTAGTTTTTCGACTTAGCGCTGTCTTGTTCTAGGGGTGCGATATGTTCTCTTAATCTTAACTTAACTGACGGACTAAATCTTATTAGGAAACTATAATTTTAACAGCACCAAAAAGGGTGCCATATGTTTTATTTCGACTGCTAAAAAAAGGACGGCACCATCTTTAGTGTCATCTGATTGTATTTTTGCGAAATTTTAATTAACATCATAATTCATTTTGTACTATTAACACTGCCTGCTTGTTCATGAACAGCTTAGCAGGAAAATAAACTTAAGTATCATAACCACGAGTTATGTATAATGAAGTTATGTCTTGTAGATAAAGGTTGAGTAGAGGTCATTTTGCGGTGACGTCCCTAACGTCCAGATAGGAGTGATTCCCCTTAGACAAAGGCGTAAAATATGTTCGATTATTTTTTATTATATTCATCATAACATTATGTACTTTAGTTTTTATCGTTTAGCTCAGGTATCGGGAGTTTTTATGTTAGTAGTACAGCGTATTGTTCTTGGTATACATTTTTATTACTCTAAACTAGACGACTTTGACTTTGTAACTTGACTGTAATTTTTGTAACGTAACGACCTTGTAACATCTTTGTTATTAATAAAGAACCATTGAACCATAGACGACTTCTGATTCATCCTACAAGATTGTTATATAATGTATTTATAGTGTGTAAGAAGGTGCAAATATGAGGGGTAGACGAGATCAACCAAGAAAGGGGTGACGTGACGTCATCAGGGAAGTGGGGAGCACCTGGACCAGAGGCAAAGGACAGGAGCGAATGGAAAATTGGAGGAGGCTGTCACCGGTCCTTAGTGGACTTCAACTGATCCGTTAATGTAAATAGATTTTTTTTCATTTGACGACCTCTGAGGCAAATATCTGTGTGCGACACAGGAGGTCGATTCTCGCCTTGGGACAAATGTTTGTACGATTTGCGAATATTTGTTCAAAGTGTTCTGGGTATTTTCTATATAATAACAAAACATTGTGTATATCTATGTAATGTATTTTACTAGGTATATCAGTACCCATAACACAAGCTCTGCTCAGCTCGTTAAATGATGCTGTGCGAATTGTTTACTAGCAAATTTCATCCAGATCCGTTCAGCCGTTCTGGCGTGATTGAGTAAGAAATATCCATCCATCCATGCAAACTTTCACATTTTATAATATTAGTGGGATATAGGTAGGATAGACATAGACATAGACATACGTTCTGCCTCGTCAAGGCATGCAAAATTGGTTACAAAATGGATTTATATTTTGACTTTAATAATTTAAAAAAGAGACAAATTTTATCAAAATTGGCCTCGCCTTATCATTTTATCAAAAAAAGAAGTGAATAGGAGAAAAGCGAGTATCGTACACTCGCTTTCCTCTATAGAATAACATAGTTAGGGCTGTCAAAGTTTTCAATGCTTACCCACCTGTCTATACTGGAGACCTTTTTGAATGCTTTCTGAGAAGTTATTAGCAGAGATATGAATATTCGGCAACTATTCGATATTCGGCATTGTCGGTCATATTTTTCAGTATTCGGTTTTTTCCGAAATACCAACTGTTCGGACGAATATCGTACATCTTTTAGAAAACGCAATTTACTCAAAAACTTCGATAATTATTTATCAGAATGAAAAGAAAAGATTATTTTGTTAACTGCTAGTTAAAAATATAAGGATGAAAATATTTAGTAACAATTCCGCGAAAAAAAACCTTCTCCGATAAGTTCTAACAAAATGTAGTCCGCGTTGTAGAAGAAAACGACACCAACTACAAAATGAAAAAATACAAATAATACAGTAAAAAAATAGTGTAAAGTTTTTGTAGTTGGTGTCGTTTTCTTCTACAACGCGGACTACATTTTGTTAGAACTTATCGGAGGTTTTTTTTTTTCGCGGAATTGTTACTAAATATTTTCATCCTTATATTTTGCAATGGATTGCCGCAAAGTAACGCCTGAATCTATTATTTAACTGCTAGTTTCTACCCGCGGTTTCGAACGCGTTAATTAATCCAGATAAAGCGTCCGGCCAAAAGTACTTTAAAGGCCTTATAAAAGGTTATATTCAGCTAGATCAACAAACATACAAACATCTAATCTCTCGCATTTTATAATAGTAGTATGTTACTTGTAAGATCATCTCTACATAATTTCTGACCAGTCAGTTTTCCTTTAGCTATTCAAAGAAAATCTTAACAAGGTTTCACCACAGACTGAGTCTGATTACCGGGACTTTACTTAAACCAGTCAGTACATACTACGTATTATGCTGTGCCGGGGTTCCCTGACGCTCTTTCAACCCGTTATCTTGACAAAACTGTACTAGCATTCCACTCGTGAACGCTAGGTCTTATAACAACGCAATAGAATACACAATCGCTTTTTAATGGTTACAACTTCCTTGTGAGAACAGATTCCTTTTGCATTTATAAACGAGAGCATTTGATTTTGGAGTCATTCGAAATTTGACACCCCATCTGAACACAGATTTTGTTCATCTCTTGACGTTCTAATTAGTTGTTTGAATTTTAATTTGAAAGATGAATTTCGCGCGCATTTTTTTCTTCGTGTTCGCGGTTGTGGTAGCATTGACGACGGTGACGGCAGCGCCAGAGCCAAGATGGAAGATCTTCAAGAAAATTGTAAGTTTTCCACCGACAAAGTAAAAGTTACACTTTTACTTTGTCTATTTTACGGATTCAACCGACATTTAAGAATTTTAAATTTATTTTACACTATTTTTGTTTTTCAAAGATGAGACCTCCCTTGAGACCGGAAACTATTTGGCCCATTTTAAAAAAGGTCGTTCATTTAAAGAAATGTTTTCGGTGCACCAGGTTTTGCCAAGAGCTGGGTGCTCTTGGCAAAACCTGGCTTCAGTTCGGTTTTTTTCCGACAAAACACGCACACGCACAGCTGGACATAAAAATATATTATTTTCATCCCCCCATCTCGGAGAGTATTTTTGCTCTTCGATATCTGAGTGCAAAAGCCGTTTTTATCCGCTAGAGGATAAAGTAATTTCAATTAACTTTATCCTTTTATAAGCTTTTATAAATTGAGCACGCGGTTAAAAAGCAACTTTGCACTCTTGTATAACAAATCTATTTTACTGTCGGTTTTTTTTAAATATTTTTTTATTACTTCCAGGAAAGAGTGGGGCAAAATATCCGAGATGGAATTGTAAAAGCTGGTCCAGCGATTCAAGTGGTGGGACAAGCGAAGGCCATTGGAAAATAGACTGCAATTTGAACAACCATAAAGCTGGAATTTCCATGTTCTTGGACTAATTGGATTCACTTAGGTTCATGAAACTTAACCTAAAAAAACTTCAACCAAATTCTAGTTCAACTCCCTGTTTTCACCCATTTGCTCTGTAAATTACTCATCTTTGTTTTAAGTTTATTAAAAATAGGTTATAAGTTTGTATATAGTAAATTATTATTATCCAAACATGTATGTATGTTTTATTTCCTCACCTTCCTACGTTAATTCAATTAATTCTATTTAGGCTAAGGGAGGTAGATACGTCATGCATGAGGTTAGTATTATATCTAAACGTGTGTAAAATAGGCATAGATTAAACCAGCTCGTGCGATGCCTTTTTAGTTTTCATAAACTGGAGGCCTGGATTTGTGGCGCCGTTGTGGATAATTGTATGAAAAATAATCATAAGCCGAAAGGATGATTCAGGACCCAGAGTTGAGTATACTCAAGTCGATTCTCTCTCGGGGCGATTTTTTTGAATCTCGTTTTTTTGTATATATAAATAAGTTTTTTCTTCGTATTCGTGTTCTTTTAAAACACGACAGCTGAATGTTTATCAAATGTGTTTTGTTTCTTAAGCAAAAACAGTGTTTATTAACGAAATTATAAAAAAAAAATTGGTTGCCTGTAAAGTCGGTATACGGGCGAAAGTTTTACGTGACAACGACTTTGAGTGGTAAAATAATGCCCGAGTGGAAGGGACGCGTGCCTCTCACTCGCTCTCATTGTGAGCGCATAACGTGAGCGGAGCGTAACGCAGTTTCTTGAAGTGTCACCCGGCAAACCAATTTATAAGACGTTGTCACGTCAAAATGAAATTCTTTCCTTTGAAATTTCAAAATAATAACAACAATGTAAGAATAGACGAATACTTTATGTACGTTGATCCCCTCAATGTCACAGAATAACTATTATAGTACTAATCAATGTTCAGAAACATCCCTTTCAGTTAAGTACACCTTTTCCGTGGAACCCTGTATTTACTATTATTTTAAGCCGCGGCTGTTCCACTGCTGGGCAAGACCTCCCTTCTTCTCACGATTTAACGCAGCAACAGGCCACGATGAGAGATAAGTCAAGTGTTAAAAAAATATTGAGATCGTCCTCCAATTGCATTTCTCAACAAATACCTAGCCACTTACCTACTTTATTCTAATCTACCCTCTTGAAGAAATTTATTTACCCTACTTCACAGTCATCATTGACGTAAAAGATACTTATCACTTACAAAAGAGTATAAAACATATAAAATCAAGCATTCCACCAAGTAGTTTGCAACCCTTATAACCTGGGTGTGTTCGAAAGTTTTAAGCCAATTCGAAATATGAATTTCAATAAATTGTATCTTTTCTTTGTGGCCTGTATTCTGACCGTGTCTTTGGTGGTTGGAGCTCCAGAACCAAAATGGAAAGGATTTAAAAAAATTGTGAGTCGACCACCATTTTTTTTCTCCCATGTTACCTAATGCTTTTCCCAGTTTCATTAACTTGCCATTATTAGATGCAACTACATCGCTCTCCTATGGGAAATTGATAAAAAAAAAAAACGAAAAATGACTAAGTACTAAGACTGAGTATGAGTAAAGAGTATGTACTCACAAAAATTTGCTTTTTGCTTTCAATTTTTTTTTCTGGTATCCGGTCCAATAATATTTATTTTTTATTGTTGTCTGAACATTTTTGTTCGCAAAATCTTTATTTCTTTCTCTATGGAATTGCCCATTGAGAGAAAACGGCTGTGATAGAAGATCAGCGATGGTTGGTAGAGATTTTTTTTTTCTTATTTGTCTTTGTATAGTCTGTGTATATCTATAATCTATCTTAAAAACTTCGAAAAGGTTTTTTGTATCAATCAATTACCTGTTTGTAAATTTTATATGTACTTATCTAATTAAAGGTATATAGTTTTCTTTCTGGTCTTTTTTCTGGTTTTTCTTCTGGTTCAACAATTAGCAGTTCAGTTCAACCATTCCACAAACCACGGGCTGATTCTACGACTCCCTTTGTGTTACTGTTAAAGACAATTATTTTTAAGTAACCTAACGTTAGTATTTTACAAGTATTTTTATTTTAAACTTGTGAAGAAATAAAAGGCATTTTTATTTAATAATAATTTCAGGAGCATCTTGGTCAGCACATTCGAGATGGCATCATCAAGACAGGACCCGCAGTGGCGGTTGTCGGCCAGGCGTCGTCGATTGTGGGGAAGAAGTAGAACATAAACATCTAATTAATTTGAAATACAGCCAACTTTTTTATTTATCCAAATACTCTCACCAAAGCGCCCTGCGAGGCACTGAGCCGTATTGTTACTAACATGGAAAGTAAGAGACCAACAACAAAATGAAAGCCTTATGGTACTACGTCTTGCAAGTCCGTATGCTTACTAGTTAACATAAACTATATGATGGTTTAAATAGCAATTATAAACAGTAAATAGTTACCTACGGCTATCTTGTAATTTATGAAATAAAATTATATATTCTTTATTATTATTATTTTCTTCATTTATTGATTATATCGTTATGTAATAAATTTTTTACTGTAGAAATACAATAAAACATTATAAAACTATTCTATAGTAATAAATATATCAAAACGGTAGATCACCGGCCGCGAAGCTAGGCTCAAGCGGCCGGTGACTAGGGATGCAAAGAGAGGAACTTCCTGACGTTACGCGCCGCGTCCAGGAGTACCGCCTTTTGGATCTGACCCTTGATCCAACTTCCTAGAGAGTCTCTTGAGATGTTGATCGAGGCTATTCGTTATTACCGAAACAACTATCGGGACGATGGTCACTGAATCTACATCCCACATGCTGACAGCCTCGTTATCGAAGTCAAGGTTCGCTAAATTTATCTTTCTCAGCTCTAACGAGGTTAACATCATGTGGTATGGTGACATCAGGAAGCACCGCCCTTCGTTCTAACCGATCTATCAGTATAATATCAGGCTTATTCGCAAGAATAGTCCTGTCTGTAACGATAGATCGGTTCCAATAGAGCGTGACTGGCCCGCCGTTTTCTGGCGCCGGTGTGTACTAATAGTACGGAACTTCAGGACCAGTATGGCCGTATCGGAGAGCAAGTTGCAGTTTATTATTATTTTTATTTCGGAAGGTCTTCGCATAAATGGAGCTTTGATTTAGATTTAGATCACCAGTCTTAGACCCGTATTACGACAGTTCACTCAGTCATCGATGTAAGCTTGAGTAACGCTTTACTATGGCATAAACGTCACTCAAACTTAGATGACTGAGCAAACTTTCATAATACGGGCATTAGTAAAAGTATTCACTATCCAACCTCGTGGCGATAGTAGGTACGTACATGGTTTTTTTAAAATGTCTTTTGAGAAGGTTTTACTCTTTTTTGTTTTTTGAACTTCTAAATAAGGATAGAAAGCATAAGAAACAACATGTTTTGTTGAAAAAGAAAATTTATTTACAAAAGTTTGGAGCCTATTTTTGCGAAAAATCAGATCTATAGGTAAACCTACAAAAGTAGATATTCTTAGGATCTATAAGCAGAGAATCAAGACAAGAGTGAATACATCGTCAGCCACATCTTCACTTTCCATCAGGTGAGATTGTGGTCAAACAAAGGTCTATAGACTATTTAAAAAACCACTAAGAATATTTAGGCCTTAGAGAAGGCTGAGAATGATATGGTACTTGACTTAAACGAGGTGTCGCCAAAAAAACGACACATACATCTCATTCTCCTTTTCGTATACGTGCGGTTGTGTGTGTGGAAGCACTGTAGTTATTTGCTTCAAACTCATGAAAAGATTTATTTTTGGCTTTCAAATTAAGAAAATTATCAAATGATAATATCCCGCTACAGTGACAGCAGCGTGTTTTACATCTGATACAATCTTTGCTTATACATATTATGATCACGAAGAAAAAAAGATCTAAAAGATTGTAAGTATTAATTAAATTAATGAAGTTTACCTTTGGATTTTTATGTATAAGCTTACCTACTCAAGTTTATAGTAAGTAATACAGTCTTACAGTAGCTAAAGAAATTAAATTTGTAGAGTTAATGAGTATTGATACATAACATTTAAGTTTCAAGATCTATTTTCCAATGGCAGCCGCACTCCCTACAACGGCAACTGCTGGACCAGCTTTGATGATTCCGTCACGGATATTCTGTCCCATTCGCTCCTGAAATGAAAAATATTATCGTTAAAAACGTAAATTCTTAGAAAACTACGTAATTTTGGGTACCTATCCGTGTGTTTAACCTCTTTCATTAACAACGGTAAATTTTGGCAATAGTATCCTTTTTATTTTGACTTTATATTAACGGAAGAACAGCGTTACTAAGTACGTAACAAAGGCTCGTAGTTGAGGAAGGTTTTCAAAGCACATAAAAGAGCTGCTCTTTAAACAAATCATCATCATCATCAGCCTATATCAGTCCACTGCTGGACATAGGCCTCCCCTAATGAGCGCCATAGCGCCCTGTCTTCAGCTTAAACAAATAGATCTTCTAAAATCTACTGCCACCAAAAAAGATTTGTGGTAAAAGATTTTGTAGTGATTTATGTATTTTGGTCGATGAAATAATCATCACCAGCCTATGTTCGTTCACTGCTGGACATAGGCCACCCCTAATGAGCGCCATTGCGCCCTGTCTTCTGCTCGATCATAACGATTTCGAGAAGGTGACCATGTACGACGACCGGTATTGGATCAATGTCCATTGATGAAATAACAAACAGCGTAAATAGTTCTAACGCGGTAGAAAAATGGTTGACCTCCTTTCGCCGGTAGAGCAAATCATTAATGAAAGTTCGGGTTTTAGTTTCATAAGAAATAATTAAGAATATACTTGTACCTTCTTAATAATTCTCCTTTCGTGTGGAAAATACGAAAGATGGTTAACTTATCTTTACTTATAATTTACAAAGAGGTTAAGTTTGTAAAGTAGGTAAGTTTATAGTTACGAGATACCAAGTTAGCTAAGTAATCCCTGAAGCTAAGGAGTTTTGAAAACTGTTGCGTAAATACTTTTTTGAGACTGTATTTTTTAAAAGGGCTTCTGCTAAACAGCGTAATAAATAATTAATCCGTGTACTATCCTAAGATACCCAAAGTCCTTAGGTCTTCTGTAAAATATTTTTATAAGAAAGGCAAATAACTTACAATTTTCTTGAAAATCCTCCATTTTGGCTCTGGCGCTCCCGAAACCGTCGTCAATGCTACTACAACCGCGAACACGAAGAAAAAGAGGCGCGCGAAATTCATCTTCCAAATTCAAACAAACTTCGGAATTCGATCTCAAGCCGTTTGAAGCTACGAAATGAATGATGATCTATCGAAGACCTTTTCGATTTAAATACTATTTAATTCCTGTATATTATATAGTTTAAATAAACTGTACTGCATTATAAATAAGATTTATTTTGGTTTAATGGCCGTTTGATAACGGGTTGAAAGATCACGAGGGAATCCCGCCATTTGAACGCAAAATAAGTCCCGGAGATAAGGAAATATGTTGAATCACTTTTGTGTACAGCGTACCTAGACCAAGTTTAATGAAAATAGTTAAGTTAGTAGTAGGTTACATAGTTTAGATGAATCATTTAACTTCTTATGACGATGGTTCGGATTGAGTTCACTGCAATTTAATGAACGCATTTACACCGCTCACTAAGCGTCACTAAAATTTGCAATAATTCGTATTTTTTCCGTAATAATTTTCGTATTTTAATACTTCAGTTATTGAACATTGTTATAAAATTAATTAAATGTGAAAATAAGCATTTTTGTTATTCTGACAGCTCTATTCGAGTCTGGAGGAGGCTTGTAGCCTCCAAATCAAATCATATCAAAAATTCTTGATATCTTTATATACAAAAATGTACACTTAGAAAAGGTCAAATTCTTAAAATAAAACACTGACCCGGAAATAATGTGTTATTATTGATTTCTGTCGCTTCGGTACATGTAGACTAAAGTAAAGAAGGGACAAAGAAACCTTTATCCTGTTAGTTGTTATTTTTCGAGTTGGAGCAAAACCCGTCCCAAGCTTTTTTATCGTAGTAGGTAAGCCTTTTTGCACAGAAAGGTTTTGACAATTTGTTTGAATTTATTTACTGATCGATTTTGCAACTCACTAGGAATTTTGTAGTAGAAGCGTAAACATTGCCCTTTAAAAGATACATTAATTTTGTGAAGCCTGGTTGTGGGCACAGCTAGTTTATGTTTATTTCTAGTGTTAGTATTATGTATATCGCTATTTTAGGGAAGCTTTTGATATTTTAATGAGTGTACAAAAAGTTTTCATAAATATATTGACAGGGAACTGTCATGATATTTATTTCTTTGAATTTATCACGTAGGAATTTTCAGGTATATGGGAAACCCAGGTCACCAAAATAAAACCAAGTCGGTACTAAATAAATATCTCATTTGATAATTTATTGTGACTTTTCTCAAAGAGATATTATACTCTATAATGCCGTAATAGTAGATTGTTTTACAAGGGACTAAACCATCCCATTATATACGAGGTTGTTATACTCCCGAGCGTAGCGAGGGAGGATGACAAGACCGAGTTATAATGGGTGGTTTTGGCCCGAGTAAAACACTCTACTTTTCACTTCGATTGCGAGAAAATAAAACAATTCAAAATTAGACAATTTTCAGAAATTTTATTAAAAATTAAATGTGCAGTTAGAGCAATTTTGAATGTTTAGTGATATGTTTTTCCCGGGCAATTTTATTTCGGTTCTCTGTGATTGGGATGTGTGTGTAATATTTTGAGTTGATTGTTGTGGAGTAAAAGTTGGAGAGACTCGACTCATGCTTGAGTTTCGTGCATTATTAAGATCTGAGTGCGGCTTCAGCTGAGTTGACATATTCATCCAAACGTTGAAACATTAGTGGGACGTAACTCCTGATAGGCTTTAACTATATTAAGGTATTCTCCACTGATGACAAATTTACGCTCTTTGTTTGTTTTCGTGTTCGGCAGACTCACAGCTTGTAGGTTTGTATCCGTTTCTACGTCTTCTAGCGTTATATTAGCAAGCTCTATTCCTCTGCATGCACCGCTGATTCCATAAATTAAAGCAACCTGTTGAACAAAAAAATAAGTGTGTTATTAATCGTAATAACCTAGGTACATAATTTAGGTATGTAGGTAGGTATCTATTTATTTAGTTTGAGTTGAGTACATAAGTAGTAGGTTACCTTTGTTGCCAAGTATTGTTTATTTGGAGCGTTATTTAAAAATGTTTCGATTTCTTGTGTCGTGTTGTCGGCAACAGATTCATAATTATTTCTTTGCCCTTTTCTTCCATTTGCATATTAGCATCTTCACTATCACTTGATGACATTTTTCACGTTCACAATTTGGAAGTAAAAGTCAGGAAGTTAAACGTAAAAGTTTGTGATTTGGAATGAAGAAAATTCTAGAGATTTAGCGCCAATACCATCTTTTTTTTTAAATCTCTATTAAACCCGCAACGAAACAGTTCGCATTCTACCGTGAAGGGAAGAATCAAGCTTCATAAAACATCACCAAGAAGGTTCTATTTTCAAAAAAAGATTGACGGAGCACCAAGAAGTCGAGTTTTTATGTAAGAGAACGAATGCTTTGTACTGGCTGATGATTTTAGACAAAAATTAAAAAGAAAAATTACTTTTTAGCCCGAGGGATTAAACTCGAGTTTTAGGCCTGCTAAGCTACACTATTATGATACACTTTTCGAGCAAGAGAAGTGAAAAAAATATTTCACATCCTTAAAGCTGCATCTGTAAAGGAAAATCACCAATGAAATAAATGTTCCATAAAATATACTTATTAAGTATTAACCTATTAATCTACCTTTACATTATTTTGACTTCCTTTACATTAATATAATGAATTTCTTATCCCAACGGTTTTTAGGAATTGAATTTATCACTGAATTGTCATGGGAGGTGAGATCACAAAGAAAATGGGTATGAAATAAAGAATTCAATAAGGAAAATCTTGTCGAAAACTCCGCAGTACATAAACGATTTCAAACGGTGAAAAAATATTAAGGCAAAAGACAGGTACTAGAGTAAAAACGTAGCACACTTTTTATATTAATTATTATTGTATATTAGCCTATGTGGTCCCATTGCTGGGCGCAGGCGTCCATAAATAAATAAACCATGATCATACTCTTCCGGTTCTCATCCCACGCAGGGTATGGGTTAGCAAAACATGTATTTTTCATCTTATCTACACTTAAAAATAAGTAGAAACTTTTTGTCTGTACGAAGGTTAATTTAGGGCGAAACATAGAGGTGGACACCGGAAAACTAATTAAACTCATTTTGAACATTTTTGTCTGTAGGTCTGTCTGTCTGTTCGAGGTAATCTCCGAAACAACTGAACAAATTTTCATGGGGTTTCAAACAATAGGTCTTGCCAAATCCAACACAACATAATAGTCTTTGTTTCATTCAATTATGACGTCTAAAAAGTTATCTCACTATCACTATCATCACTATCACTTCACTAATATTATAAAGGTGAAAGTTTAGATGGATGGATGGATAGATAGATGGATGGATGTTTGTTCCTTTATCACGCCAGAACGGCTGAACGGATCTGAATGAAATTTGGCACAGATTATAGTCTGGAATAGAACATAGGCTACTTTTTATCCCGGAATTCCACGGGAACGGGAACTACACGGGTGAAACCGCGAGGCGCTGCTAGTCAACAATAAATCACATATCTTGCCTGCCTAAATATTTCACAGTAAAACAATATACAGGGTTAAAAATAGATTTAGCAAAAAGTAGGCTTTATTTTAATAAAATCAAACAACGAAAAAATACCATCATGTTAATTCTGTAGACATCTTTCGGTTATTCATTTATTTATTTCATGGCATTTATTTCCACCTTTAAATAGGTCTAGTACAATAATAGGTATACTACACAAGTTATGTATGCAAAAGGAAACACTAAAAGGGATTTTATAGATAGACCTCTGTTCTAGGGGAAGAAATTAAATAAGTTCCCAAAAAAATCTGATTTCGGCAGGATTCGAACCCGCGCCACAAATGAAATAATGTTACTGCGTAACAGCGATACCTGCGCCCCACCATCAGTATGAGTGTGCTCGAACCAACTAAGCGACGACACGAAGTCCTAGTCGGTTTCGTCGAAAATCTTTGGGCCCTCTTACGGCTCTAGCGCCGTTTAGTGCGAGGGCTCACGCACTAGTATAATACAAAAACTCTTCTAGCGTGTTGGAAAGTAGATAACGTAGTTTTTTATGGTAGAAAAAGTTCTATTTATTTAGTTTATTATATTATTAAAAGTATATCAGTCATCAAGCTCTGCTTAGCTTGGGGCTAGATAATGCTGTGTGAATTGCAAAAATATTTATTTATATATTCCCCTGCCCAACTCGACTTGAGGTGTTGTCGGCCAGACTTGCTTCATTGGGTCTAGATTTAATATAGATTAGTATTTAGATACTTAGTATTAAAATACGCCAACAACTGGCTCCGGCGGAAGATCAGTGTTGGATGCTAGCTTGCTAGTCATCCAACTCATGTTGAGTTGGAGCCAATTTTGTAAACGGAGCTAAGTATAAGGCGCTTTTTCTTTGTTTTCTAAATTAAGTTTTGTTATATTGCGTACCTAGTCCTGTTTAGAAAATAAAATATATTTCATTTCATTTCATTTTTTTTTTTTCAAAATACAGCTATTGTCTATAATATTTTCGATCACTTCTTGTCCATCCTAAGGTTACCTGGAAGGGATCGCTCTTAGCAATAAAGCCGCCCATTGTACATTGTCTGTAATTGTTTTTGTGTTCCGTGATAAATATTCTTTTAATTCTTTGGATTACAATCAAATAATAGAGCTAACTGCAGACTGTTTATACATACCCGGATACCAGGGTTATCAGCATGGTGGACCTGGTTGACTGACGGTGTGGGTGGATTCAAATTATTGTTTAGATAAATGTAGGTAGAGAGGAAACTTGAATACAGTAATGATGGCTACCACACGAGTCGTTTCATTGTGACCTTCCTATAATATTAATACTTTAACATGGCGCAGCCGAGTGAAATTCCCTAAATGTGAAATAAATATGTAAATAAACTATCTGCAGTGCTACACAAGTGAAGAAAAGCTACAAAGTTAAAGAGATTGGAAAATAAAATACAACACGCTTCCACCATGGAGTCCGTATTGAAACCGCCGCAACCATTTTTATACGAAAACAACTTGGCCAATGTAACTTCTGGAAATATGAGCAAAGAATGGGATAATTGGAAAAAATCATTTAATATTTATTCGGAAGCGTGCGAGCTATCAAAGAAAGATAAAAAAGTGCAGTTGAATATATTATTACACGTCATTGGAGATCGATGCAGGGAAGTTTACGACCAGTTCAAGAACAAAGAGGAAATAAAGTCAGTTGAAGATTTGATAAAGAATTTTGATGAAGTATTTGTTCCAAAACGGAACGTTACGATAGAACGCCATATGTTTTTCACGAGAGATCAAGGCGAATTGGAGTCTTTGGAACAATACGTATTTGAATTGAACAAAATGGCGGCCAAATGTGAGTTTAAAGAGTTGTGCACGGATTTAATTCGAGATCGATTAATCTGCGGATTGAGGGATAATAGCCTACGTGAAAGACTGCTTAGAGAAATGGATTTGAAGTTGTCAAAAGCAATTGACATTTGTCGCTTGGCGGAATTGTCGCGAGCGCAAGCGGGCAATATAAAAACAGAAAATTCGGAACATCATGTTCATGGAGTAAATGCCAATATGGAAAAACAATCGCAATCAACGGATGTACACTGGGTTAGAAGAAACCAGCAAAGATATATGAGAAAACCTTTCGCCGGGCAAAATTCGTCGCGAGGTGGCGGCGGCGGAGGCGGCGGTGCTGGCGGGAGCTCAGGGACCAGTGGCGGCGGCCCACCGGGTCCGCGCTCTGGTCATGCTTTTCAGCAGCGTGCTGGTGCGAATAATCGTGGACGGTCGTATCAGAGTGCCGGTCTGATTATTTGTCAAAAGTGCGGTGTTAGACATAAGCGGTATGAATGTACAGCGTTTGGACAACAATGTTTCAAGTGTAATCGCATGAACCACTTCTCTAGGATGTGCAAAGCAGTGTATGCGGTACAGGACGAAGGTCATGGAGAGGCCATCGATCAGGTAATAAACATAAATAATTCTGATAAATGGTTGGCTCAGTTATTTATAAATAATTATCCAATTAAATTCAAACTGGACACAGGAGCGGATGTGAATATTATCCCTAAAAGATATTTAAAGTTAATAAGTGTTTCCGAGGGTGATTTAACAAATACATCAATAAAATTACATGGTTATTCGGGAAGCAAAATAGTTGTGATGGGAAAGTGTTACATGAAAGTGAATTACAAGCTAAATTATTATTTTTTGAAGTTTATAGTAGCGGATGTTGATTCAGTTCCCATTTTAGGTAAAGATGCATGCGAAGAGCTAGAACTGATAAAAAGAATAATGTCAGTAAATACAAATGAAGACAGGGTATTAAATGAATTTAAAGATGTTTTTGAAGGGGTTGGTTGTTTACCAGGAGAATATAAAATACAAATAAAAGAAAATGCTCAACCAGTCATACATCCACCCCGAAAATTGCCAATTGCTCTTAGGGAACAGGTAAAAACTAAATTAGAACAAATGCAAAAGCAAGGGATTATAGCAAAAGTAGAAGGTCCTACTGACTGGGTAAATAGCATGACAGTAGTGAAGAAACCTAGCGGGGACATAAGGATCTGTTTGGATCCCCGTGATTTAAATAATGTGATAAAAAGGGAACATTTTAAATTACCGACATTTGAAGAGGTTACTAGTCGCCTATCAGGGGCTACAGTGTTCAGTACATTAGATGCAAAGCATTCATTCTGGCAAGTTAAATTAAAAGAAACTGATTTATGTACTTTCAATACAATTTATGGGAGGTACAAATTTTTAAGGCTACCTTTTGGCATTTCATCGGCTTCTGAGGTTTTCCATAAAAAATTATATGAACATTTAGATGATCTTGAGGGAGTAATCCAATTTATTGATGATATTTTAGTGTTCGGACCTAATAAAGAAGTTCATGATCAAAGATTACAAGCTGTATTACAAAGATGCAGGGAAATTAATATTAAATTAAACAAACAGAAATGCAAAATAGGATTATCTGAAATTTCATATTTAGGTCACAAGATTTCAAAAAATGGAATATCACCAGATCCATTACACATAGTTGCTATAAAAAATATGCCAGTGCCATCTAATCTTAAGGATGTTGAGAGGTTTCTAGGCTTGGTTACATATGTTAGCAGTTTTATACCCAACTTATCTGAACATACAGCTATTTTACGTGAATTATTAAAAAAGGAAGTGGAATGGCACTGGGAAGAAAGGCATCAGAGATGTTTTGAAAAAATAAAAAGACTGTTAGTGAGTCCACCAGTATTACAATATTATTCACTAGATAAACCAATAACTATTTCAGTAGATGCTAGTAAAAATGGGTTAGGAGCATGTTTATTGCAGAACAATTTGCCAGTATCATATGCATCAAAATCATTAACAAAAACTGAACAAGCTTATGCACAAATAGAAAAAGAACTCTATGCCTGTGTGTTTGCGTGTGAAAGATTCTATATGTATATTTATGGTAGATCAGATATAACTATAGAAACAGACCATAAACCGCTGGTGAGCATCATAAACAAACCATTGGCAAATGCACCTCCACGCTTACAACGAATGTTAATGAGACTGCAACCCTATGCTTTTAAGCTAGTTTATAAACCAGGGAAATATTTATTCATTGCCGACACATTGTCCCGTGCAGTAGCTCCAACAGTATTGGAAGGCAAAGCTCAGAATGAAACTCAACCGCGTGATTACCTACACTTTAAGGCACAAGTCTGTGCGTTATCAGCAAGCAATCAACTGACTGACTCCCATCTAACAAAAATACAGAGATGTACTAAGGATGACAGGGAATTACAGCTATTAATTAAAATAATAAAATCAGGTTGGCCAGTGCATAAAAAAGAACTCGACAAAATTTTGTGTCCCTATTGGAGTTATAGAGATGAACTAACGGTTGATTTTGGAATAGTGTGGAAAGGCTCAAGAATAGTAATTCCAAATTGTTTACGACATGAAATGTTAAAAACCATTCATGCAGGTTATATGGGCCTAGAAAAGTGCAAACTAAGAGCTCGTGAAAGTATTTTCTGGCCAAATATCAATTCACAATTAGATAATTACATAAGCAATTGTCAAACATATGTCTTACACATAGAAAACAAAATACAAAGGAACCTTTGATAAATCATGAGATACCGGAAATACCATGGAATAAAGTAGGAACCGATTTATTTCATTTCAAGAACAAGTCCTATATTTTGGTTATAGATTATTTTAGTAAATTTATAGAAATAGAAGAACTCCAGTCATTACAATCCAAGGAAATAATAGGAAAACTCAAACGAATATTCGTAAGACATGGAATACCTCAGACAGTAATGACTGACAATGGTCCAGAATTTTCATCAAATTATTTCAAACAATTTTCAATACAGTGGAATTTTTCACACAGAACATCATCTCCTGGATACGCCCAGTCAAATGGACAAGTTGAGAGAGCAATACAAACAATAAAAAACTTGATGAAAAGGACTTATCATGATGATTCAGATTTTTATATTGGATATTTAGAGTATTTAAATACACCACTTAGTTCAGACATTCCCTCTCCAGCTGAATTGCTGTATAGTAGGAAATTACGAAGTAAATTGCCAAGGTCACCTGCATTATTTAATCCTAGAATACATACAAATATATTATCTAAGTTAAAAGCACGTCAAGTATCTCAGAAACAGTACTATGATAAAGGCTCAAGAGAATTAAAACAACTCACAATAGGTCAAAAAGTCAAAATTAGAAATAATAATCATTGGGAACCCGGAATAGTTCATGATATAATAGACTCTAGGTCTTATATGATAAGAATGACAACGGGGCGTTTGTTGAGACGCAATCGGAAACACATAATAATTGATTCAATGAATCGCGTTGATCCAAATCAATCCAAATACTCCCTATGTTATGATGACATTATGGACAGCTCTGTGCAATTACCCATACAAATTCCATCCAGCTCTAGTGTTGTAGTTCCTAGAAATGAATCAACTAAACATTTTACACGTTCTGGCAGGGAAGTGATACCTCCTGATCGATGGACCTACACAGTGGAAGCATCTCCCCGTCCCTCATAAAGTTTGTACCAACAAACCATGTTGTAAGAAATTAAATTATTTCTTTAGCACTTATGAACTAGTTTGTTATAAAAGATAATATTGTACCTATATGTAGATTAATTTGCATGTCTAGATTTAAATCAAAAATTTTGGTTTTGTTAAATGTTAAATAATCATGCATGAAGAATAAAATAAATGTAGTAATTAAATCGAATCAATCCCTATATAAATGCTTTGAAAAAATAAAAATTACATATTGATTAATAACCCATCAATACTACAAATGTATTAAATTAAATAAAAATAAAAACTAAACACATCATGTACCTAAATGTATGTATGTTATATATATTATATAAAAATGTATGTTATGAACTCAATAAATCTATAAGTCTAATTTAATTAAGCTAGGCTACACTTAATCAAAATCATGTCATTAAGCGTAGATCTTCTTGCTATTTTGTTAAGAGGAATGTAATGTATAATAATTAGTATTGCCTGTTGATTTCTCTTCTCACACAATGTTTGCCTACTTAAGTTTAATTTCCTTACACCATTCTTATTATTTTAATAAGGGGGTTGTGGGTGGATTCAAATTATTGTTTAGATAAATGTAGGTAGAGAGGAAACTTGAATACAGTAATGATGGCTACCACACGAGTCGTTTCATTGTGACCTTCCTATAATATTAATACTTTAACAGACGGGAGGCCCATTGCAGTCCTTACAATCACCACCCTGTCTGCCACCTTGACCACCACGGTTAAATCCGTTTAAAACCGTGTCCACTATCTTCAATGGTAGTTCAACCTGAAGCAAATTAATGAAATCTATACAGTTATAAAACGCCATTTAGACCTGACGCTAAAACGTTGAATGCTATGGTATTAAGATTTGAATTGAATAATCAATCGATTTAATGAAAAAAATTTAACAAAAAAAATTGACGACCTCTGTGGAGCGGTGGGCGAAGGTCCGCCTGCGACGCAAGAGGTTGCGGGTTCGATTCCCGCCTTGGGACAAATATTTGTACGATCTGCAGGTATTTGTTCCGGGTGCTCTGGTCGTTTTCTATGTATAATAAAAAATATCTATCTATGTAATGTATTCATATTATGTATATCAGTTATCTAGTACCCATAACACAAGCTCTGCTTAGCTTGGGGCTAGATAATGCTGTGTGAATTGTCCATCATTATTTGTTTATTTATTTAAGCGAGTTTTAAGAGTGAGGTCTGTGTTCACTAAACGATAATCGGACATTTAGGCAGCTTCATCGGTTAACGTTTAATGTATAAAAATTTGTGTAAAAAACGTCAAAACAATTGTTTTAAATTAAACCTAAAAATTGGTAAACTCGGGTCTAAGCGACTTTTTTTAACCAGCCAATCGATTTAAAAGAAGAGTCAGAATACCACCCATACATGCAAAACATATGCATGCCATGCCACACAGTCCATGGAGAGAGCCATGCTCGGAGTTTCTCTGAAGGATAGGAGTCGCAACGAATACATCCGACAGCGAACCAAGGTTATCGACATAGCTCAAACGATTGTCAAGCTGAAGTGGCAGTGGGCCGGCCATATCTCGAGAAGAACCGACAACCGCTGGGGTAAAAGTGTTCTTGAATTAAGACCGCGACTGAGCAAACGTAGTGTAAGACGCCCTCTGAACAGGTGGGATGGCGATTTGCGAAAGACTGCTGGCAGATGCTGGATGCGGCAAGCTGAAGACAGGGCGCTATGGCGCTCATTAGGGGAGGCCTATGTCCAGCAGTGGACAGGCTGATGATGATGATGGTCGACATACTACAATGCCAAACCAAACGTTTTCGTTCTATTTTACTATGAAAACTATCGTAGTTTGATGAAATTAATTACTTATCCAGGGTGTTCTTCCAACACAAATAAGGTTTGTAGTTAAGAGGCGAACCTAGCGGGTATGGTTGTTAAACTAAGCCTCAGTACTCACGGGATCCCCGTGCTAAAAAACTCGAATTATATAAAAAAATTAATTGGTTCCTTGAAGTTAAAAAACATGATTGAGAAAAAAGTTACAATAAAAAAAAACATGATAGTGCATGTTTTACACATCATACTGTCGAGATCTTAGGAACCCTGCCTTCTATTGAAGTTATTATGTTTTGTTTCGTAGGTTATCACCAATTATTTGGTTCCTTGAACCAGTTTCTTCATAAGTTGTGTAGTTTTCTTGTAAATAAGCAAAAACTTGATTTTTGCGCTTACCCCGTTCCGAAAACGTCTGCTCTGTCCCGCTTCTATGAACACAAAATCCTATGACTATTCTTTTCACAAAGTTGCGTGCATCACTTACATACGAGTAAAGTAAAACGAACTGTACTCGACTCCAGGGTGAATAGAAATGAACGAAATACTGGGGCAGGACATTACCTGACTAATAGCAGTGGAAGTATTCTTAGTCCGTGACTTCTCTACTGAGTCTCTATTCACCCCGTTTTACCGTAGTACGTAAAGAGTTTTCGCTCTGCTTTCATTATAAGTACCGGTCAAGAGTGGGAAGAATTCCCTGCGACTGTTTTTCAATGTGTAGATTACAATTTCGGAGTTTTTGAATCTCCACTGAATAAGTTCGTTTTGGGAGTGCTCATACTTAGGCCAAATCTTTACTTTCTTAGGTGAGATCTTTTGAATCAAAAATGAAAAAAAAACCGTAAAAAAACAAGTCAAAAAGTCAAATCAAGAAGGCGTATGAAGGAAAACCTTCGGGGCGTAGACCAGTCGGCCGCCCTAGGTATCGCTGGATCGACGAAGTCGAAGCCGATCTCCGCGAACTCGACGCCCACAGCTGGCGAGAGACAGCTCAGAACCGAGATGCCTGGAGAAGTCTTGTGTCGGAGGCCAAGATCCACTTTGGGTCGTTGAGCCATAGGAGTAAGTAAGTATAAAAACAGTGAAAATAACGTTTTTAGCCAATTAGAATCGATAAGAGAAAAGAAAACAACAAAAACTTACGATTTTCTTAACAATTCCTAAATGGGGCATGCTTGATACAGTCGAAGTTGCAAATATACAACAAAAAAATAAAAAATATAAATAAAATTTCATTTTGACCACCTATTTGACAATGTTGATAGTAATTAGTCAAATGAATATATTTTCAAATGTTTAATATTTTATAGGTTCGCCGACGTTAGTTTCAGACTCGTAAAATGAATTACCAGGTTTATAACTGTAAGATAATTAAGTTTATGTTCTGTTCATGCGGTATTTGGAATATAAAAATATTAATTATACTCGTGTTAGTTACCTACTCATATCGGTTTACTAAATATTGTTCTACCTACTCATATCGGTTTACTTACTAAGAATTGTTACTAAATATTTTCATCCTTATATTTTGCAATGGATTTCCTCAAAGTAACGCCTGAATCTATTATTTTCTACTAGAACAAGTTCACTTAGTGTCAATCAATTACCAATAAACCTGTAGAGGCTGAAGCCAATGTAGTATGGAATCTAGTAGAAAAAATTTCATTCATGAAGTTCGAGACCATTACCCATTACTTGCTTACTTTTTATCAGGCGTGTAAAGCGACGGGCAGAAACTTGTCTGTTATTATTTGTGAAATGAATTAACAAATATAAATACGTTATCTTTTATCCTGTGTGGGTGGCAATAGGGTGAGCTAAGGTTATCACAGGTGCTATCAACTTTTCAGTTTCTTAATGTTACCACATTAAAAACCTTTTTATAACTACATAAGTTCTGAGGCCATAGTCTGAGTTACTACAAAAAAAATTCGTTTAACGTAATCGAGAACCATTGATGTCTTCCACGAAAAAGGCTTAGAATGGTAGTAGACACAATCGAAGTGTAGCTAAAAAAATGCGATGAATAAGTCTCATTTTCCTATTCGTATGCGTGCTATGCGTGAAAGCACTAAAGTTGTAATTATGTTTATCAGCTCACTCATACTTAGATTTGTTATATCTTCGAAATCAAGAGAATTGTTGAGCGAGCGTCTTTTACCTCTATGATTGACGTGTTTGGATTAGACTTGGTACGCTCATACGATGCAAAGGAAACTTAGATTCGGTGCAAGTAATCCCCAGTGAATGTTTTCCTTTGTGCTCTTATTTTTCTTAAAGCACCAATTGAAGGCATTTCTGTGAGCAAGCTATGTTTGAGGTGCTCTATTTACTTACTTTTATAACATCAATGCCGCAAACGCGACTGCCGCTGTCATGTCAAAGTGCAACAAATCACTCAAAATCATACGAAAACTATCATCGAGCGTCTAAGAAACGACTGGATCGTTATCAAACTACGATAAGTAGTTCCTCTCGATCTGGTAGGGGCGCTACAAGGCGCCAAATGTATAGGAAGGAATGGAATTCGATGGAAGAATTCGAAAGATAATGCGTACAAGTCGTACTAGGGCCTCAGACTTTGTTTGGAAGGTCTTACAGGCACCGTCAAATATGAGTGAGTCTGTGTTAACCTTCCTCAATTACATACATTACACAAGTTAATAATATACGTTTACCTAAAATCGTTTACTGAACCAAGATAGCTTTGGTAGAATTGACGTGCTTGAATGCTCATGAAAAATAATAGAAAATAATACAACAATAATTTATTTATGTAATGATGATCAAAGTTTCATCAACCTCAGTCCAATGATTTCAAGTTCGAGATGGAAATACAGTCTCTATGTTTGTTCTCAATACAGTCTCTATGTTTGTTCTCGTCTCAGTCTATTTTCCAGCGGGCTTGGCTTGCCCCGCCACTTGAGTTGCTGGCCCAGTTTTCACAGCTGCATTTTGGATGTTTTTTCCCAATCTTTCCTGAAAATATAAAAAAATAATGGTTAGCAGGTTTTATGGCTGGCAGGGAAATAAGAAATATATATTTTTGACCAAAAAAATGGTAGAGAGTTTGTAGAGAGATCAAGAAAGTACCTATCGTTGAGAAAATTTAGTAAACCGGAAGCATTTTGTATCTACTTAAAAAATCTGGGTACTTGGTGTGAAAAATACCAGCGTAACCCAAATAAAAATTGTTAAAAGTTGGTACTTAATTCATAAGAGTAACAAGTAACTTACAGTATTTTTGAAAATCTTCCACCTTGGCTCTGGCGCTGCTATTGCCGTTGTCAATGCTACCACAACCACGAACACGAAGAAAAAGAGACGCGCGAAATTCATCCTTCTTATTTAAATTCAAAAGAATGTCAAGAACTGAGCACAATCTGTTATAAAATGGAGCGTTGAAGTTTGAATGATTTCAAAATCAAATGTCCAGATATAAATTCAAAAAGAACTTGCGTTCTCTGTGAAGTTGTTGAGTATTTCAAAGGCATTGTGTACCTTAGTACATTGTGATAAGACCTGACGTTAATGCGTAGAATGCAAACACAGTTAGGCCAAGATAACGCGTTGAAAGGTCAAGAAGAGGTCTGATAATGCTGAAACTCGTTGAGCTAGTGTTCTTTGTATACAGAGTTATTGGTAAATTAGTGACAATACGTGAACTGCAGGTCCTGCCCATCATCACAAACACGTTCGTAAAGGCGCCAAATTCGAAAAAAAATATTAAGTCGCCTCTGATACTAAATGATAAAACATCTTTGCCAGGAACCCAACGAGTTACTTAAGAGCGATCTTTCACTCTGATATCTTCTGTTAATTCAAGGCAGAGCTGTTTTTAAGTTGAGTTTCAAATAAAACCTCTTTAACGAACGATTATTGAATTGCGGGGGGTACCCATTACCAATACCAAAATTAAGAATTAAGACCTGGCGTCTTCACAAACGTGTTTGTGATGATGGGCTGAACCTGCAGTTCACGTATTGTCACTAATTTACCAATAACCCTGTATATTGTGAAGACCTATAAGAATAGGGTAGGTAACTTTAAACTTAAATTGACATCTCCAGATATTTGTTCAGGGTGTTCTTGGGAACACCCTGAACAAATATCTGGAGATCGTACAAACATTTGTTCCGAGGCCAGAATCGAACCCGCAACCTCCTGCGTCGCAGGTGGACCTTCGCCCACCACTTGACGTTCACCTGCTGCCTTATATCCAGCTGCGCATAGATACACTATACCAGAGTCAACAAGTTGGAATTGTTCAACCGCTTCTAAGCCATTGTTGATTGATGACATTTTGTTCCAAAAAAGGGTAAAAGAGTATTTTACTCTTTATGAGAACTAACCTAAAAATATTTTATTAAGATAGCAAGCAAAAAGCAGTCGGAAAAGGTGAAATGTAAATATGAAATGCAATTTTTTTCTTCATAGTCGATAGACCTACGTTTGACCACAATCTCATCTGGTGGAAAGTGAAGATGGTGGCCGACGGTGTATCACGAAGGTCTCTCTCTCCCCACTCTCTTGACTTTTGAACACGATTGAATAAGAATGTTGTATTTTTCTGTGGTTTATTAGATTCTTATTAAGACACTTTTCAAAAATAGGTGTAATACCCTTGGAATGCTCTTAAGAAAAGAAAAGAAAATAATACAAAAAATAATTTATAAAGCTACAAATTTATAATATCCTACTTATTTCTAAAAACTTAAAACAACAATTAGTTATTTACATTAGTTTCTTGAACCTCTTATGAAAGGACAAGAAAATGTAGTCCCTATGATTGTTCTAAATGCAGTCTATTTTCCAATGGCCTTCGCTTGTCCGACCACTTGAATTGCTGGCCCAGCTTTCACAATTCCGTCTCGGATGTTTTGTCCCACTCTTTCCTGAAAATAATTATAAAAATAATGGTTAGTAAAGCAGGTAAATAAATGGCAAATAGGCATTAAATAAAAAAAACAATCAGCAGGCTCAGTAGTAGGCCCTCGTTTCATTCTCTAACACGAAATTACGTGTTTCGTTTCGGCCACTTGATGTACCTTCTTTAATACACCGAATTAGAGAATTAATTTGCACAAAAAAACTAAACGAAATAAATGATTGCGTATTTTGGAGAGTTAAAATAGGAATCTGAGGTAATAAGCCTTTTCCCAGTAGTGGGACATGCCAGGTAAATATGTAAGTATAAAAATCTAGACTTATTTTTATGGTAAGCCTGCTCTCAGGAGAGTTTCAATGAGTAAATTAGGTGCATAATTGGAAGCAGTTTGTATCTACTTACAAAACTGAAAATTATTAGTGAAAGAAAATCAAATAATAATTGTATTGGTAGTGGAAACTTCATAAAAGCTGAAGTAACTTACAATTTTCTTGAAGATCTTCCATTTTGGCTCAGGCGCCGCCATCACCGTCGTCAATGCTACCACAATCGCGAATACGACGAAAAAGAGGCGCGCGAAATTCATCCTACAAATTTAAATTCAAACTAATAGAACGTCAAGAGATAAGCACAATCTGTTATCAGATGGAGCGTTGAATTTCGAATGATTCCAAAATCAAATGTCCGGGTTTATAAATGCAAAAGGAATCTGTATTCTCAAGGAAGTTGTTTATCACATAAAAGACATTGTGTACTTTATTGCGTTGCAATAAGACTCAGAGTTCATAAGTGGAATGAAAACACAGTTTTTCCAAGATAACGGGTTGAGAGAGCGTCAGGGAACCCCGGTACAGAATAATACGCAGTACGTTCTGAGTAATGTAAAGTCTCAGTGATGATGAAATTTATAAGGATTTTCTTTGTATTTGTGAAGGAAACCTGGAAAATAATGACAATTGGGTAGTTAACTTCAGTTGAAGGAAATTAGTAAGTTTTAACAAGTTTTAGAAGTGATTTTGAGACTCCGCCTCTATCAGTAATTGGTGGTTGGTTAGTAGGTAAGGTACTATTGAGTTACAAGAAAGTACTACCTAGTAATAGTAATTCAATGGTAGGTACTCCTTTTAAGAGTACTTTTCAACACATACAAATTAGCCAATATTATGAGTGCACTATCCGAGCTCGAAAAAAGATTGAATCATATAAGTGCTTCCTCGTTCGATCCAAGATTTTTGTACTCAATAGGTATTTTGCTCCGTTCGACCCAAAACATTTTGATTTAAGTTCCCCCTTTCTCCCCTTTTCTACCCACACCTACTTATTCCTAGTTTATATTGTTTAAATTCAAATAAATGACACAGTGCAACACTAAATAGAAGGGTAAGTAGATAAATAAAAATGTAGACTTATAATATTTTTATTCATAAAATCAGTCTTTACATAACAGTTACTTAAATAATTGACCACTAGTCTAACAAAAACACTAATCAACCTTTATTGTAATAAACATAATCAAATAACATAGATGTAAAAAATAGCACAACAATTTTCATTTGGGATGAAACTGATTTCCAATATCTTGTGCTCTACTAGATGTGAGGTAAGTAAATGTCCAGCATTATTAGCAGTTTCAAATGCCTGATGGTAAAAAAAAACTAAGATTTGGTACGTTTGTAGACATTATTATGATCCCCATCATACAATAGCCAAAAAAAAAACAAATTGTTCCATAATTGACGGAGAAAACGACGAAAGTACCTATATAAAAATAATATACATACAGCGAAATACATACCTACAGCGAAAAAGATGAGGTGATTTTTACTGCGTAGGTTAAAAAATAATACTCTACTTGCAGCTTACTTGGCACTCGTAAACAATTTTTTAATTATCTTCCCTCGTAAAACAGCTTTATTAAAATCTTAGATGATTTAGAAGTTATCTCTAGTTAAGGCCATAAAAAAACTCCCGATACCATTTTTTAGTTTGCACGTAATAACCAAACAATAAAAACTTAAGTAGGTTGATACAAATGTATCGGATGAGTAAGAATTTGATTAAAAGTAAATTATGTTTCATGGGGGAATCACTTATAGGTATTATACATAACTGAACGTTAGCAATAATGACCTCTATTGAACCATTGTTGTCTGCAATCCTTGCATTGTAAATGCAAACTCGTGCGTTACAACAATAAGGTTTATTTTCCTGTATAGGTCTTTATCATGCTTATAAACGAACGAGCAAACCTTGCCAGTGTTATTGTAAAGTATGCTTAGCAGGTATATTATTATGGCTTACATTAAGATGGCAACAACCACTTACAATTGTATTCAAATTAAAACCAGGCATACGTTTTGTACTACAAAGAAAGCGTCATCTAGTTGTAGCATCGTGTCTAGCTAAGACACCTACTTCCTTTTAAAGGTATATTAAATTAAATCACTAGGTGTTCTTATATCAGTTTATTTCAGGCATCATGAGAAATAATCCTAACCTAAACCTATTGGATATGTACTTCAAAATCACTACTAGATATGCTTATCCACACATACACATGATAGATTTCGTTTTATTGTTAAGTAGGATACGAGAACACTGTTACTGACTAGATTTATCTATCCTGACTGTTGTATTGATCTACACGACACAGGGAATCCTAGGGTGTAGATCAAGGTTCCTATGTTGATTGTTGTTTAATTGTCATTTTCATTTTTTGCATACTTTTAATGATACATTTTGGTTTTGAGTAAGCATGCAATAGTTATTTAAAAGTTTCAAATAAACGTTTTTATTATTTATTATTATGATGATAAGAGTTATTGGTTGGTGGGTATGGTTTTTTTTCGCGGAATTGTTACTAAATATTTTCATCCTTATATTTTGCAATGGCTTTCCGCAAAGTAACGCCTGAATCTATTATTTATCATACAAAAAGGAGATAATCATCAAAATATGTGATGATTTTGCGGAGATATCAGCAAAATTGTTGTAGCTGCCGTGATTTTTCAAAAGTGCTAAGTAGTTTTTTATTGTTTTTTAAGCTTGCCAAGATAAATACTTAATACCTGAGGAATAATTCTTTCATGCGATCATTTCGGGATCATTTTCAATACAATAGCAAAATGATTTTTAAAATCGGTCGTTATTTGATGAAGAAATCGACGAACATACATAAAAACATAAAGCGAACATAGGTAGTATGTTCGCTTCATGTTTTTTATGTACTTTAGTTCCTCCTAAAGTCGGTTAAAAAAAGTTGCAAAAACCGTGGACTCTACGGCTGAAGGTACTGTGAATTTTATTTGAGAAGCATTTGTAGGTATCTAACTAAACAATAACTAATATCCTAAGAAATTTCCGCACTATCAGGCTTATTACCGGGCGGTACTTTACATATCCCAGTACACACTACGTAATATTCTGTACCGGGGTTCCCTGACGCTCTTTCAACTCGTTATCTTGGCATCCGTTTTAATGAACTGAACGCTAGATCTTATTCCAATGCTGTAAAGTTCACAATGTCTAAACCACTTCCTGGAGTTCACCGATTCCTTTAGCATATAAACCTGGACATTCGAATATTGAATCAATCTGAATTCAAAGCTTCATCTGTACACAGATTTCGTTCATCTCTTGACGTTCTATATCTTTGAATTTAAATTTGAAAGATGAATTTCGCGCGCCTCTTTTTCTTCGTGTTCGCGGTTGTCGTAGCATTGACGACGGTGACGGCAGCGCCAGAGCCAAAGTGGAAGATCTTCAAGAAAATTGTAAGTAACTTCATTTTTACCTCTAACGCTACACAATTTTCCCAAAGTTCTAGTTTTTAGTTGATAGGTACCTACTACTTCTGGCTTAACACTCTGACTGCCATCGAAGCGACGGTGATAACTGATAAGGGACAGGGCTCGAATTCTGCTAACCAATCGCTTTACTATGATAAAAACCATCGTCATAGAATCGTCTATAGAGGAAAGAAACGCTATAAAGTGCATGCGGTATTAGTACACAGAGATATTGACAGAATGGCTATAACTTTGATTGATACTTTTGACAGGCGTCCCACCATTTATGATTTCTTTCATCAAAGGTAAAATGCCAATCTATGTCATTCTGAGACGATAGTACCATGGTTATTGTGAAGCGTGTAATTTAGTGGTAGGCCCTAGCTTATTATCGGGGGGGGTTAGGGGTCTGAGTTCAGCAGTGGACCATTATAGACTGTTGTGGTCCTCCACAACAGGGAGGGCTTAGTTCGTTGTAGTAGACCAACTTCAGCGATGTAACTCTCCAGGTCGCTTCGCTGAAGCTTGTCAGTGAACGCGCTAGAGATTTTGTCAATTAAACTTATTTGAAAGCATGCTCTATAGTATAGTTACTAGAGCCTAATTTAGTTTGTTTACGCCCGTCGCCGTCGAAACCAGTTGCTACCAGTGATTGTGAAAATTATCCGCTTAAGATACATTTTGTGACACACCTGAAAATCCCTCGCGGGTCAAACATATACGAGACAGACTCAAAATCAACCTTTAGGTATACAACGAGGAGATAATCATCAAAATATATAAAGATAGCTCTAAAAAGCATGCTCCATTATATAATTATTAGAGATATACATATAGATTATTAGCTAGATATTAATTAAACACTGTTTTATTTATTCCAGGAAAGAGTAGGACAAAACATCCGAGACGGACTTGTCAAGGCTGGCCCTGCAATTCAAGTGATAGGAGAAGCGAAAGCCATAGGCAAATAGAAAATAAGGACGGTCATGGAAATGGATGAATGGATGGATGGATCCTTTTCTTGCTTAAGACTCAGGTTCAAGAAACTACAAAATAATCTTTATTCACGAAGAAAATTTCAATCAAATAATATATATACAAATTAGAACTAGTATTTAGAATTGATACAATTGAGCTTACTGCAGACTGTTGCAAACCATCTACAGGTAGCTCAACTGATCCATATCAATACCAGACGAAAGCGTCTTCAAGACACTGCAGGTGGCTACATTGCCCCGCTGTATAGCAATGCTGATGCACTGTGCCAGATACTCACCAGCTTGGGTCACGCGTCGTTTCAACTATAGACGTCAAATAACATAAAGAAAAAACGACTTCACTTAAAAACTATATCATTAAACCAAAATATTCAAAAACCCAGTTTGACCCTATTTGAACCTTTACTTTTGTCTGTACAAAAAGCCTGTAAATAACTCATTTTTGCTTTAGCTTAATTAGAAATAGGTTATTATAAGTTTGTATTTTAATAAATTATTGTTTTGTACATTTGTAAGTATTATGTATTTTTTTACACTCCTAAGTGCTCACCCTGAAGAAGTCCCTCGTTAAGGGATGAAACGTTGGTGTTCTTCCAACACAAATAAGGTTCGCTGTTAACCCGCTCATATTCACAATGACCTCTCAAGTGCAGTCAAGTTAACTATTTTAGCAATGTAGGCTGAGGTACCTAGATACAGTTGTTTTTAGAAACCTAAGTAGAATAACGTAGTATAGGACGCCCTCCGGCCAGGTGTGATGACAACCTGCGAAAGACTGCTGGCAGATGCTGGATGCGGCAAGCTGAAGACAGGGGCCTATGGCGCTCATTAGGGGAGGCCTATGTCCAGCCGTGGACTAATATAGACTGATGATGATTACTTTTGCGCCACCCGTTAAAACAAAGAAAGAACCATCAAAATCTACTAAGAATTGACGAAGATTTCACCACAATAATAATCAGTAAATCATTTACTACGGAACAAAAACAATTTAAATACATGGATATAGAATGGAAACGATGCCATCTGCAGAAGTTTTAAAACTGTGTCGCAGATGACAAACCGCTCTCCTCCGAAATTAAGATGGAAACTGTTTCAAAAAGCATAATATGAAATTAAAATAATATAGGTAAGTGAGCTATTTTACAGAATATTAAATACTTATAATAATTTAGTTTTAAGAACAGTAAAGTTTTCAAAATTGTTGTAGCTAGTCGTGAGTTAGTCAAAAGTATTATTTATGTTGTTTAGTATGCTTGACGGGATCAATAGGTACTCATCCCCCGGAAATATTTTTTATGGGATACATTTTGGATCAGTTTCTATACAATAGTGAAATAATTGACTAACGCCCGAATACTTACTAAACGCTTCTTACATTTGAGCACGTCTCAAGTCGTGATTTTTTGACAATTTTTGCTTAAAAATCTGTCAAAAATTGGTCGCTTGAAACGTGCTTAAATCTGAGTTGGCTTTGAGTATTCGGGGGTCAATCTCTTAGCTTAACATAGACACATAAATAAAACTTGTACTCAATATCCCTCAAGAAGCCGCAGGTATGAGCCCTCCCGACTAAACACAAGTGTAAACTTAGAGCGAGGAGTCACTTTGACGTTGAAAGCTTAAATTCAAGTACTACCTAATTTTAGAGTATTTTAACTGTACAATAGTTTTAAATACCTACCTACTTGTTAACCTTTTTTATGAATAAATATTTTTATTAATTATTATCATTAATTTTAAAAATCGGTCTATGTTTAACGGAGTTATCGACAAACATACATAAAAATACATACAGTCGAACATAAAACCTCCTCCTGAAGTCGGGGGGTTCAAACACAAATAAAACAAAATACGATTGCGTTCTCATATAATTTTTCGAAAAAGTTCTGTATTGACGTAGATATGGTTTAATATGTAAGACTCGTCTTATTGTATCTGAAAACAAAACTATAATTGCTATTAATTATTTGGGCATTATTTTATTCGGGAGCTCAACGGACTACGAAAGAGTACTGAAATTGCAAAAGCGTGCCATAAGAGTGCTATTAAAAGCAAAATATAGGGACTCATGCCGCAATCATTTTAAAAACCTTAGCATACTTACATCAGTGGCAGTATATATAATGGAGGTCATTTAAGTACGTCAGGCTAAATTTAGGCGATTACACCATAAGAGGGGGCAGTAGTAAACGCGCCACGTGAAATAAAATGATGCTAGAGCCCATCCAGTATCGACTCAATATGCAAAAAAAGCTGCCTAAAATAATGGGTCAACAACTTTACAATAAGATCCCTTTAGAGTTAAAGCTAATTAAAAATGAAAACAGATTCAATCTAGAGTTAAGAAAACTTTTACTTGACAAAACGCTGTATAGCATCAAAGAGTTTTTGGAAAATGATTACAGTCAATATTGCGTTCAATTCGTAAAAAAAACACCTGACATCTCCGTAACATCACCTAATCTTGAGTGATAAGAAAAGGCACTATTATGATTTTAAGATAATTATGTACATTAACATGCCCCTATACAGCAACATTGTATTTAATTTTATCGTGTTGGACGAGTCATAGCCTCAGCATAATTAAGGTATATATTGTACACTTTTTATATGTTTGACTTATGACAATAAAGAAATCTGTATCTGTATCTGTATCTGTAATTAAATGTGTCTTTTATACGTGTCTGTGAAAATTTCAACTGTCTAACTACATGAGTGTTCATGAGATACAGCCTGGTGACAGACAGACAGCGAAGTCTTAGTAATAGAGTCCCGTTTTTTTCCTTTGGGTACGGAAACCAAAAAACTAGAAATTAACTTCGCATCCCTTAGTTTTAAACAATTTTGCGGGACACTTATTAATCCCTCGGGAAAATTATTTTTGGGACTACCTCGGGATCCTCTATACCTACAACTGCAAAAAATCATCCAAGTCAGACGAACATACATAAAAACACACATACAATCAACGTAGAATCCTAATTTAATCGAAGTCGGTTATAAACGAATTCAGACGAAAATAAGAACGAACCGTATCTCGTAATCTCTGCCCGCGAGTTTGTTTTCTTTGAGAGAAAGAATGCGTTACTACATAGGTAACGTAATCTGTCAGTACAATAAATAAGGAAGCTCCCGTTTGTCTCGATATTTTTCGAGTCGACATTATTATTATATTATATTATTATATTTTATATGGGCCGTAGTTTTTAAGTATTTTACATCCTGTACTAGACTAACGTTGCCTGAAATAAATGTTTTATTATTATTATTATCGCTTATTATTATAATCACTTTTTCTTATAGTTCCTAAAATGATAATTCTTTTGCAAGATTTTCAACATTAATTGAACGGGTGCTAAACGAATTTAAAAACTAAGTATATGAAAAGAATACCGAAAAAAAACTTTACAAAAATTACAACAGTTCATAGTAGGTACAATTGAAGTGCAAACACCTCAAAGTGATTTATTTTGTTTAGACTTTAGACCCTAAAGGACTCTTGGACATGTCCCTATTCGAAAAAGCTCATCTTAAAAATATCACATTATCTAAGAGGATAAAAAAGCTTGAAACGGGTTTTGTTCTAATGAGAAAAACAACAACTAGCAGGATAAATGTATCTTCGTCGCTTACTTGAGTCTACATTCCGAAGGGATAGAATAAAAAACCATTTTATCCGTGTAAAATTTTAAGAATTTGATATACCTAGACTTTTTGATTTTGGACACAAGAATACAACATAGTAAGTTAAATATATATATACCTATACACTATTATTTTCAGCATGGTTTCTCTGGGACTGGCTTGCCTGGGACAATGATGGGGGGGTCAATGGGTGCATTGCATTTACTACAAATGCCCGCGCCGCCGCCACCGCGGCCGCCACCACCGCGGCCGCCGCCACCATTAAAAATCTTCTCAAAAAAATTCAATGGTTCTTCCTGTGGAAAAATAATTTTCGATGACATATTCAACGTAATTCATAGTTCTTTACTAATATTATAAATTCGAATGTAACTTTGTCAGTCTCATCTATCTGTTTCACGCTTAACGGATCTCACTGAAATTTGGCAGGGAGCTATATGGTATCCCGAGGATGGACATAAGCTACTTTTTATCCTGGAAAAGCACGTGCAAAGCCGCAGGCAGAATCTAGTAAAGAAATTAGTGAAATTCAATCTGAACAAGAAATTCAATACTGCGAGAGAAAAAGTTTAAAATATTGTTACCTTTTTTCTTTTGTAATTATAATAGCTTCTATTTGATAAAAGTTTGGAATTATATATTAGGTACCTACTTTATTCTTACAGAAAACTTACTATTCGCTCAAATCCAAAATGAGGCATGCTTGACACAGTCGTAACTGCAAAAATGCAAAAGACAATGAAAATTTTCACGGAAAATTTCATTTTCAACTTGCGGAAACAAATGCTTTTTCCTGTGAGTTTTTGTAAAATTAAGTTATTTTCTATTGGTTTACCATTTTAAAGGTTCGTGATCGTTAGTTTTAGTGTCATAAAATTAATTGTCGGCAAATAAAATTTTAGATATAAAATGTTATGTTATTTTCATGACAGGTTCATGCGAAACCTCTGAAAAGTGTCTACTTTTAGATACCTACTTAAAGATTGAAGTGAACAAAAAATCAAAGTGGTCACTTTATTTCCTAGTTTTATATTTATGTTATTTGTATTTTGTGACGTGTCCAAGAGTCCTGTAAGGTCTAAAGGAAATAAAGCACTTTGATATTTGATTTAGATTGTAAGCAACACAATAGTTATTTCTTGTTTCGATATCCAATGATACAGTCTTCAACTTCTATTTATTAACTCTACATTGTTTTTTCTTATATTTTTTTCAATATTGAGAGTTATCATTTTAGAATTCACTACTTATTACAAAAGTTTTAATATTTTTAGGCATCCCTAATTTATTTCATAAAGACATGCGATTATGTCGTGCTTCATAAAATTTTAATTCTCACATCACAATTTCATCATCATCATCAGTCTATGTTAGTCCACAGCTGATCATAGGCCTCCCCTCACGAGTGCCATAGCATCCTGTCATCAACTTGACGCATCCAGATGCTGGATGCGTCGAAAATTTAAAGCAACATTAATAATAAACCTAAGTCAATTATTTCTATTATAAAAAGACTACCTGTCCAACACGGGATCACATTTAAATTATTCAGACAAACAACAATATTAGTCAGACAAACAACGAACCAAGCAAGTGCCGGCTTGCAACCGGCAACACATCCGGATCCGTAGGCGACCTTAGTCGGCTCTTACGACATCTAAGGGGTGTGGTGGAGGGTCAATTTTTACGCTTCGACCGCTATGCCACGGCCAACCCAGAAACTCTACAAACAAATAGGTATATAATTATGTAAAAGTATACCTCTTAAATATAACTTCCTCCACTTGTTATTTTTTTTTTAAACTTATGCCACAGTACTATTTTCATCAAAAAAAATCTCATAATAAATTTCGCCGCTAACTAAGTTACTTTGCCACACGTTTCACAAAAGTTTATAACTTTCTTGACGTGACTTCGTTCTACAAATTGCCTTCATAATTTTGTCGAGCAATTCTTGCGCATTGCTTTAATATAAAGGGATTCTCAGAAGATTTTTGATATTGTCATTGTCTTTGAAGATGCGGCTTTTCAAGCCTGGAAATTGACATGTCAAAACATTCCTTTGTTACAATTTCCTTTCAAGATGACATTTAACTTGATTTTCATCATCAATGTTAATTTTATCATCATCGTCAGTCTATATAAGTCCACTGCTGGACATAGGCCTCCCCTAATGAACGCCATAGCGCTCTGTCTTCAGCTTGCCGCATCCAGCATCTGCCAGCAGTCTTTCGCAAATCGTCATCCCACCTGGTCTGCGTGCCCTGGCCTGTACTTGGACACTCATGGTGGCGGCTTCGTAGAGACATCTCAGCACCAACTTTTTGTATAATTATTAATTTACATAGCTTATATTGTATTTAAACCTACGGAGTTTTATGTCCAAACCAAGTCTCTAAATATTTAAAATTAAAAAAACATTGACATTAAAATGTTTAGGTAGATCAAAACCAAAAACCGCTCTGAACATGTCGGGTTTTTGAGTGAAGATCGCAACCCGGCAAACTATAATTTTCGAGATACTGGTGGCAGATACTAGTGTGCCGAGCCTAGTGTATCACGCACGGCGTAAGAATCGACCCCCCGACTCAGCCCGTGGATATCGTAAGAGCGGACTAAGGGAACCTACCCGGGGAAGGGCAGCAGCTTCCCTCTGTATAAATTTAACACCTCTACTGCGTGTTCTCGTTCGTATCCAGTGATTGTTTGGGGGAGGCACGATTAGCGGTGGACGTATGTGTTCTGGGGAGGAGGAGGATGTCCAGCAATGGACTATTATAGGCTGATGATGATGATGACGCCCGTTTTACTGTAACACTCGCCACGCTCTAATGTGTGCAAATAACACGTCTATTTCAAGGTGCTTGAGCACAACGCCGTCATTACGTCAATGTAAACACTTTGACGTGTGCCAGATTCAAGTCGATCGTTTGATTTTGCTTTTCTAATGGCACAGGGGCATTGCTTACACAAACAGAATAATGACGCCGTTTTACCGTCATACCGTTTTCCAATTTATAATAATAATAATAATATATTTTTATTTCAGACACATGTTCCATATGAAATATTACTTAAATTAGATTAAACTTAAAAATAAGTCAGGTATCAAGAACACAACATTAATACTATTTAATCATCGATCAAAAATGTCCGGCTTTGCCGGCCCCCCTTAGATTCACAATGCGCACGCCACAACCTTCAGTAGCAAAAGAGAGACCATTTGACATGTTAGGGAAGCTTTTCAACTAGTGTCATTTTAGCGTTCAGACAAAAAGCATGGGTACAAAAAATGCAAGAATCACTCGTCCAAAGTGCTGAAAAAGGATGGAATTTCTTATTTTCAGTAAGTTTATATATACTTTTTACCCGTATATTGAGATGTGAGTCATATACTTGTGAAATCAGCATAAAATATTGTTGTTTGGTTTGCCTATGTTAAAATATTAATTTTGTTCTAAATTGATAAATGGAGAGGCTATTTCTTCTAAATTTTTTTTTTCATTTATAGTATGTATTAATATATTTTTCATAAAAATAAGTTTAATATTACTAGTTGATGATTTTTAAAATAATTAGTTGGCCCGCCCTAAATTTTCATTTGCGTAGACTCTCTAATAAAAGAAAGACTAGGTTCTTACCTACCTACCAGAAGTATGAATTTATAAAACGTTTATTTTTTTCCCGTAAAAAAAACTCGTGCAAAGCCGCAGACAGGAACCAGTTCTTTTTAATCTAGAGTGCCTGCCTGAAATTGTATTGTAAGTTTAAATTATTGTATGTCTGAAATGACCCTTTTGTATAAATACCTACTGTTGAGACACCAATTTATAGTTTCATCAATAAATGATTCGTTATCTTTACCTGAATTCTGTTAATTAATCATTATAGAAAATAAACTGAGTAGGTAGGTATATAATTCTCAGGTAGGTACCTACCTACTTACAAAATAAAATAAAATGAATTCGACTCCACCAATCTCTTGTTCCGTATGGAAAAAACTTGTCAGGCTCTGCGCAAACTGTCTGCGTCAAAACAAAACGAACCCAATTTTGAGTGACATTTTTGTAAGGCTCTAGGTATCTACGGGGGAGGCCGCGAACTCCTTATTTTTGATCGAAGTATTTAATACAATACAAACTGTACCTACCTATGCTGCCCTTCTTACGATAAACAGCGTAGGTAACATTTTTTGCGAAAATGAGTTATTAGCATATTTGTAATCAGCTAAGCGAGATCTATCTGGAAAAATTATCCATTTTTCTGTATGTTTGATAGAAATAAAAAAAAACATAAGTATAAACATCGTACGTGCACAATTTTCACTTTATTTCTAAACATAAACAACGTATTGTCCACTACGCTCAGAGATTTTAATCAATCTCCTAGTCATAAGTATCGCACGATCACTAACGTTGTTTATTATAAGCAGTACCTTCAACTGTCGGCTCAACTTACAAAACATAATGATTATATGAGCCACTTACGTTGTTTATACCTTGTACTTATTTAAGAAAGATTAACAATATTCTAGAAATAAACATAGTACTATCTCCTACGCTCTTTATTTGTTGCATAAAATCGTTATTTTATTGCGTTATTCTATAAACACACAACGCAAGTAGCGCACATACGATGTTTATGTCTGGTAAATACAATACAGAAACGGTGGGGCGGTGAGGTAATCGGAGGGGAGAACATTACTAACAGTGAACAAAAATATCATTCGCGCGGCGAGTAAGGTGCTAGGTGGTCGTCGTCACTTTGCGGGAAGTTTGGCGCCAAACCCTGGTGAGTTTGAATTTTAATTTACCAATATTTATAAATGTGAAAGTTTTTCACTCGGTTTGTCTGTAAAAGCAGCTGCACACTGAAACTGGAAGCGAAAGCTCGTGTTAGTTGTATCTTAAGAGTTTACCACCACATCCCTGGCCTGCGGCCAGTAGTCATTCATAGAATACAATTCGTATGCCTTAGCCTCCAGTTTCTGTGTGCGGCGGTTTTTTAAAAGTATGAAAGGGTAAAACATAAATAAACACATACCGTGTTTATTTATGTTTACCCTTTCACGCTTGTAAATCTCTACTCTAATAGGTAGGTATGTCCTATATGCAGAAGGAGTAGGGCTGAACACAGATAGGTATTACACTGTATTATGTACACGACAAACAAGTAGGTAAGTAAACGAAATAATTCTAGACACGGCGTCCATAAGCACTTAAGTCATTTTTTTCTCGAAATGCTAAAAACTGACAGGGCTTTGCTTTTTGTATAATCCTTCGACGGCAATAAGCAACTAAGTCACAGGGCTTCAATTCGCGAGCCGGTAGTAATACGCACCAAACAACTTATGTTTTTGGAACACTTCTAGTGCCGGACCGTAAGCACTTAAGTCGACTTAAGTACTTTTGTTCGTTATAGTTTTATTATTGTTTTTGACTTCAGCTATCTGACTTAAGTTGTTTCACCCACAAGATCCTCGACCTACCCTTTATTTTTTGTTAAAATGCATTATGGCCATTAGAAATTCCAGGATTTTAAGAAGTGAAGTGCCTTCGTGAAGATTTTGTTTTGAGCCACCATTATAAATAATTCTGACCCATGCTGTGGTTGTGTTGTGCAATTAATGATAATGTTATAAGTTACTATGGAATCGAGAGGGAGAAAAATACTAAACCTTGTTATAAATACAAAAAATACAACTACTGGTACGTATTATCATATTTTTTTTAATAAATACTTACATTTTAATTTAGCATTTGTTATTTAGTCTAATGTAAAAATAGGAGTAACATTTTATGAAAATTTTTGAATGATAAATTTACTAAATACCTAATTGATTTATTTAGAGACCATTATTATTTTTCAAATTTTTTATGCGAATAACATAGCTCTGTATTATTTTAGGTGACCATAGTACAACTACTACTGTGCAACCAAGTACATCTGGGACGCAGAAACCAACAACTTCTGTCGAGCCACAAAACGAACAGTCTGACGTTGACCACGTGACAATAATTCAAAAATCATCAACCAGCCCTAGTCTGCTCACAGAAGATACCGCTGTTTATAGTGATCAAAGTGTTTTTATTGATCCTGAAGCAAGCACATCAGGAACTCAAACACATACAGCTCCTGATGAAACACCCAGTGACTTTTCTAGTGATGACTCTGTGCCTGACCCAACATACTCTGTGCCTGACCCTACACGCACTGAACCAAGTCCCAACCTATCTGCAGAAGATGAAGAACTGCCACCATCTCTACCTCAACAATCAGTACATAGCCGAAAAAGAAAACGAGAAAGTAAATTGAAGCGCAATCTTGGTCTTTCGTATGTGACGGCTTCTGGGAAAAATGTAGAAGAACGCAAAATGCAGGAACTACCTAATTGTCGAAATAAATGCCGAGAAAAGATAAGTAATGAACAACGTGCTGTAATTCATAAGGAATTTTGGAATCTTGGGTCATATGATTTGAGAGCAGCTTTCGTTTCATCTCTAATCACCATCCAGGAAAAACAAACAGAACGACATCGTGTCGAGGATCCTGAACGGCAAAAATTTAGACAATGTACCTACAGGTATCATTTAGACATTAACAGTGAAAAAATATCCGTATGTCAAGGTTGCTTTTTAAAAACCTTGGCGATAACGGATAATTTTGTTAAACTGATAGGTTTAAAGAAACGCAGCACTTCCAGTGGAATAATTCAACCAGATAAACGTGGAAAGAAAACTCCAGCAAATAAACATTCAGATCTAAAGATTCTTGAAGTGATTAGCCATATTAATTCCTTCCCGTTATACGAGAGCCACTACACAAGACGAAAAAGTAGCCGAAAGTATTTACCATCACACTTAACAATTTCAATCATGTATTCTTTATATAAAACGTCTCATGAAAACCCCGTCAGTGACAAAATTTACCGAAGAGAGTTTCATAAATTAAAGTTGAGTTTTAAAAAGCCAAAAGTTGACACTTGCCACCACTGTGACATCATTAAAATGAAGATAAGTGTCGCCAACGACGAAACTGCAAAATTAACCCTTGAGGCGGAACGTGAGTCACATTTGCTTGCAGCTGATATGGCTTATAATGAAAAAAAGTCTGACAAAATGACTGCATCAATAGACAAAACCATTAAGTGCCTTTCTTTTGATCTCCAACAGTGTCTACCTACTCCAGCTTTAGAGTCATCCGTAGCTTTTTATAAAAGGCAGCTTTGGACATTTAATCTTACTGTGCACGACAATGCAACGGGATTGTCTACACATTACATGTGGCATGAGGGAATCTCGGGTCGAGGTGCTAATCAAATAGCATCTTGTTTATTCATCCACCTCAAAGAACTGCCTCAGGACATTTCTGAAGTTATTTTGTACTCCGATACATGTGGAGGTCAAAACAAGAATACCCACGTAGCCGCAATGTTTACATACCTGATGACACTGAAACCCTCCTTAAAAAAAATTCATCACAAGTTTATGGTACCAGGCCACACTCACATGGAAGTGGATTTAGATCATGCCATCATTGAGAAAAAAAAGAAAAAATCTGCTATTCAAGTATATCACCCGCATGACTGGATGCAGTTAGTAAGGTCGAGCAGTAAAAAGTTTACCGTGCACGAAATGCAACAAGCGGAGTTCATGGACTTTGCGAGTTTGCTAAAAGGGCCACTAGTAGCCCGAAAAAAAGACACTTCAAACAATGTTTTTAAATGGCATGATGTGAAGTGGCTGTGCTACGAGGCGGACTTTGGAGTAATAAAATATAAAAACTCACTTTCCAGAGATGAAGATTTTAAAGCCATTAACTTCAGAAGGAGCACACGAACCGGCACCATAAATTTGACTGTTTCACCGATAACAAACAACCCAGTGCCAATAAGTATGGAAAAAAAACGAGACATAATTTCGCTATTACCTCTCGTACCGGAATGTTTCCACCATTTTTACAAAAATTTAGCAACCGCTGCAGATGCTAGGAACGTCGACCCTGATTTGCAAAGTTCTGAAGATAGTGATTAATTTTTTTATGGATTTGTTTTTGTTGATTAATGTTTTACGCATTTTTATACATGCTCAGTTATTAAAAAATTTAGTAGGTATAATGACTTACTTATATTGTAGTTTTGTAGTTGGTAAGGCGTATGACTTATTATTTGAGATCATTATGTGATATGACTTACGTGTTAGAAACACGTAAGTCATGTCTCATTACCTATTTATAAGCGGTCAAACAAACTTAAGTCAGATTTTATTATGTACTAATAAACATAGAGTAACTAGTTTAGTTTGGTGTATAGCTAATTACTAAGTGACTAATAAAAAATAATAATAAATACCATCTCAGTAGTTTTTTTTTATACCAGACATTAAAAACATCGGCCTGTAAACTTTTCAAGATACTCGATTATTGACTTAAGTGCTTGTGGCTTCCGGGTCTAGAATTAAGGGCTCAGTCAGGCGGCACATGGTCTACGCGTGAAATCTATTTATAGCTGTCGCTCGCGCGGTGCAAGGTGACGAAGCCTGCCTAGTGCAGATTCGCGGTCTGGACGCATGCGGCGTGGAGGCTACTAACTCGTATCGTAGGCCTCTCTCCCACTCGTGCGCGGGCGCGTAGATTCAATTGCATAGAAATAAGAATTACCGTCTAATCGTTTGCTGTGTAAGTTTGTAGGTATCTAAATAGGTAGCCTATTACATGACCCTAGGTAGTTATCACCACGCGTAGGTACGGCGAGTAGAGACGAAGGCACAAGTAGATGAAGTTAGTTATATAATTTATGTTTTCCTTTTCACGCCAATGTCTCTAACTAAGTAGTTATCACCACGCGTAGGCACGGAGGGTAGATACGAAGGAACTAGTAGATGAAGATGTATGTTTTTTTAACGTCATTGTGTAACAGCCAGGCAGGTGAGTTAGGTACAATTATAGCTTTATTTCTACAAATAATTTATAGTAGTGGACATTATAAAAAGTGTGCATATTTCACGATGAAGATTAGAGTAGATAGGACGAAAAAAATAAGTACGTAAATAAAATTACTTTCGTATTTATAAAATTAGTTACTCGTAGATATGTTTAAAATATTCTATTATTAACAACTAACCTAATGTGTTAACAGGATTTATATAATTTGCAGAAAATGGCTGCTAGACGAGACAAAATACTAGCGATAGTGAAACAACGAGAATCAATAAATAATGATTTAAACACTACCGAAAATGATAAGGCGAAAAATCCCGCAAATGAAAATCCCGACAATGAGATGGGCATTGATTCTCTTTTATGTAGAGAAGAATTACCTACATCTGATATCGAAGATGATGTAATGAGGGAAGACATTGACATATGGCATAACTCTGATGATAGCTACAACGATAAAGACTATATACCTTATTCTGACGAAACCACGGATGATGAAATTTTGGAGGAAAATATAACTATTTCAAAAACTTCACTGTTAGCGAAAAAACTACAATACACCGCCAAAGAACTAGGTATAGCAAAAAACCAACATGCCACAGGACAAACAGTAGAAGCAGCACAGAATAACGCAGAAGGGGATCAGAACAGCACGTTCGATCAAGAAGCGGAACACCAAATGATAGAAGAGGAAAACAACAATGACACTGAGCAAAGTGTTGGCGAAAGGGAAAGAACAGACGAAGAAAACCAGGTACAAAATCAAATTATCTTACAGGAAGAAGCTACAACTAGTAAGGGTTTCACGAAATCTGGAGAACCAAGAAAAAGAAAAAAGTACGATGAATCGATAGAAGAAAGAAAAATCAGGAAGAAAAGAGAAGAAGAAATAAAATATATGCTAAAAGATCCATGCAACATCCTAACATGCAAAAAAAAATGCACCTCATATATCACCGAAGAGCAGAGAAAAGAAATTCATGATAAATATGTAAATTTAAATTTTGAAGCAAAAGGCCTTTTCATCAAATGCTCGATAGACACAAAAGCAGTACAAAGAAGAAAAGTGACAAGCAATGAAAAGAGGACAATTACTTATAAGTATTACATGAATGCAAGTAATTTACAAAAAACTGAAGTCTGTAAGACATTTTTTTTGACGACTCTTGGGTATGAGGCTAATAATGATAGTAAAATTAAAAGTGTGATGAAAAAAGACGTAGATAAACAGAAAAACTTGCGTGGAAGCTATGAAAGAGTTGAAAAAATAGACAAAGAAATTATAAAAGACCACATCAAACAATTTAACCCTAGTGTTTCCCATTATAGACGAGAGCACGCCCCAAACCGCTTGTACCTACCCAGTGACCTTTCAGTTACAGCGATGCATAAACAATTTATAGAACAAAATCCAGAAGCTAAGATTTCATTAGAGTCGTATAGATTAGTAGTCAAGAAAGATATGAATATATCATTTGCCCACTTGGGCCATGAAGAATGCGAAACATGTGCAATTTTTGAGATACATGACACTAATCACAAAGATAACCCGGACAATACATGTGAGATCTGCAACAATTACATTACTCACAAAAAAAAGTATGAAGAGTGTCGTTCCGAGTACCAAAATGATGTTAAGACTGCAGCAGAGGTAACAACTGACGTTTTTTACTCTGCTGATTTACAAAAAGTCATTATGCTGCCTAGGATAGACCAGTTTAAAGCCGCTATATTCTGCCCACGGATTATAGCATTTAATGAGAGTTTTGTTCCTCTGGGCAAGACAACATTAGAGCATGTGCCCTTTGCAGCGCTTTGGAACGAGACTGTGTCAGGCAGAAATCAAGAAGATATCATTTCCACATTTTGTTTGTTTGTCTTACATAAACGAGATGCTGAAAATATAACTATTTGGGTTGACAATTGTGCAGCGCAAAATAAGAACTGGGCTTTCTTCTCATTTTTAGTAGAAATTGTAAACAGTGACATAATTAGCGCTAAAACAATTACTCTAAAATATTTTGAGCCTGGACATTCATTCATGTCTGCCGACTCCTTTCACCATCAAGTCGAGCGATCGCTGAAGAAGAAAGGAAAAGTGTACGATTTTTCTGATTTCGTACATAGCGTTCAGGTGACGAACTCTGGAAAGAACGTTGTGAAAATTATGGAAATTTCCGACTTCTTCTCTTTCCAAGATCTGGCATCGCAACATAAACTGAGAAAAATGGAGCCTCGGATTTATTTGAAGGATATGATGTGCATTCAAGTCCAACGAGGACTCCTTAAGATAATGTATAAGACTAGTCATGCCGAAGAAAATTTCACTGAGCTTGATTTTCTTCAAGTGAAGATATCCAAATCAATGGAATTCCCTCAAACAGTAGCTAAAACAGAACCAAGGGGTATTGATAAAGAGCGCAAAGCGGCAATAATAACAAAACTTGTTCCACTAATGCCGACAAATAGACGAAATTTTTGGTATAATTTACCTATTTCAAGTTCGCCTGTAATAGATAACTAAAAAGCTGAAGATATTTAAGTATTAACTACTATAATAATTTAAACGGTGAAGCACCAACATGTTTTCATAGCATTTTAAGCTTTTGACTTGCTCAAAGAGCATCTTTTATGTTATGAGTGTTTAAAAGATTTTTAAACAATAATTTAAGTCTGTTAAGTTCTAAATATAATAATGTTGATTCTTACTAATTAGGTGTAAGTTGAGTTTTATAAAAGGTGGTATTTTTAATAGTCAAGTTTATTGATCTCTACTTAGATAGTTTACTTGATATATGAAGAACTGATTAATGTTAAGATTAGTTATCGTTAGTTTTTTTTGCATTTAATAATTGTCTTAAACAATAATAAAACATGGTTCATTATAAGGTATATGAAGAACTGATTTATGTTAAGATTAGCAACTGTGTTGTTATAATTAGTTCTTTTTGCATTTAATAATTGTCTTAAACATAAAACATTTATTTTAAATAACTCTTTTATTTATTTACTATGCCTTTAAGTACTAATATGAAATAAGATGAATAATACACAATATAAAGGTACAAATTTTGGCATTCATAATATTAATAGAAATAACTTTACTTAAATCCAATCATAATTCTGACTCTTCTGAAGTTACAAACCTAATAGCTTTACTGCACGTTGATACTTTAACTCCTTAGAATTTACTTTTGTACTAGACATAATCAACGTATGTGGTTGCTTATGATTACATTTTATTGTAAATTATTTTTGCGATGTATGAAGATACTAGATATAAACATCGTATGCTTACTTTCCTAGTCATAATGAACGTAATTGTTCATTTACCTAGTCATAAACATCGCAACTGCTGCACATGCGATGGTTATGTTTAGTATTTCAAAAAAAGTGACATTACTTTTACTAATCATAAATAGTTTTTAAGTTATAATAACTCAGAAATAAAAGAGAAAACAGAAATATGTTAGTAATTATAAAATACACACTTTAATCTACAAGTACAAGTAACAATTTTGAAAATAACATAATTAGTGTAGTCGTGACACCAAAAATAACATTAAAAACTTTAGGCGCGATTTTCTCGAAATATGCCGCGATGCACTTACGTTGTTTATCATAAGAAGGGCAGTATGCTTAGGATGCTATTTGCATCCAGCGTTTATGTGTCTGTTTGAATCAGACGATCAGATGTAGGTACTAGTAATTATACTTTTTTTATGTAATCTTACTTTTTATAATTTCATATTACAGCACAAGACTTGACGAAGAAAAATAATAGTAAAATAACAATAATGCTGGATAATTCACACAGCATTGTCTAGCCCCAAGCTAAGCAGAGCTTGTGTTATGGGTACTAGATAACTGATATACCTACGTAATAAAATACAATTCATAGATAGATATTTTTTATTATACATAGAAAACGACCAGATCACCCTGAACAAACTGCAGATCGTACACACATTTGTCCTGAGGCGGGAATCGAACCCGCAACCTCCTGCGTCGCAGGCAGACCTTCGCCCACCGCGCTATATCGGTCGAAGAAGTGGCCACACAGACATCGCAGCATCATTACACGTATTGGCGGATGTGCAGAGGTCATCATCGGTAGAACCGTTGCTCGTGCCAATTCTCCATTGCCTCACACCCTCGCCGCCCTAAACTGACTTTTTGACCAGAACCCGGTGTCGAATTCCTATATCAACATAATGAAAAACCCTTTGGCCTTCGTAAATAACAATTGTATGACGGAGGCCATTATAAGAGCTTTCTAGGCCTTTGAAATGGCTTTCAAATGTCAATTAAATGGGTGGTGTAACCGTTATTCCACAGCTGGACTATGTATCTCTGCAGATGAATGAAAGAGTATTAATGTTGGCATGCGTGAAGCCTTGTGAGAATGGTGAATGAAAGGGCGCTTCCTTGTTTTGCTTATGTTTCTTTGGATCCGGTTAAGGCCACTTCCTTGGACGGCCACCACCCAAATTACTTGTTCGGCTATTTCCCAGTTCGGCCATTTCCCCAAACGACCACTGGTCAACCACAGCCCGATTATTGTGATGTGAACAAATGTTGTTCCAGTTTTAAATTGTGGAAAAATTACCTAATAATTAAATTTATTTATTATTAAATATAAATATAAAAGTTAGAAACCATTAAATAAAATATTCTTAGGAGGCGAGTCCTTGGGCGAACGAAGTCGCCTCTCGTATCACCACAAAACGACTGGTCTTGCTACTATCCGCATCCAGCGGTTTACCGCAATCACCAGGTCATCGGTACGACATAGATTCGCTTGACATTATAATATTTTACTACTGAGTATCTAATCCAAGTAGTATCTGAAACTAGGTCATATATTTTACTCACTTTTCGTTATAAGTATCTACCGGCATAGAGTGTGGAACGAGCTTCCTGCATCTGTTCCAGTAGAGGACAATCTCTAAGTCTTCGAATCCACACTGAATAAGTTCCATCTGGGAAAGCGTGAAAGAGTGCTTTATCTTAGGCCAAATCTTCACTTTCCTAGGTGATCATCATCATCATCATCATCAGCCTATATCAGTCCACTGCTGGACATAGGCCTCCCCCAATGAGCGCCATAGCGCCCTGTCTTCAGCTTGCCGCATCCAGCATCTACCAGCAGTCTTTCGCAAATCGCCATCCCACCTGGTCGGAGGGCGTCCTACACTACGTTTGCCGAGTCGCGGTCTCCACTCAAGAACACGTTTACCCCAGCGGTTGTCGGTTCTTCTCGCGATATGGTCAGCCCACTGCCACTTTAGCTTGCTAATCCTTTGAGCTATGTCGACAACCTTGGTTCTCTGTCGGATGTACTCGTTGCGAATCCTATCCTTCAGAGAAACTCCGAGCATAGCTCTCTCCATAGCTCGCTGGGCGACTTTAAACTGGTGGACAAGCCCTACCGTGAGTGTCCACGTCTCAGCTCCGTAAGTCATGACGGGTAGGACGCACTGATTGAAAACTTTCGTTTTCAAGCATTGCGGTATGGATGACGAGAAGACTCGACGTAGTTACCCAAACGCTGCCCAACCTAGGTGATATGGTGGTCAAATGCATTAACCAACTAACCAATAATAATAACAAATAATCTGTTTTGGTTTCATTCAGTTTTTATTTTCAAATTTTATTCGTTAGGAATTCAACACAGGCTAGATTTTTAACATGGTATTGTAGAGGAGAATTTCCAAGTCTAGACTTATAACTTGGCTTTGGCCTACATGCTTTCAACGACTTAAACATCACACCTAGCGTGTTTCTTTTCCATAAATTGTGTCACTTTTACTCAAGGTCAAAAAATAAATACGAGTAAAGTTTATTATTTGAAAGTTGTAACTATGGTATTTCAATCTCTGTGGCGAAGTGGACAGAAGTCCGCCTGTAGGAGGTTGTGGGTTCAATTTCCACCTCGGGATAAATCATAGAACAAATGATTGTACGATCCGCAAATATTCTGGGTTTATAAAAAAAAATACACATAACATATCACAAGAAAGTTAAATTTAGCATACGCAGTTGAAATCTGCTTGCGTAAATGTGAAGGAGTTCTCAAATGTAAATTTGAATTACTGTAATTTGAACTCAACTTATTACAAAGTTCATTGTACCTTTTGACATGCAAAATAACTTTTAATGTGGAGCTTGCGCTAGGTGCTCGCTTTATAGTTTCTATAACTAAAATACGTCATCTTGGGGGAATTCCTTCTACTCGCAGATCCTAAGCGGTTCTCCTGGATCTACATTAAATAATTCACACCGAAAAAAAAAATTGGGAAATTGTTTATATAACACGAAATAATTTTTTAAATGAGTAACTTATACATAATACTTTTTTTCTAATATAATTATGATTGTAATTTATTATAATGGTTACTGTAGCTTCTAATTTTTGTGACTTTATTACACTGTGTCCGTTTTATGTTTTTAATAGATTTTTTTATAATACGAATTTAAGTGTTCAATTTGAAATGTTAACTCTAGTAAAGACAATTTATAATGTTAACTCAACAAATATTTAAAATCGGAATGTTAAACTTTGTAGAGTGTGTAGACCGAACTATATTTAGGACCTGGTATTTCGTACCACAATCACAATTAATAAATTTAATGGTTTCAATGGTTTAAACCGCTAAGGTTTATTTTTTCCCTGATAACTACAACCTGGTTCTATCAAGACAAACGTAAATAGGTGTCTTCTAGGCCATCTCGATACATCGTCGACATTTCGTCACTTATCATCAGTTGAGATTGAGAATGCGGTCCAAAAACTATTCACGAAAAAAACGCACTTATTTTACTGATTTTCTACAATATTACGAACAGGAAAGGGATATTACGTCATAGGCCATTCAAAATATGACCTGCAGTAAAATTTAGATTTTTTTTACGTTATACAAGTTGATTTGATCACGCAAACGCTCAGTAATTTAGCTCTTATCAGATTAACTCTACCGGTTATTATATTTTTGATGGTTTTAGTCGATGCTTTTAAAACATAAAGTTTTTTATATTAAATCTCAGAGTTCATTTGATAAAATCGTTATTTTTAATGTATTAAAAGTAAAGTAACATTTTATTGCATCAAATACGAATTATGTAAGTAAAGTAGGTACTTATTAGATATGTTAATTTACGATACAATGTGGGCAATTCATTTATAATAATTATAATTACTAGTCATTATTGGTATAAATAGAACCACTGTTGGAATACATTTTATGAAATAAAAATGATTAAAAAATACTAATATTATACATAAAAAATAAAGTAAATGTTGCCAGTACGGGCGTGTAATAATTTTGTAATAGTATAAAATTATTACACGCCGTACTGGCAACATTTACTTTATTTTTACTATTGTGACATAGGTCAAAATAGTTTTTATTTTTTTTGATTTGGATTTGGATTTTGGAGATGTGGAACTTTGCTATCTGGAAGGAAGAGCAATGACAGCATTCGTATGACCACAGTTTCATCTGTGTAAAGATACTACCACTGGGGTAAACGAGGTCTTCAGAGGAGATCGCGACTCGGCAAACGTAGTATAGTATGCCCTCCAGCCTGGTGAGGTGACGATCTGAAAAATACTGAAGGCAGATACTGAATGCGGCAAGCTGAAGACAGGGTGCTACGGCACTCATTAGAGGACGCCTATGTCCAGCAGTGGACAAATATAGGCTGATGATGATGATGAATACTGTGTGTGGTTACTATCCATATCAAAGCAGACATATCACTGAAAGCATTCAATTTACAATCACATAAGCAGTTCGAATTGAATGTCGTGGTTAATTAATATAGTTTTGAACAAGCAATTAACAGAAAATGGATATGGGATCTAATGTCAGACCACTAGCAACTTATTTAAGTTGGAAACCCATTGTTTTTAAGCTCTTTCAACTTTCATTAACCCGTATAAATGATTTTTGAATGTGGTTAAAGGTATTTATTTGTGATACAGTGATATAAAACAGAAATTTAGCAATGCTGTTGTCGTATCCAAAATAAGCAACTTGAAACGTCCTTAACATCTCAAAACGAAGGATGGATACAATGATATTTTACGGGTGTGATTGTTTTAACATCGAATTTTACCAACAAATAATTACCTTGTTTTTGTCCACAAGTTTGTGACTTATCTAGCCCCAAGCTAAGCAGAGTTTGTGATGTGGATTCTTAATGACAGATATACTTACAAAACTTGAGTGTTATTAGGAAAGTTTTATCAGGTCCTTCAAGTTTTATATTGGTTAGACATATCTAGGTACACCTAAAGGCTTTCTTCGGTTCTTGTTAACGGTTCGTTATGTCCAGTAATTTAGAGTAACAAGCCGGCTCATTACAAAACTGATATAATTTAGATTTGACGAGGGAAATGAACCATCTTCTGCTTTCTACAAGTAATTTTGGTTATGTTCGCTAACAAGCATTATTTTAGATAATTTGAGTTGCGACAGGAGAAAGGCAGTGGCGGCGGTCGCGGCGTTAAAATCGACCCCTGCAATGAATTTGTTACTATTAACTATAACAGTTTTAAAAACATTTATTTTCTCTCACAAAGGTATTATATCTAGCTTACGTGGTAGGTGCTGAGACTAGGTACTGCTATTGGTGGATGAGTAATTACCTACATAGGTAAAACTTTTTACCAATGTAATTACATAGATGCCTAACTCTTTCATCGCCGACCTCTGTGGCGTGGTGGGCGAAGGTCTGCCTGCGGCGCAGGAGATTGCGGGTTCGATTTCCGCATCGGGACAAATGTTTGTACGATCTGCAGACATTTGATCCGGGCGTTCTGATCGTTATCTATAATAATAAAAATCTATCTATGTATTGTATTTTATTATGTAATCAGTAATCTAGTACCCATAACACAAGCTCTGCTTAGCTTGGGGGAATTATCCAGATTTTTTTATTTATTTCATTTATTGCCCATGTCGCATACGGCGCGCCCTTTTGGGTACACCACAGACTGGGCAGTGAAAGCGTTAATTTGTTTGTATATTATATTACTTCATTAGACCTAACCTAACCCATTAGACGTAAGAGCTGGCTAATGGAACCTACCGGAAGGGCAGCAACTTCCTTCTGTGTGTCTGTGTTTAACACGTCCACTGCGGTCACCAATCTGCCTGCAAAGCGTGGCAAAACCCCTCCTTGATAAATACGTGTATAAAGTGTTTGCCTTTGTGCGCCAATAAATAAATTTCTTTCTTTCTTTTTCTCCTTGTTTGGGGGAGGCACGTCCAGCTGGGAACGTATGTTGCTGATCAGTAGAAATTCAATGGCCGTATACATTTTATGGGACGACGATCTGCGAAAGACTGCAGGCAGATGCTGGATGCGTCAAGCTGAAGACAGGGTGCTATGGCGCTCATTTGGGGAGGCCTATGTCCAGCAGCTGAGTATCATAGCCTGATGATGATGATAAATTTTAATATGGAGGTAAAACCGAAATCAAGGCGGTGGTATGCGTCAAACTAGCGCCGCCGCCTGTTTTATCTTATTATTTCTATCAAAAATCCATCGCACAGTTTGTGATACATAAAATAAGCTATTTTTTAATGCCTCTGTAATAGTTTTATTCTATTTAGTTTAGCCAAAAAATATATAAATAAAATAGACAATATCATTGTTTTTGAAAGGGGAAACCTTCAAAATTGGGTTTGAGGGTATAGTTTTATTTAGATCAGTGTATAAAGGTACCAATTTTTTTTTATTTTCTATATCATGGATACAATAATAGCGAACAGTCATGCCTTAGAAAAAGTCGAATTATTAATAGACGTGGAAAAATTGTGTTTATTAATAATATCGCTTCGTTAACTTCATTCAACTTACTAAAGTAAGGAATCGACAAAGAAACCTTTAGCATGTTAGTTGTTATTTTTCGAGTAGAAGCAAATCCCGGTCCCAAGTTTTATTATTTCGTACCGTTCAAAATACGATAAACCAAGGAATTATTTATAAAGGCGAAAGCCTCAGGCATGACGAGTAAAAGGGGTATCATTAATGTTTAATGTTCTGGAAGCGATCGTGATACTCGCTCTCGGCTTCAGGATAAAATTCAGCTGTAAATAATACAATCAAATGCGAATATCATGTATCGAGTTCCTTTATTTCATTGATTAGATATTTTTATTCTATATACAGGGCGTCCCACGGACATGCCACATGGAGGGAAAGTACCTTGAATATTGTAGATGGAACATTTTACTGAATGAAGACATTCCTTCAAAAAATGCTCCATTTACAATATTTAAGGTACTTTCCCTCCATGTGGCATGTCTGTGGGACGCCCTGTATATCCATATGTACAAATATTTCTTGGAAAGAGTCAAATTGTTATTTTTTTTACAGCAACGTTCTTTATTACCATTTTTTTATTATAATTTACAATCAAATACTTAAAGTAACAAATAAGAACAAGAATTAATAATTGAAACAATTAAGATAACTGCAGACTGTTGCGAACAATCTGGGTACTCTAAGTAGCTCAACTGATCCTCGGTACCCGACGGACCTGGTCTCGTCTCCAAGGGGAGCAAATGCGTAGACTCTGTCGAGCATATTTGCGCCTCTTGAGATCTAGTACGACTGGTAAGCATTACCTTCGAATACTTCCATCGAATTCGAGTCCTTCCTATACATTTAGCGCCTTGTAGCGCCTCTACCGGATCGAGAGGAACTACTTATTGTAGTTTGACAACGATCCAATTATTTCCTACTTACAATACAATACAATACAATACAATACAAAATTCTTTATTGTACACCACAAAATAAAACTAAAAGAAACAGATATAAACATTAAACATACGTAACGTACAATGGGCGGCCTTATCGCTTAGCAGCGATTTCTTCCAGGCAACCTTTGGATGGAAAGAAATTTGAAAATTTAAGAAAGGCAGGGGTTTATACAACACTACTTACTACTTAAGTTTTCTTGTAAAAATCTATAATTTTATTATACTTTACCTTTTATTAGAACAAATATATTTCAATTTAATTTCTTCATCTGTACAGCCTATAATGGTCCATTGCTGGACGCAGCCTACCCCCGAAAAGCACCTTATTAGATTTTATAATATAGGGGGTAATGCAAGTTGGTTGGGAATCGCACAGCGTTAATGGATCTGTTCTGCAGTAGGCGCTGCTGCCCGCCCCCGATGGATATCTCGTAGTCGCCTCTTACGATATCCGCGGGACAAGGTGGGGTGGTTCAAATTCTATGCCGGCACCACATGACAGGTTACCCTATACCACCGATATCGCAAAAAGAAAGTACAAACACGACGTATCACATAATAATAACAACAATGGATAACAATCACCTGTCACGCTCCTACCCACAATGGCTGTACAGCCCGTGCATATGATTTGGACACAAGTATATGAATATTATTTGGTCCAGTGAAGCAGTGTCATGTGTTTTACTACACTGGATATTCAAAAGAGAGTTTACATGTCATAAAATATTTACGTTAACAACGTTCCATCCTTATTCTGTAGGCCAGTTCAGTTCAGGTGTATTTATGAGTGTATCACATAGTGCTCCATTAACTCATTCACTGCCCAGTCTATAAAAAGCAGCTGGACATGTGCGTGGGCCATGAAAGTGTTCACTCGGGTACCGTCCAGTGTTACGAGGCGTAACATACCATTCGCAGCGAGCATGATACGTTACGCCACCCGTGTGCTAAAATCTGTCTCGTTGTTCGTTGCGAGCGTCTTCATTCCTGTACTAACTGCAAGAACGCTCGCTGTGTAACGCATTACATTACGCCGCGCCCCTTCGTAATGCCGCCGGTCAGAGAACACACCTTTTAAACTCAATATAATATGGCGCGTACTGGAACTTACATGAAGAGGAGAGGATGTATTATTAAACTATGCACTGTCTGTCTATGTAGGCTCTTTGCCGTTCTAATTTGACAGACACAGACCAAATCACTCTTTTCTGTCTACAAATATTTCGTTCATTAGTTTCATTGTCTTAAGAAGGCCCTGAACCTCTAAGCTCCCATACAAACGTACTTTTCGATTCATTTGCAAACTGCGTCCCCGATTTTAATGAAATTTTGCATACGTAATCGGATAAGTAATAGCTATGTTTGTATAGTTTTAGTTTTTCTAAATACTTTATCATCATAAAGTGAGAGCTGAAAATAATTTTTATCCATTTTAAAGCGATTTTATTACTTTCGCTCTAATTTAATGATGATTATGTATTTTGAAAAACTAAAACGATACAAACATCGCTATTTCTTAGCCGATTATGTATGCAAAAGTTCATTACAATCGGGGACGCAGTTTGCAAATGAATCGAATAATACGTTTGTATGGGAACTTAGAGGTTCAGTCCCACCTTAAAGAAAAAAGATACCAAATCTACTGGACCATAACGATGAAATCCATTGCAGACAGAGTAAAGAAAGCTTGTTAGTTATAACAATAAAGCTGACGAGTACTCTATACTGTAAGCTAATGAAAAGTGTATGAAATTACCTCCAATTTTCCAGTAAAGACGGTATGATCACAGAAAAAGATAATAGCCATATCAATTCACCAAAACCGTCTCGCCTTGTTGACCCGCTGACGACAAATCAACTTTCCTTTGAATAGCCGTCAAGTACTTACTTGACAAGTCTCTAAATCATGCATCAGAGGATTTGCCTAAAACTAAATTAATAGGGAGGTAAAAATAATTGAATGACTCGCTCATTGTCACAGATCTATTAAGATGTATTCTTCAGTAAATCTCTCCTATGTTTGATGTTCATTGGCTGCATTTTGATAACAAATAAAATGCAAAAGATTTAACTGAGCTCTATTCAACAAGCAAGTTGGAGGGAATATTCTGTACCCAGTGAGGGTAGAAGAGGTTTGAGGTTTTAAAACGAATACAGAAGGTATAGCTGCCCAGAACTTAGTAATTTTTTAATTTTTTTTTCAAAATAAACCCAAAAATTAACATTTTCATTGTCAACTACCTATATATTTCAACCTGTGTATCACTCCTGTGATTATGAACGAAAGTGAAATCTATGTAATTTCAAAGACATTAGTAGTCAGTATGCAATGTATCATTGCAATAAGTTATTATGGAAAGTTAAAATATTCATTTAAATATACTTTCTTTTATGCAATAGGTAGTTAGTGCTTTGAAGCGTTTGTTTAAGCATTAGATTATTATGCTACACTTTAACCTACAGTTTCGGGTTACAGGCAAAAAGTTAAAGATGAAATTGTTTTCACATTTGAACAAATTTAAGTCAATTTAACCCGGAACTGCGTCCCACCAGGCGGAACTGCGTCCCAGGCGGACATTTGCAAACGGCGCCACAGTGTCATAAAAAAATCTGTTCATTAAAACTTCCAGGCAACAACCAGCAGTGCTGCAATAGGAAAGCCGATTCCGTCATACCATGTACAAGGACAACAAAGTAGTTCTCTTTATATTTGATCGGAGAAAGTAATGCCGCAGATTAAGAATCCGGCGACAGCAGCTCGCAACTTCAATTCGTGAATTATTATGTTCCGTAATACCAAAAATGATGACTGAAAAGTTGTTGAATCTTCGACATTGTGTTGTTATTCTGTAACTAGACAATGTAAGCTATGTTCCTAAACAAACAAAACGTACGATATTGTTGTTTTTAATACAAAACAAATAGGACGAAAACATGTAATTTTAGACGTAAAAATATGTTAAATTCGATTTTGCATATTTTTGCTTACATTTCATTATAGGTGTGAATTATTAAGAAAAAACTAACCAGGGACCTAGATGAATACTATTCGAATACAAAAAACAACATGATATGGTGGAAATATGCTCGAATTACAAATCATTTTGGTAGTACCTTTGTCCATACAAAGGTACTACCAAAATGATTTGTAATTCGATTTGCCCATGCAAATCATCATCCGCAGGCCTCTTAAGACGAAGTAGCTATAGACAGTAGAGTCACTGGTAATAATACTCTAGACATTAGTAGTAGGATAAAAAACCGGTTATTAATACAGGTCTTGGTCCTTTGATGGGCAAAATTTTATGTTAATTTTTATTATAGTCAATAGACCTTCGTTTGACCACAGTCTCACCTGATGGAAAGTAAAGATGTAGCCGACGATGTATCACGAAGGCCTAGAAGAGGCCCAGGTTGTAATTGACTGGAAAAACAGTAGCAGGGAGCGTGTTCCAGCCCCAGCGGTATGAATGATGAAGGTGGAGGAAACCCGTTTAGTGCGAGTGGACGGTATATCCACCAAGTAGGGGTGGTAATGCGCTGTGCATCTGCTTGAGTGGAAGTGGAAGGTTATAATTTTCATATTTCGAGATTCGAGCAGGTTTATAAAAAACTAAAATATTGTTCCACAGTACTCACACACACACATACACAAACAGAGACTTGACCGAGTGCTTAGTTTGTAAACATACAAACATAAAAGTTATTGAAATATGATAAAACAACATAAAGTTAAAAACTACAACCCGACTACGCAATTACGCGTTTTTTAGGCTTATTCGGGGGCGGAGCCCTAAATCCAATAGCCTATAACCATCGGGGTATTGAGACAAATCAATCGATACATAATTTGTTGAAATCGAACCAGTTAGTTTCAGCGCTACGTGGGAACAAAGAAATCGGCCACATACATACAAACATAGGGTGCTAACCTCATAACCCTCCCTTGTTGGTAGTCGGGTAAAAATCTCCTATTAAAGCTTATTATAATTCATTTATTTATACCTATTAACGAATTGTAGTTGTAAATCATCTGTATGTAGGTAAGTATGTAGCTAAGGAGAAGGTGTTACCAAGTTAGTCTGTTGTGAAAGTGGTCGGATAACTTTAAAGTTCACGATCAACTTGTGAAGTAATTGTTTTGCAATTTCACTGACGGTCCCGCTACAAATTCCTTTTAGTTAATTAAAAACTTCGTTGGAATTTAATTGGTGAGGACGGAATCACTAACTTTTACTTGTTGAAGTGTTTAGAACATCATGAGTCAGATTATCATCACCATCCTTAACGCTACAGAGGTTGGTTTTCAATTCAAATTATGACAAGCAGTGTATATGTCGCAGCCGGATTGTAGAATCCGTTTGTAGAATGGCTAGGTAGATTGAAAAACGATGCAATTCAATTAATTGCTGACTATTGAAATATGATGACCGTTGAAAGATCCATGTTCAGTTCAACAGTAGGACTAAACGTGACATATAGATATAAGGATTATTTTAGTTATGATTTAAGTGCAATAAAGTGTTCATTCATTCGACGACCTCTGTGGCGCGGTGGGCGAAAGCCTGCCTGCGATGCAGGAGCTTGCGGGTTCGATTCCTGCCTCGGGACAAATGTGTGTACGATCTGCAGACATTTGTTCAGGGTGTTCTGGTCGTTTTCTATGTATAGTAAAAAATGTCTATCTTAGTATTGTATTATATTATGTGTATTAGTTATCTAGTACCCGTAACACATGCTCTGCTTAGCTTGGGGCTAGATAATACTGTGTGAATTGTCCAGCATTATTTATTTATTTATTCATTCATTCATATTCGTCTCATCAAGTGAAATTAATAAGGATTCCAAAAAATCAGCGTCTGTTTTGCAATCGGTGAGACATCTGGTGCTTGAGGCTTAATGAAAACTAGCTCAGTCTTCGATCTATGCTTGAGTGACGTGTATGCCATAGAAAATTGTTACTCATAGATCGATGACTGAGCAAGCTTTTAATACGGGTCTTATGGAGGCTCCGAGGGAAGTACAAACAAGTGCAGACGGCCAAATGAGGTGAAAGCGCTTCAAGAAGATAGCAAGCATAAACTGAAGCTAAAATGCCAAAAATAGACTAAAACTGTGTGAAAATATCCAATAGGTAGGTACCTAAAATATACAGGTATTGTAGGTAGTATCTGGCCCCGAAGTAGGAAAGCAAAGTTAGTGCAAGCTACACAGGTACGAGAATGAAATGGGGGCGATATATTATGACGCCATTTAGTGAAAAAGATAGGCATAGGATTTCGCGTTTATAGGAATGGGATAGAGCAGAGCGCGTAAGCGCAAAATCAAGTTTTTGCGGATTATTTACTGGGACATTTATTTGCAAATTTAATAAAGATTCCCTTAGTTTTATTAAATACGGTGATGACAAAATAAAATCTTGTGATTGATAGTTTAGAAAAACGGTGTTATCTAAGAAAACAGACGGTACTTTGTACTATTATTTCTCGGTTCTTACCCACCGTCCACCTCCCTGAGACCACTTGGGTGAACCAGATATTTTTAAACGACCCCTTCGTTTCCTCTGCTTTGTGTCCTCTAATTTATTTTTTCAAAGCTTTTCGATGAACATAACAGAGAAAAAAGGTTTTACCGTAACCCTATTCACGTCATTTCAGATACATCCACGCCTTAGTAAAACTAAAAACGTTGAATCGGTGGAAGCACCATGTCTATCTCTAAACATGTCTCCACGTTTGGGAATGTGGTCGAAAGTAAAATTTTGTTTGCACTACCTCTTTGTGACTAGTAGAAAGTTATTAGCGCGTAGAATTCTCTAAACTTTAACATGCCTTAGATAATGAATTCTGCTAGCGTCATTAGAAACTTCTTGAAAACGATTTAAATTAAAAAAAAACTTCTGGTCTTTGTTGTTCCGTTGTGATTATAAGCTTGTATATTGAGTGTCTGCTCGTACCATGTTCGCTACTTTTGTTATTTTGAATACGCGCGGAAAATATAACAATACGCGGCAAATAAAAGACTTAGACATTATTATATAAGTGTATTGCTTAGTAGTTTCTGTCCGCGGCTTCGCGCGCGTTTCTTCTATGAAAACGTTTGAAGGTTATTTCTGTTCCATGAAAACTGATTTATGGGATAAAAAGTTGCCTACGTTTGATTTCAGGTTCAGAGCTAAACTCAATTTCAGCTCAACCTGTTCAGCAGTTTTGGAGTGAAGTGATGTAGTGGTTCAAATTTAATTAATATATTATTATATCAAGGTGTATGTATCATAGCCATAAACCATGATAAAAAACAAGATCTAGCTTTCTACAAAAAATATATCAGAAAAAAAAACAGATAAAAATGGGGGCAACTGTTTTTCTTTGTTTTTGTTTCTTATTTTTTTTTTGTAGAACACTAGAATATTCTCTTTTTTTATCTATAACCTGACTTCGAATTTCTATACTTCCGTTAAGTACTACACTGGGTTATAAGTTTTGCGGGATAAAACTAAGCCCTCGGGCATAAAATTCATACAGGAAGACCTCGAGAATATTCTATAAACAAAAGCGAAAGAATTTTCAAAATTGGATTATAATTGACGGAGGCTCCACCTATCCTTGGTTTCCAATAGCGAAAGAATTTTCAAAATCGGATCGTAATTGACGGAGGCTCCACCTACCCTCGGTTTCCAATAGCAAAATAATTTTCAAAATCGGATCGTAATTGACGGAGGACCTAGGCCCTCCGTTTCCATATGACAAAAGTTGTGCCATCACCCTACATAAACTTCACTTAATGACTTCGATCAAAAATTTCCGGGGGAGGCCGCGAACTACTTATTTTTGATCGAAGCTTAATGATAATAAAACAACCAATGCCGACTTTCACAAATTTTCATGACTCAATTGAAGTAGGTATAGGTACTCTGCGACTTACGTTTTCCTTCCGTTCAACGAACATAAAATAAACAAACATAGACCTAATTCCAAAAATAATCGTGAATTAAATAAATACGAAAAAAGTAACTTAAGCTAACACACACAATACAGTCTCCATCGGCAATTCCTGACTCAAGAGAGTACTAAAAGATGATCATTTTTTTTATCTCCTTACCTTAGCAATAACAGCAAAGCTTCATTCCACCTTGAAATTAAAATTTGGGCCAGATGTGACCGCTTCCCGCAGTACGCAGTGCTTTCATTTGTTTGCTCCCGTGGGGTATGTGCGGGTATGGAAGATCAAAATAATGGAAAAAGTAAGGTGTTGTACTCTACGCACGTTGCGGTTAGCTGAAACGCGGTCAGCCGTTGACATTTGGTATTGTATTCTGGCATGTTTGACATTTTCTGCTAGTAGATACTGGATGCGGCAAGCTGAAGACAGGGCGGGGGAGGCCTATGTCCAGCTGTGGACTAATATAGGCTGATGATGATGATTACATTTTTCATTTTTTGACGTTTCCTGTTATTTTCTTTGATTTATATTTTTTTCTATTATTTTTCTCGTTTCCTGCCTGCTTCATATTTGTTACGATTTTCTATAATTTTTGACATTTTCTCATTTCATTTCAAAAATATGTACAAGAAAATAGGTAGTTTTTATTCGCACTGCAATGTGGCTGCCGACCAACAAGCAACGGCCGCACTGCCCGTAACGTGGATATCCGCTCAGAGGAAACATCCTTTTAGACTGCGTTTCCAACTATACCTAGCGGGCGTGGGTATTCAAAAGTTTCAAGGAAACTTTTCGCCTTCGCCTTCGAACGAAATTCATAAGTGTGATTTTGTTGTTTAAGATAAATTTGTCGCCATGGCGACAAGAAAATTCAAAAATAAATGAAATCACTACTAAAACAATAAATTAGTGTGTGATCAATTCGTATTTAATTGTGCCTAACCATTGAAAAACGAAAAAAAATAAACACAAAGCATGGTCAACATCACGTAATTAGAAATTTTAGTTGGACGGACCAAAAATTTAAAAAAAATGTTTATTCCAGGTTAGTACCCTAATTAACACACATACATAAAACATTAAAATCGGCTACATGCATACATATAAACTTACATGGGGGGCCAACCTTATAAACTTCCTGCGTTGGTAGAATGGTAACATTTTTTTTTCTAGGTTTGGAATTTCATTCAAATGTCAAAAAATTGCAACGTAATTGCAACGACGGCGACGTACTGATTTGCGATTGAGTGCTCGGGGGTTAGTTTATTTAAGCTAAAATTTTGGTGCAATCGGTCCTTATACGTTCCCATACCTACATAGGCTTATGTACACCTAGATCTTGTAAACATATCTCATATCTCTCTCCCACGCGTTATTAAACCACCCGCTGGTAATAAAATATGGCGCGGCATGATTAACTTCCGTAAGACCCTGAAAGGTTATGGAATAAACTAATAACTTATAAAGGGATATTAATTTTAGTCGTTCGATTTAATAATTCGCTTAATAAGCGAGCTAAAAATAATCTTTATAAATGAGAAATTCTTAGACAGAGCTCAAGTATTTACTACCCTTGGAGTCGAGACCCTTGGTCCACGGATAGAAAAACTCTCCGGGTTTTAAAAAAAATATCAGAGCGTCTGGCTCAGATGACTCTCGCTAGGAAGTTGGATCAAGGGCCAGTTTCAAAAGGCGGTACTCCAAAACTCGGCACGTTTCGTCAGGAAGTTCCTCTCTTTGCCATGAGCTATAGTCACCAGATGCTGGGCTCAAGCATCTGGTGACTATAGCTCATGGCAAAGAGCTATTACCAGCGGGCTTCGCGGCCGGTGATCTACCAGTTTGATATATTTTTTACTGTAGAATAGTTTAATCATATTGTATTGTATTTCTTGAAGTAAAAAATGAATTTTTTATTTAACAAAATGTTCAGTAATTTTATTCAAAAATATCATATAAAAAGCTAATATGACTTTCACTTTTGACGTAGAAGAAGATCGTCAAATTTGAATGCAGTTATAGACACAGCAACAAACAAAATAAGTTCAAAGGATAAATTCGAGTTTATTTAGATTGTGATAGAGTTACGCAACAAGACGAAAGCACAGATTAGGTAATGTGACATCGACGAAAGTATCAGTTCACGGTCTCACGGTGAATTACAAGTTTTTATCAATATAATTATATATTATATATTTAAAACATTGTGTAACAAAAGTATTATATTATTTTACGTGAATTATCCTTTGATTAAACTTTTTCAGCTTAATGAAAAAAATTGACTTATAGGAAAAATTGACATAATGAAAAAAATGGACTTAATGAATACATGCGCTATGTATAACACTCATTAAAGGAGGCCTATGTCCTGAAGTGGACCGAGGATGATGATGATTTTTATGAAAATCAATTACCTACCTAAGTATTGTGTAAGTTCCTACATTAAATTGCATCGACAAAAGATTAGAAAAATAGGTTCAAATAGTGACCTTTTTACCTTTCAATTTAAACTTAATCTAGGTACCTACTAAATTAATACATTTTACATTAAGTAGATAAAATAAAATGATACACCCAGAACATCCGGATCTTACAAACATTGCACAGGTCGTAGTTAATTCACCAATGTCGCCTCTATCAAAAAAAAACTTTCTTAGATCTATAATTCTGTCTGATATCCGAATAACACCTTGTCGTCTCGATCTCTCGAGGAATTGTGTTACAAATCGCAATTTTATACTTAGTGTCAAGAGCATTCACCTGGACTGACCTACAGAGTTACTATGGGAACTCGATTTTATTTTACACAACTCGATGCGGATCGTCGTGCGAATTAAAATCGAGTGACTCGATTTTTATATTCCTCTAATGCAAAGGTCGATTTTTATTGGTAATTGAGTCAATGAGTATGGCCATTATACACATCATATTACTTACTTGACTAAATTAAGATGTGGTCTGAAGTGGAAAAAATAGGAATGAAGTTACGTAAATTGGAACTACATAATATATATTTATCTTCGGAAAAGTACGCTTAAAAGAATAAAATAAAAAAAAGCATTCGTTTATTAGTTACTATTATTACTATTACATCTTAGACTAGACAGACGTCCACTGATATCTTCCTGAAGAAAAATAAATATGGTAAACTTAAAAGTAATGTATGTGTTGGTAATGTATTGGTTTAACAGAAATATGGCAATACCCTATTTGACAGGGTGCAGGAATACATACAAAACTCTGTATTAGTTTTGTTACGCAATAAAAATACTAAATACTTGTAAACGAAGTGAATGACACTTCATTTACTTTGAATTTGCCGCGTAATAACTTTGGCGTATTATTAATCTGTGAACTCGTTGGAATCTATGGAGCTGATCTGTCAGGTTGACAGAACGACACTGCATGATAAATATGGAGGTTATGTTATACAAGGGTGAATTATAATGTAATTTGAATACCTAATTAATAGGAATTAGTGAAGCAATAGCTTTAAATGTTGTTTCTCTTTTCGGGTGAGTTTGTGATTAATTAATGTTAAAGAAGGTTTTGTAAAAGTGTAACAGGTTTATGTACCTAATAAAATGTTCACTTATCCAAGGGTAATTATAAAACACATTATAAAATAAAACTTAATGAAGTGTCATTCACTTCGTTTACATACTGAATAGGTACTGGTAAAAGCCAAAGAAAATTTACACTACCAACAAAACAAATCCAATCCACTTTTTTTTTTAAATCATCGATCTCCAATCAAAGAACTGATGTAATATTAATTTCCGTTCACAGATGCATGCCACAAAAAAGTGCATATAACTTTACTTTCTCGATCACAAACCAACAATGGTTGAATCTAGAACACGTAGTTACTCTCTCGACGCGTGCGCACCTCAGAGAAAGAAGGCGACCATTCACCATCGCGAACTCCGTACGGACGAGCGTTCGAAATTCCAATTTCAATTTCGAATAAACAAAAAACGAACGTACTGACCCTCCCGGTAAAAGTTGTGAATGTGAATCAGTGAGACAGTTGCGGTCTGGTACTTTTACCGCTTGTGTGGAACGATATAGCAAAGTGTTTTTGGTGTTGTGATTTCTAGTGGGCAACCGGTAGTGCATCGAAAAACTGCAAATTTCTCTTTCACCTTTCGGATTTACTGGCGCAATGGAACGTTTCGGCTCTTTTGATACGTAAGTACTTTTACCTACACGACTGTTGATGTCGATGCATGGAAATGTTGTCAGGTCTTATCTGTGTCGCTGCTGGCCATTCGAGTTTACGACGTCAGGAACCTACTTTTTATCAAGAAGTCAAGGAGCTCTAAGTAAATTGACAACGTAACTGACTTGTACACTAAAGTTTTCGAGTCTGATATTTTAATTTTCTCTTTATTTCTGATTTAAATATCGAAATTTGTCTTCTAAAAGTTCTAGCTAGTATTAATTTATTACCATACACACCTATTTTAAACCAGAAGTTATTAATCTGCCTGAGATTTCCAATGGCTTCACAGAGTGACCTCTGAAGGTTAAGGATTTGTTGTCACTCTGCTACTCCCTGGTTTTCCAGGACTACGTGGGACCTTACAGCTCGTACGCACTATTGGCTGTACAATCGGCTAGCCACTGCCGCTGCCGGGTCAACCGCTTGTGCGCATAGTGTGCAATCATAATCTAATTAGTTCCTTAATCGGTTGTCTGTCATCCGAGACATTTACTGCCGGTTGTTTATATGCTGATTATATACTTTTAACGTCCAACAGGACAAATAAATAAAAAAACTAATCATTTATCAAATCTTTTGTCAAATCTTCGACAGGACTAATCAATCATCTCTTGTCAAAAATTTGACCATTGATTAGTTTGATCTTACTTTTGATCTACTTTTGATCTTACGCTGATAATCAGTATAAAGAGACTGATTAGCAGCATAAGATCAACCGGCTGTACAATTTAAAACGAACTAAAGAAAGAATCTGGTAAACACAGCTAAGTTACTAAGTCATAAGTTTACAATAAAATGCAGATTTTACAACAATGTTAAACTTGACGTTTACGATACCGCCTACAAATTATGTTAGTAAGCACTCTTCAACTTATATTTTCACAATTAGGTTGTAAAAGCTGTGGACGTAAGGTATATGTAATTGTATTAGTTCCATAAGGAATTAGGAATTCCTAATATTGTTGTAATAGTGTTCCTACAGAGAGGTAAGTTTATATGTCTTTCTGGCATATGAAACATTGCTAAATATCGTCTTCTTCAAACTAAATACTCATCGCACATTACATCCAAATGAACAAGTGCGCAAGGCGTTATACGATTCACATCACCTCTAATTCTTAAGTTCGGCTTCCTCAAGCAAATTAATCATTATTTGATCAAATCTCCTTCTTTAAACTATGAATCATTCAGCTGTAGTCACCAGAAAGCCCTTGGCAAGCAGATTATCTCGTAAAATTGGTTTAGACTGTCTAGCAAATTGCGAAATGCTAAGAGGTCTATAATTCTGTCAACCTGTTGGTAGGTACACCATTATTGTACGATATCGGTTTGCGGTGTAGGTTCACGTAAAATCACGAAATGTCGATGTAATTCTGGCAACCTTTACACCATTATTGCTCGATTTCGGTCTGCGGTTCACCTATTTAGATCTACCCATCCTGCGGTTGACATTGTGTAGATGCCTTACTTCAATCTACTCACCTGAGCGTTAATTTTCTCTTTTACATCAGCCATCAGAGGTGAACCTCTGAAAAATATATCCATTTAAGAGACTATCACAGGATTACTGGTGATTTCACATTTACGATATTAAGATTATAGTAGATAGTAAACAATTTTTCAAGTAGCCGGTTTTTCGTGCGCTGATTATTTCAATCACTTACTAAGCAATGGTAAAATTTCCCAACAATATTTGTTTGATGAAAATTAAAATCTTTTTATGGCAAAACCGGCTTCTAATTCGAGCATCTCAATTTGACGTAGAAATTTGATCACAATTTAGTTATACCTACAGCGATTAACAACCGGCGGCGGTATGTATGATAGATAAAATTTATGTAAATCTTAAATTAAAAGAAAAGATACTCGTAAAGTCTTTGACGAATGAAGTTTCGGTGGCAGATTTGTTTTCTCCGAAATTATCATATTCATAACATTTATGTTATTCTCGAAGAAAGTTGGTTTAAATATCTACCAACAAAATATAAAAGTGAGTTTTAAAATTATTTTTAAAAATACAATGTTGTGTCACCAACCAATGTCTGTTTCAGTAAAGGTCAGAAATTCAAAAATATTTCAATGCTCATTCATCTGAGACGAAAAAGAAGATGCCATCTCATCAATTACATCCTTATTTGTATTACTCTTGATGATGTACTTTTGGGAATTAATGACTGTTACTTGCTAGGAGACGATCCTTAATTGCTCATGCGCACCGCGCCATTCGGTTGATTGCCTATGCCAATTAATAAACGATCAACGTTCAACAAAATGGCGGAAAAACGGCACTAGCCATCTCGTCGAACGTGTTCTCAATAAATCCGTAGGCCGCACAATACGAACAGTATTGTAAGCAGAGCCTAGCCTTTCTACAAACGGGCTCATTCAACGATCCGGCGGCGGCGGTGACATAGGTACTTAAAATACGTCAACTGGTAGTATTCCGAATAAAAAAATCTGATCTCGTAACTAGGACATAAAGCGGTTACTCACTAACTTCATGTCATAACTTTTAAGCTAGATGCTTTAGAACAGCGAAAAGCTGTTCATGGCTTCGCCCTTTAGGTCAAATCCTTGATACCTTGCTTCAGACCACTTTCTGCGAGTCGCAAGTGCAAGGTTCTGGGGTCATCGACTGTCCTAGAACTTATAATTAGACTTATAAAAACTAGTGTATTCAGGTTTCTAGTCGCTCGATTGATCGCGCTAGTGGCTTGTGGTTTACTTCCGTGCTTACTGCAATTTGAATTTGTTTTTTTATACTTCACTACACTCTGCTGTGGTTCTTCGCTATACACAGTTCTTCTTTTGTATATAATGTTTTGTTGTTAACTTACTGTATCTATAAATTATATTTTCTTTTAATTTAATTAAATAAACTTTGTTACCTTTTTTTATCAGCACAAACTTTTGTCATTATTTAAATGAAGTACCTAAATATTCAATTATGAAATTAGGGTCGTTTTTAATTAGATTCAGAAATTGAGTCATATTTCTAAGTAAAATATATTCTTTAAAATCCACCTCACCAACAGTTTTTATCTAATAAATTATATTAATTGAGTTTATTCGATTGCATTACGATTTGACGACCTCAGTGGCGCGGTGGGCGAAGGTCCACCTGCGACGCAGGAACTTGCGGGTTTGATTCATTTCATTTATTCGAAGGCGGACAAATGTTTGTACGATCTGCAGATATTTGTTCCGGGTGTGTCGTTTTCTATGTATAATAATAAAAAAAACTGTGTATTGTATTGTATTATGTATAACATTACAGTTTACTATAACACAAGCCCATAACACAAGCTCTGCTTAGTTTAGGGCTAGATAATGCTGTGTGAATTACCCAGCATAATTTATTTATGAAGTATATAAATATTCTAAACAAATTATTGTATTTTATATTGCCCATCATTGGTCGTGATTACAAAAGTCCTCGCTACGAAGAATTACGAATAGATTATTAGTAGTTTATTAGGTTCACCAACTAAACTGTAACCAAAACATTCGCCAAGCAATTAATCGCGCCTCGACCACAAATTCAATATCCATCTGAAACTCTGCATCCATTTCCCCGTACTGCCATCAATCCACAAAGGGACGATAACGAACGTGACGCTAACTGAATACGCTTGACGTTGATTAACACCGGTTTTAGATGCAAGGCATATCGGGAAAATTTAAATATGACTTACCTATGTCACGCTCCTGGATCAAATTCTGCTATCCAATAATAATAATACTAATAAATATTTATTCACAAAAGGTAGATTTACAAAATCGGTATTATAGGCTATTTTAGTGGTACTCCTAACGATTGCTGTTATTTGTATTACAAACATACCTACTTGTATCAAACCTATTAGGGTCAAAAGATCCTCGCTCTAACTAAGTTTACGATAAACTTGTGTTTAGACACGAGGGCTTACACCTCCGGCGACTTTTAAGTTCTACCTACTAAGATTTTTACAGCGATTTACAAAAAAAGAAATAACTAAACAATACTTTTACATTCTTATCTATTAACGTATATAATTTACCTATACATCTAACTAAAGCCAATAATTATAAATAACATACATAGAATAAAGTATCTACATAATAATAGGTATCCAATTGCTTTACTATGACAATGGTAACATCGCAAAATCGTCACGTAAGACCCTTGATGAAAGACACTCTAGATATCTATCTAGAGTGCCTTTCATCAAGGGCATAAACTTAGGTATAGCGCCACACCACACACATCTGTGTGTGGTGTGGCGCTATGCTTTTTGCAAAGAGAGATTGATATAATGGTTTCAAAAGTTGTATGTATTGTTGCATGTTGTTATAAATAATATGTACCTAAATAAAAAGAACCTTGACGCTTTCGACGCGCGTCCCTCTACCTGTACTTTATTTTACCTGAGGTCGAATACAGTGAGGCGGGCGGCACGACAACGCGTCCCTGCGGGTCGCACCGCCAGCCACCAAGGCAGGGCAGTGAATGCTAAAAAAAATTATTGGCAGTCAAATTTTTTTAGAGATCAGTAAATACATACAAAATCCAGTTTCTACTAAGCATTCTGCTGAATATAAACGATGCGTTATTCAGGTCCAGAAATCAGATGAATCCGTACTTCTATGAATCCGTAGGTTCTCATAAAAGTTTTACAAAAAAAACTATTATTTTTATAATAATTTCACAACAAAATCCTCTTTGTTCGAGACAGACTTATTCAATAGAGGACCTAAGCGTGTTCAAGTCCCGCCGAAATCGACAAAACCTTACAATATCTATATATAGGTACCTATCTCTACGGATGTGGAAACTGTCAAATATGGCTTGAAAAGCATAATAAGGCTAATGCCGGGTACAGACCAAGCGAGCGAGAGTGAGCGAAGGCTAACGAACGAACCCAAAGTACCAGTGTGGACGTCATTGCGAAAGCAAGCGAGTCCAAACAAGGGCCTTCGTTCATCTTCGGCCGTGCTCCGGCGACTGTCGCTACATCAAAGCAATATGGAACAAACGTACCGATTGTCAAATCCCAATCGTTTGCATTCGCTCGCTCTCGCTCGCTCGGTCTGTACCCGGCATAACATGTTAATACCAAGCCTCGACGCACGAACCAGAACGCCAGTGAAAAAAATAATACTTTCTTCATTCTACATAACCAACGTCGCTTTATGATGCGTGACGTGAACAGCCATCATCATTATCGTCAAGAGTGAGTCCGAGATCTTCATCGTCATCGTCGGCCACATCGTCACGTTCCTGTGAGATTGTGTTGTAGTCAAACGAAGGTCTAATACTATAAAAAGAAATTAAATTAATAATAATAATGCTGGACACTTGACACAGCATTATCTAGCCCCAAGCTAAGCAGACCTTGTGTTATATGTACTAGATAACTGATATACAAAATATAATACAATACATAGATAGGTATTTTTTTAATATACATAGTAAACGACCAGAACACCCGGAACAAATATCTGCAGATCGTACAAACATTTGTTCCAAGGCGAGAATCGAAACCGCAAACCCGCAACCGCCTAAGTCGCAGGCAGACCTTCACCTCATGAGCATAGTCTCAGTTGATAAGCGACTACTGCAAGACAGGTCCCTCTCCAAGATCTCCACAATGGCCGGTCCTGCACTACCTGCATCCTGGCTTTATTCAACTTGTACCAGAGTCCAAGTTTGGTTTACGATAGTTTCGCGGCATCATCGTGACGTCTCATATTTCGATAGGAAATTGTACAGCGCCTCTATCGTGCGGACAGGAAATTACACAATGCCCGTACAATAATGACCCATCACGTCTCGATCTATCGTTAACCGAACTCAGGGCTCAGGTCATCCGTCCACATTGTGGGGTGTTCTGCCCCCGTTGCGGTGTCCGATTTTTGGTTGCTATTGAGAGCCCGTGTCTATCCTGGGTTTAGGCCGCGTCTAATCTGAGCCACACGGCTTGTCGGTCTTAGTCTGAATGTATCCAGGTATCCAGGTATGTATTGTATTATATTTTGTATCCAGGTCTTCATAGCAAATTAGCCGAATCTAGGAGATCCGCCAGCGTTGTTTTTTACCCTTTGGGCAGACAACGATATCATTCCTGAACTGGTAAACTGTAAAACTTTTGTAAATATGTTGGTAAAATTGTTCTTTATTCAGTCGCATGCAATCTTATTTGACAGTTACTTGTATGGTCTGTTTCCGGTGTTCTTCTTCCGGTAGCTTATCATTTGTTTTTCAAATCATCTGAGCAGATTTTAAATGTGTTCTACACCATATAATAAATAAAATTGATGGAATGGAAAATGAGCAAGCAAATACCACGGAGCTACTCGCATATTTGCCAGCCAAATTACAGGAAAGATACACAAAAGAACTTGGCAAGAAATTCCTATACAACATTGCCAAAACCTGGCACAAGCATTCACCGAATTTCTACCGATTTAGCAGAAATTTAAGGCTTTCGATGTTATTTTGTAAAGTATATTACGTAAGTGTAACGACGTTAATAAGGGGTATAAAGAAATCTTTTTTTGGGAGTATAAATTTAACGTAGGCATAATATGTGTGTGCGTCTATGTGTGTGTGTGTGGCATCTTAGTGGTCTTCCAAACGGATGAACCGATTTTAATGAAACTTTATTAATGCTAATTGTACTGTTGTTAACGAGAGTTAAACGTGGTGGCGTGTTGAAGTTTATATTTCAAATTAATTTTGCACGAAAAACTTGGAATTGTTTCAAGGTAAGGTATAAATTTCATTCATATTAAATTTCTTCTTATTTAGAAATTTCAATTATATTTTATTATTTCTCAAACGAACACCTCAGTATTAAAATTCGTTGACCTTTAAAAAATATTTTGCTCTGGTAACTTTGCAAATAATTTGAAAAAACAGCGCTTTGAGGTAAAATTTGATAAGTTTTTATTTTTACCTATATCGTTTTTTAAATTTTCATTGAACACAACAACACAGTTGTATTTTTTGATGTTTAAATCAGCTAAATATGCCTTACATTATTAGTTTTCTAATTTATTGTGCCGTGAAGTGGTTATCAGGTTCTAACAAATTTATTTATACCTTAAATTATAAAAGAAAAATATTAGACAGACATAAAATGTTGGCACTTACTTCAATCTCACCACCGTACAAAATCTGGAGATTAACAATATAAATAAGATATTGGTATAAACTTGAAAATTGTCCCACGACGTGAATCATAACTATTAACATCAAAACCAGACATGATCTAAAAGGTTAATAAACCCAGATATCACTCTCACGTTGATATAATAGGTATCGAAATGCTAAATGGAGTAACATCTAAAATATCCACCAACCAACCCAGACATGATCTAAAAGGTTAATAAACCCAGATATCACTCTCACATTGATATATTAGGTATCGAAATGCTAAATGGAGTAACATCTAAAATATCCACCAACCAACCCAGACATGATCTAAAAGGTTAATAAACCCAGATATCACTCTCACATTGATATTTTGAAGATATTGAAATGTAAATGTAGTAAATTATCTAAAATATATGGCGATGATGACCCTTTTAAAAAAACCAGTTCGTCCATGATGTGGGGTACCGTTAAGACCTACTTTTGCATTGGTGTGGTGACTCTCATATTCATAATTAATTCACATTTTTGGGCCAATTTACATAAAAATGTATATTAGACAGACACAAAATCATATCGCCCTTTTTCAGTCTGATCAATGTATTTTTTTTTTGAAGAAAACGACAGCAACAACAAGAATCCGAACGAGATTATTTACGATGTTGGCTACAAGATAAGTCGCTGATCTTATGCAAGATGTTCCATAAAAGCAACTTCTAAATAAATATTTACACAGTTCAATGACTTTCTAATAAACGGTTTTCGAAGCTTTGACCCTAAGTTAATTAAAGAAATTATGTTATGGCTCACAAAATAGACAAACAAAAAAGAGATAGAAGGAGCATTATCTCAACCAGTGGAGCCGAAATCAAAATCAAAATCTTTATTGCCATAAATACAAAAATTTAGGTTTACACTTAGAAAAGGTCAAATTCTTAAAATAAAACACTGACACGGAAATAAAGTGATATTTTTGATTTCTGTCACTTTCGTGTGTAGACTAAAGTGAAGAAGCGACTAAGAAACCTTTAGCCTGTTAGTTGTTATTTTTCGAGTTGGAGCAATACCGTCCCAAGCTTTTTTATCTTCTAAATATTCTGATATTTTGTAGTAAGCCTTTTTGCACAGAAAGTTTTTGACAATTTGTTTGAATTTATTTAATGATAGATTTTGCAACTCACTAGGAGTTTTGTTGTAGAAGCGTATACATGCCCTTTAAAAGATTCGCATGCATTGTTTCTAAGAAAAAGTTTTATATAACCCATGGGAAACTGATTTATGGGCTAAAAAGTCTATGTTTGATTCCAGGCTTATTTTGCATAGATGTAGCTTTAAAGCTACATCTATGCAAAATTTCAGCCGGATCCATTCAGTAGTTTTGTCGTGAAGAAGTAATAAACATCCATCCATCCAAACGCATTTACGATAATAAGTTTTTATTTTATGATAAAAAAAGCATTGGGGAAACTTGAACCAGCAAAAGTTTTTTTTAATTATTTTCAAACATAGGGAACCTTTCTTATGCCCAACAGTGGGTGCAAACAAGCTGTGATGATGATAAGTTCATTTTTCCCTCTTCACAATATTTTTAATTATGATGATGATGAATGGTCAAACAGGTTTCTACTGGTTACACTCATGCGTAGTCAGAACCAAACTTGTTATCCGAAACATCTGTTTTTGATGCTGAAATGAGTTCAGTAAAATCCTGTGAAGTGAACAAATAAACTAAGTAGTTACTGTAAAAGTTTTCGGACAATGTTTCTTTGATTTTGGTTCTTTATTTTATAAAAAGCATTTATAAATTCCAACAAAATTCGATGCGAAATGTTAGTAGGCAAAACGTAACAGAAAATCTCAAGCTTGAGTGTACCTGAAAAGCACCATCGCAGCACAGAACAAACATGTGCATTCATTACGGATGTAAGCGGGTTAACTACGAACCTTATTTGTGTTGGAAGAACACCAACGTTTGCAAACATGTGCATTTAAATTTGGGCTAAGTTTTAGATATTTTTTGAATGACGGCATCAGATGATAGACAGATCGCGAAGCACTCGTTTGAGGCTTGTGGGAAGCTATTTTGTCACTGTAAAATGTAGGTATCTAAAAATAACGTGTTTAAGTCCATTATTTGAATGCACATTTTTGTGATGGACGGGAGCTGTGCTCCTCTGAGGTACGACAACCTTTAAACTCAATTGCTAGTTGAAATTTTAAGATAAAATTATGTACTTACTTTTTGAATATTGGTAAAAAACCATTTCTTATTGGTAATTTTTTTTTATTGGTGATGGTCAAGCATTTGTCCACTATCTCATTTGTATATTGTGATGATGTGGCCTAAGATGGAGCACGCATTCCCAGAAGGAACTTGTTCACCCTGGATTTGAAGACTCCAAGATTGTACTCGGGCGGGAAAACCGACGCTGGAAGCTCATTCCACTGTTTAGCCGTGCTTATAATGAAGGTAAAGCAGAATTTTTTGGTTCCACCATCAGACTCTTCGATTATGTTAAATAAATTATCTTAGGAGCCTTTCAGAATTTTAATAAGATGAAAAGTTTTATAAGAAAATACCTTAATCGATTTTCACTCAAGGAAGTATCTTTATAATCTTGAGCTTGGAAATGGGAGATAACGGAAATACGTCGCTTACCTATTACTAAAGGTATATTTTGGACCAGAGGTTATCGTGAAATGTGATTGAGATATTTTTAGTGATTTTTAAAATATCACCATTATTGACGATCTACTTAATATTATGAATGTACGTGGTATTACGTTACGTATACAACTTTTTTTTGAGGATTTTCCAAAAAAAAATAGTTTTGAGTAAGCAATTTGTATAAGTAACAGTTAAAAATATACAGATACAGCTGAATTGAGAACCTACTCCTAATTTGAAACGTTTACTGACTCGATTTTTTAAAAGCGAGTCAGTAAACGTGACAATCGCAGAAATATCCCGATTTTTGCGTTTGTTAGAATTGAACGGAACGAGGGGTTACAAAAAAATAACTAGTTCTATTAACGTGATCACACGTGCGTTATTCTCGTTAGCAGCTTCAAAGAACGATTGGCTTCTTTGTCAATGCTGGCTACGCCCTGTAGTAATTGTCCGAAGAAACAATCATTTTGTTCCTGGAGAAAATAAAATTATATGAACTCAAAACATTGCTCATTTCAAAAATAATCGTAGCTTTCAATTGGACAATACCAACAACTGTATTTCCAAGTTATTGTTTAGGAGTTTTGTCAGATTTCTGTATATAGCATGTACCCCAGGACCCCAAGGATCTAGGGTTTCCACCCCAATCAGCTCAAATAGGTAACCTCGGTCAAGATTAGCGTATTTTCGCCGTTTGAGGGACCGCTCCGCTGATGTGGCTGCGAAAGCCCCTCTTTCGTTTTACGAATTTTTATTTAAGAAAAAGCCTGAATGGAGTGTTGCTGCTTGCGTTAACGGATTACCCCATGTGTCTGTTTATTTTGTGTTATATTGAAATCGAAATCCAACCCGAAGCCTGTGTGAAATTGCCTTCAATTTACCACGGCAGCCCTTGCCATTTCCTTGATCCTATACGATCCCGGAACTCCGATAGGCTTTGATAGTTTTACCCCTGTATTTATACCCTTGTTTTGGGTATTAATGAGCCCCCAGCGCAGCGTCTTTAACAAGTTGATCGTGGGCAAAATACGGGCTATGTTTATGTGGTTATTTAAAACAGAGGGTCCGTTTCTTTTGTTTTCCTAATTTAAGAGCTCGGCGTAACATAATGTGTTATAATTTGTAACGTGGGCCAAAACAAATATAATGTCAAAATTCTTTAACGCACTTCGCATAGGTAACTAAAAGGCCTAAATGGCCTAAACGGCTAAACGGATATTTATGAAATTTGGCAGGGAGGTAAATGGTATCCCGGGTACGGACATGGGATACTTGAAAAGCACGAGCGAAGCCGTGGGCAGAAGCTATTTAATAATATATTACAAAAGTACCATGAGGAATAGAATTGATCTCTTTCAGGCAACTTTTGGAATCATTAGGATTTGTGTCTGTGGCTCAGTCATCGCAACTTCCAAAAGGATGAACTGATTTTGTTTATCTTTTTTTTTTAGAAAAGCTACTTACAAGACTTTATAAAGACAGTCATATTGAAGATGTTAATTCATCTCCGAGTTCCAAATAAACTTACCATGTCTGAAATTAATCTGATTTTATTTTATTTATTTAAAAAAAATCTTAGAAGTTTTTCGAATCTTTTTAAATTAGCTTGTGTGTAGCCACGATCTAATTTTACAAAACGTAATCGAAATCATCATAATTTTGATTTTCAAACATCTTTCGTTTTCTCTGAAGATGTTCTCAATGTATTTTTTTAGTGGATGTAATTTCAATGCAATCATGTTTCTTGCTTTAATCTAAACAAGTTTCATTAGAATAGAGAGAGCTTTCAAACCAGTCTAAGTTAGTGGAGAGGCGAGGTATAGTGTCTCGAAGAACAACTTTTTTAATTATTTTTGTATGACGTAGCCTCTTTACAGCTGAATATTTTAATAATTATCTACCTGTGAAAACTTTTTAATAATATCCCAAAAATTCGATTTCGGCAGGATTCGAACCCGCGCCTCACCTTCAGTACAGGTGCGCTCTAACCAACTAAGGAACGAGATCAACACGTGCCTGGTCGAAAATATCTGCGACTTCTTACGACTTAAGCGTCGTATTAGTCGTATTAATTATCTACCTTCTTTTGTTTGTGCTGATTTAATATTTTTATTATATTAATTAGACACTAGCGGTCTGCCCTTGCTTTGCACGGGTATATTCTATAGCCTATGTTACTTAGTGAGAATGTAGCTTTCTAACGGCAAAAGAATTTTTGAAATCGGTCCAGTAGTTTTTAAGTTTGTTCGTTACATACAAAAATACAAATCTTTCCTCTTTATAATACTAGTGTAGTTAAGGCAATCATGTAATTTTTACTTATCTAAGTGTTTCTTTGTCCCCCTGTGGTTGAAAATTAGTGAAATGAAACTAGCATACTGGAATCTGAGGACGTAAGGTCGTAGGAGATAAATATAAAGTGTTTTTTATTTAATTGCCGCATACCCTCTACACATGATCTAACGAAAGAAAAATCAATCAAACTGTATAAATAAACCAGAAACAAAATCCACACAATCTACGCCACTTTCGTTTGTACTTTCACTGCGCGAAGGAATGCGTAAGCGCATGTACGTATCATTAAATTGGTAATTTTAAAGCCGGACAGAGGTTTGTCTCGAGTTTTTTTTATCTCGCTCGATCTCTGTAGCGCAGAGGAGAAAGATCCGCCTGTGTTGCACAAATTGAGGGTTCGATTCCCGCCTCGGGACAAATGTGTGTACGATCTGCAGACATTTGTTCTGGGTGTTCTGGTCGTTTTCTATATATAATAAAAAATATCTATCTATGTAATGTTTAATATTATGTATATCAGTTATCTAGTACCCATAACACAAGCTCTGCTTAGCTCGAGGCTAGATAATGCTGTGTGAATTGTCCAGCATTATTTATTTATTTATTAATGACGATTGTTGAAACGAACGGGATATCACGGAAATGTGAGCGTATACCCACTTTTACTCGGTTGCACATTTTGTCACAAGATTATTTTCAAGCGATGGATGTATTGCCACTTTCTCTTTATGTCAATACACATTTTGGCATTCAAATATTGTTTGTATATTTTGACCCATGTCCGTTGTACATTTTGACGAAGGTGCAATATAACCCTGATACAATCAGACTTCTACACTTTTGTGTACAGGGGCCCATTATATGCTACTGTGGGTTTACAGCTAGATCCTCTGTTAGATAATGGCTAGGTTCTGGTGAAAATATCAAACAATCTACAGTTGAGCTACTTGTAGATTGTTTGCAGCAGTCTGCAGTAGTAATTTAATTCTATTATTTGATTGTAATTTTCTTAGTTCATCATTTATTAAACAATCTATATAATTTGGTAACTCTATAATTTACAATTATTTTCCACTAGCAGAGCCTCGCGGTATCACCCGCGTAGTTCCCGTTCCCGTAAGAATTCTGGGATAAAAAGTAGCCTTTGTGCTATTCTAGACTATAATCTATCTCTATGCCAAATTTCATACAGATCCGTGCAGCCGTTCTGGCGTGATCGTCTCTACCCTTAGTTAAGAAAAAACCGCTAGGTAAATTAAAAGTCTAGTGCCAAAGCTGAAGCTATGAAATTTTCGGTATTTTTAGGGTTCCGAACCCAAAGGGTAAAAACGGGACCCTATTACTAAGACTCCGCTGTCCGTCTGTCACCAGGCTGTATCTCGCTCTCGCACTTGGCCGGTTTAATTTACTTTTCTGTTCTACAAGTAAAGTTTATTTTAGAAACGCTGGCTTAATTTCCTTAAAACAAACGCCCACGCGTTTACGTTTCCTCGCATCTATAGTTCGATTCAGTTTATTTTCAGTAATATATTATTCAGAGATAAACCTCTAAACGTAGTGGGTGGTTTTATAAAAGGCCCTACAGGATTAGTTTAGTTTAAAAATAGTGAATGGTTCGAATTACGTAGCGAATCGTTACGTAGTGAATATTATTCCATTAATTTACCAAAAAGGCTTTATTAACAAAGAAAAGTACAATCAAATAATAGTATTAAATTAAAACTAGTGTTTACAATTGAAACAATTGAGCTAACTGCAGACTGTTGCAAACAATCTACAGGACCAATTACAATAGTCACAGTCACATAAGATTAAATATAAAATAAAATCAAAATAATTTTAAAACTTACACAATAACATTTAGTCAGATAAATTATTTGAATTATTAGGTTATATTGAATTTCACAATAAGTAAATTCATAACAATTTTCTTTGATAATAAAGATATATGTAATTGGTTAATTTTAATCGTGTTATTTGCTCAGTAAGTAAATTTAAATAAATTCAAATTCAATTGATAATTTTAACCCACGAAAAGCCGCGGACTGAACCTAGTGTCCAATAAACTGACTACAAAGATTTGTATCGTCGAATAACATAAAGTATTCCCTTAGCCAAACTGCCGTAGATATCTGGTGAAATGGACCAGATTTCGCCTAGATTTATTTTAACGTGTTAACCGTCCTACTTTATGCTAACAGGACGGTACGGACTAGCCACTGAGTGGTGCTCCAATATCTACTTTGATGACCTCTGGTGGCACGGTTGGCGAAGGTCCGCCTGCGACGCAGGAGGTTGCGGGCTCGATTCCCACCTTGGGATACATATTTGTACGACCAGCAGATATTTTGTGCCGTGTGTCCTGGTCGCTTTCTATGTATGATAAAAATTATCTATCTGTGTAACGTATTGTATTATGTATATCAGTTATATACCCATCACAAGCTCTGCTTAGCTGGGGCTAGATAATACTGTGAGAATTCCAGCATTATTTATTTAAAACGGCTGAACGGATTTGAATGAAATTTGGTACTAGGAAAGCTTACATCGTGGATTAAAATACAAGCTACCTTTGTACCCGGAAAAGATGTTCACGTGAAATAATCATGTAGTTCAAATTCTAACATATTCACCTTGGGTAACACCGCGGTGCGTAGTAGGACAAAATATTGACTTCGACAAGGTTGTACCCCATTCTAATAGTGTAGATAACACAGTCCAGTCGTCCGTTTGCAACGAACGCGCCATTATTTGCTCTCGACCTCTTTGGGAAATGAACCTCATTACAGCTGGTTTATATTATACTAATGTACTAGGAGAATAGATTACCTTTTGTATTCTAGCGAAGACCTTGAACTTTCATGGTACCTACCAGGGTCATTATTCCACCATAATGTCTCAAAATGAGATTATTTAGCATCTTACCTTATAAGAAAGATGATGATGATGATTCTTTGTTAATAGCAATATGGTCTGGGTAGACCAAATTCTGCCAGTGTCAAGCAATGGTAAATAATAGGCTACTTGATTACTACTAGGAAATAATTCTAACGTATTGTCTGATAAAAATAATGCAAAATGTAATTAATATTTCTTCAAAGCCAGTCGTATTAGTAACAATAACTAATTTTAAAGTTTGAATAAAATAATGGCGCGCCAAAGCGATAATTTCTGTCATGGCTCCCGTGCTCTGAGCAATGACGTCACACGCCACACCACCTAACAATAAGAACTCATTGACACTGTAATCTGTGATTTGTGTGACGTCACCAGCGCGATGCAACCAAACTGAGGCGGGAAATGAACCCGCAATCCTGCACCGCAGGCGGATTTTCGCCCGCCGCGTCCCAGAGATCGTCTTTTAAAACCTAGAAAATAGTAAAAACCCTATTTTATTACACGCGTGACCTATCCCCCAAACCCCAACCATAATCTTTATCAAAACTCAAAGTAAGGTTCTCATCTGTCATTTATTATGAAAATCCTATCTGAGAATATTTCACAAGCCAAATTGTAAAGACCTGAACTTGTCGCTCGGCCCGTCAAGGCTAAATGTAATAATTCCCTTCGCCCTTGTGAAGGCTGCCCTTGGAGATTTTATAAGGCACGCTAATCTAATGAAATTATTGAGGGCTTGTTATACTTGTAAACCAGAAGACGTGAACTATGTCGTGGATTTTATGAGAGAACCAGTTTCTGTCCACGGTTTCGTACGCGTTGGTACTATAGAAACGTTTGAGAGGACGCAATGCGCGTCATTTTGTGAAAAGGTTAAGCATAGGATTTCGCGTTCATAAGAGCGGGACAGAGCATTCGATTTTTGGAACGGTGCAAGTGCAAAAATAGAGTTGTTTGCTTATTTACCAAGAAAACTACACAACTTATAAAAAAACTATCTGAAGGAACCAAGAAATAGGTAATAAACCTACGAATCAAAACATAAGTCATTTCAATAGACCGCGGGTTTCCTGAGGTCTCGATCAAATTATGTTTTTGCACATAATTTGTGCAATTTCATTATTTTTTCTATCGTAAGTTTTGTTCTTAGTCGTGTTTTCACGGTGAAGGAACCAAAGATGTTATTTGAGTTTTTAACCACGGGATTCCCGTGAGTACCGAGATCTAGTCCAAGTTTGACAACCAAATTTTTAACAAACCGTCGGATATTTTTAACTTTACAGACATTATTTTACGAGCTCCGTGTCATTTTGACATCGCGCACATTGTACTGCCGCCCTAGCACGGGGATTGTTGTCTAGGGTAGAATAGAGAAAAATTACTGAAGTGCTGAAGTGACGTTATATAGGTAATTTGTCAAGATTCCGTCCCATTCTAATTGCGCACGGGCTAGATACCCTCTCAACAATCACTTGAGATAGGCACTGTTCACAAAATCAAACAATAAAGAACATCTCGTACGTAGATCTAGGATTTCTTTTTATCTGGTCGTTAAAAACACTAGTAATAAAAAATATTGTTGTCTTCACCCCGAAAGGCCAACAGCTTTATGCTCTCAGTTATAGGGTTGAAAATGCTGTGACGATTTGAGACAATTTTCTTCTCACAAGTGTATAAAAGTAATAGTTTCATGATTGTCTGTTTCTTATCATAAAATGAAGTCATTATTTCAGTGACATTAAGTTCTCGTTATGTGCTACTTTCACGGAATCACGGCAATCGGTGATGCCGTGAAATTATCTGCTTTATTGTGTGTGTGATTGGTGTTTTAAATCACTGGAAATTTACTTTTTATTATTTGGTTTCTTTCTCGGTTTGGGAAGTAAAAAATACTCAAAAGTCATGAAACTGTAGTAGGTTATGTGAGTAACTAAATACCTTACTTAGGTACATGCTTCTAGAAAAGGTTGAGACCCCAAAAAGTAAGGTTCTAGATTCTTTTTATTTAACTAAAAAATCATACGTAGGTACATAAGAAAAATCATAACCACAGCGCAAAATTAGCTAATAAAGTAGAGAGGCATATACACATTTATTAAAATTAGGCCCTTTCGACTTAGAACAGAACCAATTCTCTCTTTTATACTGCACACTAAAGCTTAGCCAAACTCCTAGTAGAATGTTTGTAAACAAACCACAACACAATTAACTAAAATACACTTGCTTGGCGTCAACTTTCAGATATAATGGTAAGCAATATATACTTCAGAAAGGACCTCAAATCGACAAGTAATGCAAATTGCGTATAAAAGGACGCGGCAACAGAGTGCAAATTGGATTAGTATGGGCGGATGGTTTACAAACAATCTACATAGAGTTTGGCTAAAGTATAGGTATACCTATACTATAGGTAGGTACGTACCTATACCTATACCACTTACTTACACTCCTGTACTTTAGCCAACTTTCGATGTAGAATTTACTTATTTTAAAAAGCAGTAGCTTGTATGTAGGTACCTAATTACATTGCAATCACTTTTACACGATAAACATCCTAAAACGACAATTTAATATGCCTGTACTTTTTTACAGTACATAATTACATTAGAATCTAGTTCGCCTAATATCGTAATTCTTCTAAAATTATTACAGCCAACGACTTCCCTCATCAATCCTGAAAATAAAAAAAACGATGGAAATGAAACTCATTTTTTCAGCAATATCTGAAGTACCTATAATAAGTAAAATATAAGGATGAAAACATTTAGTAACAATTCCGCGAAAAAATTTCTCCGATAAGTTCTAATAAAATGTAGACCGGGTTGTAGAAGAAAAACCACAACTTCAAAATGAAAAAATACCTATCAAAGCAAGACGTCAACTAGTTTCGTCTCTCCACGAGACATTATCAGGACACCACAATACTCACACCCTGACACTGAGAGCGCCAAGCAACAACGGCAGAGTCCCACCAGAGATGTTGCCACTCCGAGCTCCGTGCGCCAAGTAAAGCAAAAGTAGGTAGTAAATGTTATTAATTTTGTCAGAACAATAGGGCAATGACACATGATAATATTTTTATTGAGGGCAGTTAAACCATGGTCATTAACATAGCTTAAAATCTTTCCCCTATTTCGTTTCAAAATATAAACAGAATAAGTTTACATTTTGTTTTGCTCTTTCTCTAGGCAAACCCACCATATAAATCCACCATAATCCTTTCACTATTTCATTTCAAAATAAAGACAGGAGTTACATTTCTATATCTCCCATTACCTGCATTCGATCAGTGTTACCAACATTAGTTTTACCAAAATGGCGTCGAACAACGCGATCGTGAAGCGTTAAATAGATTATTACTTCGGGATCATTTACCGCGGAACTTATTGGCATGGGGGACCATTGGGGAGTCTCTGTGAGGTCAAAACTAGGGTATTGTATGGATAAATGTGGCCGTCGCCTAAAGCTTCTGAATACCGAATAAATCAAAGGAAGAAAACGTTGTCTGGGATTAATCGCTCTCAGCGATGAGGCCGCCTTTTGAACTGTGACAAGTTTTATTTTATTTATTTATTTATACAGTTAGGTTAGCCTATGGTGAGTGCACCAAAACATACAAAGTAGACTTTAAACAACTAGAAAAATATTGATGCTAAGTGCACCAACCTATTACAGGCCGACGCAGCATGCAAAAAAGTTTTTAAACAATAAAGAGTTTTTTCAGGTTAGGTTTTTTTATTCATATCATCATATCAGCCTATACACATCCACTGCTGGACATAGGCCTCCCCGATGCATTCATATAATATCCCTAAAATTTTCGACTTGGGCGGGACTTGAACCCGCAGCCTTTCTTCAATATGAGAATGCGATACTAGGTCAAATGACCAACGAGTCTGTGATTTTCTTGTGATATTCTCGCAAATCACAACCAATCAGGACCTAGGTATTTGTTTTTTTTTGTGACGTGTCCAAGAGTCCGGTCCGATCCGGGTAGGGTCTAAAGCACATTTAAGTTTGAAGTTTGATCGCGCGGTCGGGGCAAATAGTTATTGAGATTTTTATAGCAAGAAAAAAATCACCGCAATCCGTTGTCAGAAATGAGGCTGGTTTTACCTACTCACCTATGCTTAAGAACTTGGGTTTCTTGGCGGAGGGGAATGTATCACCCCTGGGGCGTCTATCCGGCCTTTACCCTATATCACGTACACTTGGGCAACAATACACCTTCAACACGGACGTTGGAGGCCATTCATCCAATGTTTTATTCTGAGTACTCGAGAGACGTGTCGAGGTGGACCGACGACCTGCTAGGTTATGATGCGCGCCACGACAAAATTTGTCGACATGCAAAAATAATATATAAAATCATATACATAATTTAATTTTGGTATTTGTTTTCATTTTATTACACATATTTTGTGAAAATTTCAACTGACTATTTTTTTTATTTGCTTGGCTTGGCTCTTGTATCACTACGGCCATGATAGGCCTATTGTGATCGCCACTTTAATGTGTTCACCCCTAGGACTGCGGTGTTCAGAGTTCGCCACTTACCCTTGCAGCTGCTGAACTGTAGGATTTTCTTCGGGGAGATGTCTCGTAGCTCGTCTGGGACGAGCAGGTGCTTGCCTAGATGAGTACTACGTTTTTGCATCAGTGCTCCACATTCTCCTAGCAGGTGGAGAGGCGTTTCATCCGCCTCCTCACAGAATCTACAGGATTTTGTGTCGCATAGCCCCAATTTAGACATGCGCTTGTTAAGGCGACAGTGTTCAGTTAGGGCTCTTGCCATGATGCGAAGGTTGTCTCTGTTTCAACGGTCTACCTTTTATTTTCTTTTTTTGCAGCCCGCAGACGGACATGCGGACAGACAACTTTTTTCGTGTCTTCATTCACCAATATCTCGTGAGATAAACTTGGTGCCATACATTATGGAACCTACCTACCAGGCTACCACTTACTATGCACAACCATTCATTAATATTCAGCTTCAGCGTGCTACCGCAGTGAAAGTACGTTTCATTCCACGCGAACAGCGCATGCAACGTCGGTACGGAACGTTTAACGGAACGTTTTCATTCTTTGTCACTTTCCTGTTGTTTAAGAATGTGGTTAGACGACTAAAGTATTGTTTGTCACACTAATGCTGGACAATGTTTATTATTGCTCCAGTCATGTAAACAGAAACTAATCAGCAGAATGGCCGCGTATGTGTTTGCACACTACCAAAACGGAAAAAGATATCGTTTACTACCGCAGATTTGCATCGATTTTGATCGCATGTTCAAAATAAATTCAAATGAAATGTATGTTCTTTAAATGGAACACCAAAAAGTATAGTCCTTATGCAAGAGAACGAATGTCTGGTCACGGTAATGTTATCTATGGTACTGGCTGAAGATAATTCTATTACACACTAGTTGTAATATCATTATGCTCGTGTGTGTTATAGTTTGGTTTATGGCCCTAAGAACGATGTAATAAGGCTCACTTTACGAGCAAGTGTGTCGAAAAGTATGTTTGTATTGTATGGTGTTATATCTTCACCTCGCTACATCCAGCAACTAAGTAAGCTTAGCCAAAAGCTTGCGGTATATCTGGTCCCGCACATTTTCTTACGTTTGTTTTTCCATCTACCATCCAAGTTTCCATCCTGCAGTGCGGCCATGACCTTAAAGAATGTAGGTACCAACCGCAGGCGTGGCTTAAGTAAATTAGTTCCGTCTCTAAGCAGTATTTTAATTAAAGAAAGTTCAACAAAACCTTAAAAGCCATTTAGGTCTTGGTTATTAAACGGCCGAGGTGATTCTGTGTCAGAGTTTTAAGGAGAAGATCGGTGAAGAAACGTTAGTGTTCTTGGAACACAAACGCGGTTCGTAGTTAACCCGCTTACGTTAATAATGAATTCTTCAAACTACGATAGTTTTCATAGATATCTAAACAACAATAGGATCAAAATCTGTAGATCTATTATTACGATTCACTACTACTACTACTTCTTTATAAGATGACATTTTGTTATTTGTAGTGTGTAGGGCTGAATTTAAAGAAGTAATTAAGAAAGAACATATTTTTATTTGAACCCAGAAACACAAATAGTTAGATATATTACAAAAAAAGATATATGAAAAGTGCAAGATACATTACGACAAAGAATAGAAACAAATATGCATAGCTATAATACTATGCTTGTTGACCCGCATAGGGTTCAAAAAGGTCCTTGTCTCAGCATTATGCCGTTACAAGCCGAAGCTAGTGACGGCGCTGGTTTTCAGACAGGACCTACCTCAGTTGTAGAGTGTGGTGGCACGAAGGGGCACAAAGGTTTTATTACGAAATTTATATACCTATTAATTTAAATGTATAATAAGCCTATGTATTTAAATTCAACCCTACACATAACACGAAGTTCATTTTACTCAAATGTCTGTAAAGTTATCCAACAAATTGGCATTAACCAGAGCGGCTAGCACGACTTTACAAAATACTTAGTTTTCGTGAGCATAATAATTCATCACGGATGTAAGCGGATTAACTACGAACCTTATTTGTGTTGGAAGAACACCAACGTTTACTACGATAGTTTTTATAGTAAAATATCATAATGATTTACTACCGCTGATGCTCACTTGTCATTAAAGTTATGCTTTCAATGGTGGTACACCGAAACTGTGAGGAATTTGTGATACCTCTATTTTAAAGCCTTCCGGGAATCGGACATACTCTCCATAATAAGAAAGAGCTTTTAACATGTTTATAGGTACTCAAGGCGAACAAAACGAGGTCTTCTCTCTGCATGACCATCATCATCATCAGCCTCCTTATGAGCGCCATAGCACCCTGTCTTCAGCTTGACGCACCCAGCATTTGCCTGCAGTCTTTCGCAGGCATGATGAACCTTAGAATTTGAATTCTAAGGTTTTTTGTTATAGTGCTTACCCGCACTTATTATTTCATTTCTTAGATTCAGATTCTTTCTTTCTACATGATCGGGAAGTGGTATATCATTGTTTTATTTATTTTATTGTGTTTTATTTGTAGAAGAAACAGACTTTATATGTACAAATTTTGCATATCATATTGCATACATAAATAAACTAACTCATCATAACCATTTCTTTAAGCTCGCATGCAGAAATTATTGTAAGTATTACGTACAACTAGGTATTATGTATTATTCATATTCGGTGAAAGACGCGAAACGCCTGTTTAAGTTAGGGATTTTCACCTTGTCTGCCAAACTATTGTTTGGGTCTCGCCTTTTGTTGACAAACTCATCGTACTGGCGGTCTAGTGGGGTTTTTTAAATGACTAGGTCGCCACTAGCCGCTGAAATCATCCATCATAATGCAACATTAGATCGCCGTTCATACTACGAAAAGTAGTTCCTCGCTATCCGGTAAGCACTCCGTGGCGCTGAACGAAAACATTTAGAGATAGTTTTCGTAAGCTATACAAAACTCATTCTATGGTCTCAGGACCCTCTTGTAGTGGTCTACCAAAGCAATCTGTTTTAGTCGACTGTTATTAGGTGCTTTGCAATTTGCAATTCTAATTTTATCTTCACTGGGTTCAAATCAGTACGTTGAAAGGCCCTGAATTAAGCGAAGGCTTTTTGGATTCCTTTGACCCTTAACTTTTCAGTTCGTAATGAAGAAAGTTGTAGTTTTTGGTGTAAGTAAATATTGAACAGTTTCGAACCACACTGTCAACAGAGTTAATTTGCAAACTAGTGAAAGCCCGGGTCTTTCCTCTTTTAACCGACTACAAAAAAAAAGATGGAGGTTCTATGTTCGGCTAATTATAATATGTATAATTTTGGCAGCCGATTGAAGAGAACCTCCTTTTTTGTTCACGTTTGTTTTGTCTGTCTGACTGTCCGTCTGTTAACAGTCTATAAATAAAACTTCCTTTGGGTATTTCCCGTAGACCTTATGAAATTGGGCAAGAAGCCAGTTTTTATAGCTGAAGTAAAGAAAAATATCCAAAAACCGTAAATTTGTAGTAGATTCATTAAAAAAACCTGTAGGGTACTTCCCGTTGACCTAGAATCATAAAATTTGGCAAGATTCAAGGCCTTAGAGCACAAGTAAAGGAAAAAACCGAAAACCGTAAATTATTACTAGTACAAATCAAAATCGAAGTCTCGACCGACATGGACCGAAAACCTATAGGGTGTTTCCCGTTTAACAGGGTCTCAAAAAAAACATTACTGACACAATTGTAATTTTTTTAATCATTAAATAATCCCATAGCATGTTTATCAAATGCAAAGTCATAAGGTAATTGCTCAATCAATCAATTTTTGAGCTAACGATAAACATGAGTTTTGCCTCCGCTACCCTAGCACGCAGCATTAGAATGTTTGTCTTAAAGGGACCAAAGATTTAACTGGTTACATGATAAAATGCTGATTTGAGACTTAACATAATGTACATACATAGTTGTAGATGTAAAGGGAAGTCCTCACCGGTAGCATTCTATTGTAACGTAACATTTCAAGATTCGTTTGTGAGCATTCAGCTGAAATCGAATCAACTGTTTTTCCAGTCAGACAAAGCGGTCTAACCGTTGTGTGTGGAAATATGGTACATAGTAGGTATTTAGGGTTACCAATTACAATGGAGTCTACCCACAAAAGTCGGCGACAAATCTCGGCCAACTCGCCGGCTGCCTACAAATACAAATCAAATATTTTGCGTTCGTTCGTTAGCCTTCGCTCGCTCTCCTTCGCTTGGTCTGTACCCGGCATTACATGACGCCTTGATTGATACGCCGGTCAGTATCCACAATCTGTGGTATCCACTTACATTACAATGCTCTCGGGGAGGGACCTCTTAAAGTGTACCGTGTACATTCCGAACCTTTTGCTTTGAAGCCTTACTACAAAGGTAGATATTTACAGTATCCAGTTTTGATATATTTTAGCCCCGTTGCTGAGCTATTAGGGGCAAGATAATGTAATGTCTAGACAGGTGCCTAGGGAAATACAATAATAATAAAATATCTAAGTTTATGGCGGTATCCCGACGCATACTAGCGCCGCCGCCACCTATATTTTATTTTATTATTATGACAATAGAATTTTCATAAAATAACATTGGGCTGTTTGTAATACCAATCAAAATCTTTTTTAGGGTTCCGTACCCAGAGGGTAAAAAACGGGACCCTATTACTAAGACTTCGATGTCAGTCTGTCCGACTGTCCGTCTGTCACCAGGCTGTATCTCATGAACCGTGATAGTTAGACAGTTGAAAGTTTCACAGCTGATGAATTTCTGTTGCCGCTATAACAACAAATACTAAAAACAGAATAAAATAAATTAAGGCTCCCATACAACAAACGTGATATTTTTTGCTGTTTTTGTAGATAATGATACGGAACCCTTCGTGCGCGAGTCCGACTCGCACTTGGCCAGTTTTATTTATGCCTCTGTAACAGTTTCATTATTTCAAGTTTAGGCAGAAATGCGAAGTTGCTCTTGGTGACCAACAATTTCTGTTTTTGCTTCTCTGTCTATTACACCAAATAAAACTATTACAGGTAATAAAAAGAAATCTTATGATAGGTTTCACAAACTGCCCAATGTTTGTTTTTGAGAATTCCTTTGTTTCAACGGAATAATAAAAAAGAATTATTCCCTTCACGCCGATTCCCTTGGAGTAGATTCCCGTAAAGTCGATTCTAGTAAAGTCGAATTCTTTTCACGTCAACCTCCCATAATAAGTCCCATAATGCGGTGGCGGCGCTAGTGTGAGTCGAAGTAGTCCCTTAACCTAAGAAGGTTTTATTTTTTAAACTTATTTTGCCGGAAGCTTGAACCGGACTATTATTAACAATAGCTTATATCCTATTCGAGATCTAAGACTGAATCTTTGCAAATTTTCACCCCGATTCGTTCAGTGCTATTGGCGTAAAGAAATAAAAAACTTTCATGAAACTTTCGCATGTATATAATTTTAGTTGGAGAGTTTTGTAGACGGCTATTTATCATATTATTATCTCAGGGGGCCAGCGTTGTTTGTATTATCAACATCTAAATTATTAGTAACGAGTTTTAGCCCACAACTTCTCAGGCTTTTTTTCTATCGCAACGCTATATGTATAGTTATTTGTTATAAAAGAGTGCAAAGTTGTTTTTTAACCGAGTGCTCAATTTTGATGACCGAGCAAGCGAAGGATTCTAGAATCCTGAGCGTTAGCGAGGGAAGGGTGGCCTATGTCCAGCTGTGGACTGATATAGGCTGATGATGATGATGATGATGATGTACCTACATATGTTGTAAGCCTAACCGGCAAACTAGAGATACTGAAATATTATTGATATAACACCAATATTAATGTAATGTTACACATAATTAACAACAGTATATCATTTATCATTATCATTTATCACTAAAGTCTATTATTTCAACGGCGTTGGCATTCGTATTTGATCGGATTGAACTGGTCTCTTCTGTGCAGGCAAATTTTGCCGATGCGCTTACAAATGTGGTACAACTGTTACTTGCTCTATACAGGGTGTAACAAAAATTAGGGATCAAAGTCCCACACAGTACGTATATGTCAATGTAGTCATATACGAGTATATTTTGGCCACCACACATTTATCTGATGCAATACGTAAGCATAACTATACCTACATCACTCCAGTTCTGTTTACATCAGCTACAAACATAAACTATTAAGAAGAATGTTTGCCGGTTGATATATTATTTTTTAATATAATTTGTAGGGTCGTAAGCCTGTCCAGCTGACAAGGGGCAGGGTAGGCCAGGGTTTGATAATTTATGTAGGCATTCGCTCGGCACTAAGCAGTCCCGGGGTACCAAATGACCCAACTCAAATGAAACACCCTGATAATGCCCATTTGTCATCAGCATTATCAGCATTTTAATCGTTTTCTTACGATGGAGATTGTGAGAAGTAGGGATGGGTGTTATTTTAAGGGTATCAAATTCAGAAAGGTTGCCTTGCCTGGCAGAGATCGCTCTTAGCGAATAAAGCCGCCAATTGTTCAAAGTAATGTGTTTGAAGCTATAATATTACATCTTGATTTGACTAGATAGCAGTTATGACTATGACTAAAATGGCTTTGTGACAAAATCTCGAGTAATCTGTATTTGTCTTTTCCTATTCTGTTTCTGTTTTATTAGGTGTGTAATTAAAAAATATTTTACTGTATATTTTCACGTAATTTTTTTTGTTAATCGCTTTAAAATGTAAGACCAGCTAAACGAAGCTTACTCAGTTACATCCAAAGGTGAATTTAGCGATTCTGGATAATAAAAGACCTGCCAGGTAGCAAAAGAAGAACAAAATATCGGAATATCAATATTTTTAATAAACATTATATCGATACTAATAATAAATATCGATAAGATATAAATACCTATCGATATTTTTTTTCCTATGCCCATCCCTAGTTAGAAGTATCCATCGCTGATTATGATCCAATCCGGGATTCGATCAAGTCTCTAAGGTATTTCATCTCGGTACTTATCGACGGTCTCCGTGGTGCAGGGGGCGAAAGTCCGTCTGCCACGTAAGGGGTTTGAATCCTGCCTCAGGACAAATATCTAAGTCTAGGACAAACGTGAAATAGAACTCACACCTAGGTACATGCAAAATTTTAGCCTGATTCGTTTAGTTGTTTTATCGGGAAGAGCTATCAAACATTCAAACATCCTTTCATCCATATTAGATGTTCATTGGATATTATTTACTTTGCATTTTAATAAAACTGTGACGGACGGAGCCGGGAGTTGAAGCTCAAGATCAAGTTGCCCTCTTTGTAGCCCTTTCGAGAGGGAATAATTTGTATCCCCGTCGTTTAGAATAGCTTTCGCACGTAATTTAGAAGAGATATATTGTCAATGTAAATTCATAATACAGAAAAGTTTGGTAGATTTATGCAAATATCTCCATAGATACGAGGTCTAGGTATAAGATTTAGGTCTCATTAGAAAGCTTGAGAAACTAACTATACTTTAAAGATTGAACAGTTGTAAATAAGTTAATATGTAAAGAATTATAACAATAAAACCTCGTAAGGCATAGTGAAAATTACGCTACGACATAGCGCAGAAAGTGCCGTCCTCTGCACGGTATAGCCTGGGCATAGGTAGGCGAACACAAACGTGTGCTGCGACACACACAGTAGTAACAGTAGTCAGCTAATCTTATAAGTAAATAAAACTAAGTAATACAGTCCATTAGTTGTTTCACTCAAGGAACGTGGAGGAGAACCCTACTAGGACCCAGTAGGAGCTAGGACCCCCGGAACGCGGAGGAGAACCCTGCTAAGGACCCAGTAGGAGCTAGGACCCCCACAAAAACACTAACTAAAACAGTGTATTTTTTTTCTTAAAGCGGTACTATTTTATTATATTATAATGTTAAGGAATTCTGAAAAAAAATCATTGGACAGCATTGTGATACCTATCATAATCTTTTTTTTACTACAGAGATGCGAAAACAAAAACTGGTGGCCACCAAGAGCAACTTCGCATCTCTGCCTAAACTAAAAAAATAAAACTGTTACAGAGATATTAAAAAATTGGTATCACAAACTGCCCAATGGTTTTTTTTATTTCCTTCTTTTAACGTAAGGCAGTTTTTTATTACGATAAAAAGATAAAATGGATGGCGGCGTTAGCGTGCGTCGGGGTACCGCCATTATGTGACTTTTAAGGAATATTCTTCATTCTGTCCATCCATCGCCATTCTTTTAAGCAACCAACCTCTACGTGAAGCTTTTAACATCACGCCTTCCTTAATTTGTTTTCGCTTGGACGTGACACTTTTAAAGTGGGTAATTTATGTGTTCGTGGTATGAAATATTATGGAAACAGTCTGAATTTTGGACTTGTTTTATAATAAGGTCGGAGTCGTAGAAAATGGTGGCAGCATTAGAAATTAATGGCTTAATTCGACTACAATTAGTGTCCTACGGTCTTCCCCCGCATCCGATAATACCCCGATATATTTTATTTGAAAATGACTACCACTCTCATGTTGTCCTTTATTTGATCAGGCAATGATGAGAGGCGGTCATTTTCAATTCCTATCTTTATCTACGCGACTTTTAACTAAACATATTCATAAACCTATACGGTCCTGAAGAGGTAACCAAGCATATATCAAAAGGCTGATTTTTAAATATATTGAATGAATGAATGAATGAATATTATATTTATTTTCTCTTGCAAAAGATAATTGTTTACAATTTTTGGCTTAAGTTTAATATAATGCTATTTATCTTTGTTTACGCCTGACTGAATATGAAGAGCAAATCTCCAAGATTGTTTGTTTTACTGCAGGCATTATGTATAGATTTTGACAGATAACCATTCGACATTGACTCGCGACGGAAGAACATTGTTCCTCTAGTAACCTTTATCCCAAACACTGTAAAGTCATTCAATACAAGTTATTTATACATTTCGGGAGTTTCATTTGGGTACGATTGTGCCTGAACATCTGGCGACCGTGACAGGACGAGCTTGCGTAAGGAAAAATACGCAAAATAACGAACGAGCACGCGCCGGCAGGCGCCCGCCATTGACGTCGGACTTCCAGCCGGGCCATTGCGGCCGTTCCTATCTACAATTTCAAGATCTATCTGTTCAACGGAACACCTGAAGGTCCAGCCATTGGAGCCATCTGCAGTCCATCGATCCAGCGAAAGCGTCGAGCTGCATTCATGCCAATGAAGCTAAGTGTCCCTTCCTAATTTTCCCATTCGATTTTCTTATCTAAATTCCCGAAATTATCCTATTCATATACATCAATCGGTCAATATTTGTGCTATCCTTCTATTTACAGTGTTTCTAAAACTAATTATTAAATCAATTTATAGTAAATTCAATCACAAAGATCCGTAATCAATTCACATTTATCTACCCTATAACAAGAGAAAAAAAATATTAATTGTCTACCTACAAGTAACGTTTGTTCAAGATTTGACCTATATTCTATGTCATTGACCTAGTGTTGATAACAATCACGATTGGTAATTTATATTATTTCAAAACTTTTGCCCCCGACTGGTGCCTAGTTATTCTGTTCGTGTATTCACCCATTTCGCCGAACATTCCAGGCTTACGTTGCGTTCTCGCACGTACCTTGCGAGAATTCGCCCCCAACCAACAACCATCAGCGGCCAGCGCGTAGCGAGCGCTGCCCACGCGTGGAGAGTGGAGGCCGAGTACCGGTTCACAGGTGACGCCTAGTCGAGGAGCGTGAGACATTTTCATTACCTTATTTAAAATCAATTATTTTCATTACAGTTTTTTGCACTCAGTTTTTATTTGTTGTAACCTAGAGTCAATTTCCATTGTTGTTTTTTTTATTGTTTAATTTGTTACGATGGGAGGTGAAACTAGTGCAAAGGACTTTCAAAGTTTAGTCGATCTTTGTACAAGACGTAGTTCAATTAAAGGCCAAATTACCAAGTTTAAAAATTTTATTCAACATGCCGGTTCTAAGGAAAGGCTAACGCCCGATGAGTTAGCTGAGTTGTCCCTTAAACTTGGTAAATTTGAGTCACTTTCGGGTCGTTTTGACGATTTGCAAAGTCAGATAGAGGTGTTAAATCCTACTTATTTGAGCTCCGAGTTGGACGAGCGAGATGAGATTGAGCAGCTTTTCATTACTAACATTGCTTTTGCTCAGAGTTTAGTACAAAAACAAAACGCACAGTTGCGTCAAGATGAAAGCCTCAACTCAAGTCACTTGTCCTCGGCTCAAAGCCATGTAGACCAAGAGCCTTTGGGTTTTAAATTACCGCAAATACAAATTGCTAAGTTTGACGGATCATTCTTTCGTTGGCTTGAGTTTCGTGACACATTTTTATCAATTGTGCATAACAATGAGCGCATCGTTCCTGTTCATAAATTTCATTATCTAATTTCTTATCTAACAGGTGATGCAGCTCGTATTATTTCTAATTTTGAAGTGTCGAGCGCTAACTACAAAAATGCTTGGAAACTATTATGCGAACGTTATGACAATAAGCGTCAGTTGATAAATCATCATTTAAATTCGCTATTTAGTATCGAACCAGTTACCCGTGACTTCGATAAATCGTTGAAAGGTGTAGTAGATAACGTCAGTAAGAACTTGCGTGCGCTTTGCAGCTTAGGGCTGCCCACGGACCAGTGGGACGTTTTGATTGTCCACATGATGGCTTCTAAGCTGGATAATAATACTCGCGTGAGATGGGAAGAATGGCGTGGTACGTTGGATGAGTACCCTACCTTAAAACAATTTAATAAATTTTTAATCGATCGCGCTGACGTCCTCGCATCTATTCATCAGAACTCCAATGCTAAGTCAACTCCGTCGGCTTCTAAGGCTTCTTCTAAGCCACTAACTAAATCTTTTGCATGTACAAACGAAGAGAAGACAAACTCAGCTGCTTCTGTTCCGCTTCTGCAGTGCGTCATCTGCCATGAAGGGCATCGTATCTACGACTGTCCTACCTTCATGGCCAAAGGTGTAGAAGAGCGTATAGCCGAAGTGCGTAGGTTGAAGCTGTGCTTCAATTGTCTTCGCCCTGGACATTTTCCTCAAATGTGTCCACGGGGCCCATGTCGCGTATGCAAAGGAAGACACAATAGTCTTATTCATAAACCGGATAAGGTGTCCACTAACAATGCTTCTATTTCCAGCGCTGTTGAGGCCACTCCTGATAGCGCTGACGATACTACTGTCAATTTTTCGAATCAAAGCTCTCATCAAGTGTTGTTGTCCACTGCATTCATTGAGGTAGTCAATCCGCGGACGAAACAAGCCGAAAGGATTCGGTGCCTCTTGGACTGTGGCAGCCAATCGTCATTCATCACTCAATCTCTCAAGGATAAGTTAGGCTTACCTTCTAATTCAAATTGCCTTGTCAATATTCTCGGCATTGGCAACCAGAATTCTGGACAGGTCACCGAATCCTGTGTTGCTCAATTGAAGTCTCTAATCAACGGCTTCAAAGTCACATCAGGGTTCCTAGTTCTACCACAAATCACCGGTGATTTGCCCAGATTTCCTATTAACGCTTCAAAGCTTAATATAGCTACAAATATTAAACTCGCAGACCCCATGTTTCACCAGCCAGCGCCGACTGATGTTCTCATCGGCGCCGATCTTTTCTGGGACATTCTCGGCCGCGAGCAACAGTCTCTCGGTCCTAACCATCCAAAGCTCGTGAATTCCCAGTTTGGTTGGATTATTTCAGGTCCTATTTCAGCAAGCATGCGAGCTACCCATGTTCGATGCAATCATTCCATCATTTCAAGCGCATTGAATGATGACGATGTTCAAATGAATCGTGATCTCGCGAAGTTCTGGGAACTTGAAGAGGTTCCTCTAAGGTCTACACTTAGCGAGAGCGAGAAGGCATGCGAGTCTCATTTTATGTCTCACACTTTTCGCCTAGATACAGGTAGGTTCTCTGTAGCTTTACCACTCAGAGATTCTGCCGATTGTCTTGGACAATCCTATAATGCAGCTAATAAACGATTACTCAACTTAGAAAAACGATTTCGCAAACAACCCGATGTTAAATCGCAATACGTTCAATTTATGCGCGAGTACTCTGACCTAGGTCACCTGTCAGAGTCTCCTATTGCTATTCCGCATACTTCCTATTTTCTATGTCACCACGCTGTTTTTAAAGATAGTAGTGAGTCCACGAAGATAAGAGTCGTGTTCGACGGATCCGCTCCCACGTCATCCGGCTATTCCGTCAACGATATTCTGTGGGTAGGACCCAACATGCAGGACTCGCTCTTCTCTATACTCATAAGAGCTCGGTTCCACAAGTACCTCCTGACCGGCGACGTGGAGAAAATGTACCGCCAGGTCCTAATCAACGAGGAGGACCGAGACCTCCAGCTGATACTATTTAGAGAAGATGAGTCACTGCCCATTAAGACTTATAGATTGAATACTATAACATACGGAATGGCTAGTAGTAGCTATTTAAGCACGAGGTGCCTATGGCAACTAGGCGAGGAGTGCACAGATCCAGCTATCAAGGATATAATCCAGCACGATTTCTATATCGACGATCTCATCACTGGATCAGAGAATGAATCTGATCTACGAGACATCCATCAATCTGTTTCCGCAGCTCTGCAAAAAGGCTGCTTCAATCTCCGAAAGTTTAAAACCAATTTACCCGCTATATTAGATTCTACAATAAATTCTAACGACAATTTAATTGTCAGCGAGTCTTCCTCTACGCTGGGAATGGGTTGGAACCCATCTACTGATCAATTGCATTTTCCTTTCAAGGTTCCGCCCCCATCTGATGATAAAATCCTAACGAAAAGATTAATTCTTTCGTCGCTATTTAAAATATTCGATCCTTTAGGATTGCTGAGTCCCTGTGTCATAAAGGCTAAAATGCTATTGCAGCAACTGTGGTTGCAAAAACTAGGCTGGGACGATCCAATCCCTATCGCTATTCAAAAGGATTGGAATCAGTTTGCGAAGACTGTGCCTACTTTGCTGGACCTAGAGATTTCTAGGCGAGTTCTATGTGATAATCCAGTTTCAGTAGAACTGCATTCCTTCAGTGATGCTTCACAAAACGCTTACGGCGCCTGTATCTACTTGCGCACCGAAGATGCTGAAGGAAATGTAACTGTCAATCTTCTTTGTTCCAAATCAAAGGTAAGTCCACTAAAGGCCACCACGATTCCACGTCTCGAACTACAGGCAAGTCTTCTGGCAGCTAAACTTTGTAAGGCTGTTAGAGAATCTCTTCGATTCGAAATTAAAACGCAAGTACATTGGTGCGATTCAACTATTGTACTTTGTTGGCTGCGAAGCAGTTTCCAACACTTGAAAATGTTTGTTGCTAATCGCGTATCCGAGATATGTGAACTAACTAACTATGCTGCTTGGCGCTATGTTCCTACGTCCGCTAATCCAGCCGATCTCATATCCCGCGGGATTAATCCCGATGTATTGAGCACCACTACGCTTTGGTGGTCAGGTCCGTCGTACCTAGCTCAGCCTGAAACCGAATGGCCTATTCTCAATGTTAACAAAATTGACACACAAAATTTACCAGAATTAAAACCTAACTTACAATCAGATTTAACTATGTCCAACCTTAGTACTAACAACGATGCTATAATACATTTTAAAAACTATTCTAATTTTCCTAAATTAAAACGAGTATTTGCTTATCTCCTTCGATTCATTCATAACTCGAGACACTCGCAGAACAAAAGAACGGGTTCGTTATCAGTAAACGAGCTTGATGCGTCATTCATATATTTATGTCGCCTTTCCCAACGTGAATCGTTTTCACACGAATTTAACTTGCTAGCAAATAAAAAATCGTTAAGCCCTAAATCTCCTATTTTATCTTTGTCTCCGTTTTTTGATAACGTGTGCGTTATACGGGTAGGAGGTCGCATTCAAGCATCTGATTTTGATTTCAACAAAAAACATCCTATTTTGCTACATGCTACTCATTGTTTTACAAAGATTTTATTTGAGCATGAACATAAACGCAATTTACACGCCGGCCCACAGCTACTATTAGCTATAGTCCGTGAGTATGTGTGGCCAGTGAACGGAAGGTACTTAGCACGAAGTACTGCCGTAATTGTTTTAAATGTAGACGGCTACAAGGTAAAACCATGAAACCTATGCTAGGTAATTTACCGTCTCAACGTATTACGCCAAGCTTTCCATATCAAGCTGTAGGCCTAGACTTTGGAGGTCCTTTTTTAATTGTCAACAAAAAGGGCCGAGGTGCTACGCTTTTAAAATGCTACCTTTGCATTTTCGTATGTTTACGCTATAAATGCGTGCATCTTGAACTAGTCAGTGATCTTTCAAAGGATGCCTTTGTCATGACGTTTCGCCGCTTTGTGTCCCGAAGAGGCAAGCCAGCCGAAGTTTTTTGTGATAACGGTCGTAATTTTGTTGCGGGTGCTAAAGAAATCAATCAATTTTTAAAATCTAACGCATCTTCTTTATCTGATTTTGCAAGCGAAGAAGGAATTAAATTTTTATTTTCTCCACCTTACGCACCTCACTTTGGCGGCATCTTTGAAGCCGGTATAAAATCCGCTAAGTTTCATTTAAAACGCGTTATGGGTAATTCACACTTAACGTTTGAAGAGCTTTCTACTCTTTTCGCACAAGTAGAGGCCGTATTGAACAGCCGTCCTCTCTGTCCATTATCGTCCTCTCCTGATGATTTCCTATGCCTTACTCCTGGGAACTTTCTCATTGGTCGGGCGCTCACCGCTATACCTTCGCCTGTTTTGGAAGACTGCAACCCTAACAATCTAAATCGTTACGAAAGGCTGCAGCAAATTCACCAACACTTCTGGCGCCGATGGCAGCGAGAGTACATTGCTGAACTGCAGCAACGCCATAAATGGAAAACCAATTCTTCAAACCCAAGGATTGGAGACTTGGTACTTATTCAAGAAGATGACTCCCCACCGCTCTGCTGGAAACTCGGACGTATCTCCAAGCTATTCTATGGTCCTGCTGATAATATAGCACGAGTTGCTGATGTCACTACAAGAGGAGGATGCATGCGCCGTCCCTTGGTTCGCTTGTGCCCACTTCCAACTGCTGAAGAACTAGAAAATTGAAAACCGAGATTTTCAATAGGGGGAGGATGTTTACGCCTGACTGAATATGAAGAGCAAATCTCCAAGATTGTTTGTTTTACTGCAGGCATTATGTATAGATTTTGACAGATAACCATTCGACATTGACTCGCGACGGAAGAACATTGTTCCTCTAGTAACCTTTATCCCAAACACTGTAAAGTCATTCAATACAAGTTATTTATACATTTCGGGAGTTTCATTTGGGTACGATTGTGCCTGAACAATCTTGTTTTGCAAGAGACTGGTGCCCGTGAGAGGTTCGAAAACCTGTGGTACGGGTCACCAGGGCCTTACTCCGCAGGATAATTTAGGATACCTACATAAGTACTTATGAGAAGACGGTTAAACTATATTTTTTTTGGAAACAACAGTAAGTTAGACCTAGTAAGTTTATAATAAATAAAAACAGATAAAAAACAGAACAGTAGATAAAAAAGAACCCACTTATGTAAGTACCACGTATGTAATATTAATTTTATGTTGTTGATTAGAATACTTCTGTTAAAGCATTAATCAAACGACTGTGACTTTTAAGAACTTTGATTTTACATTGTTGTATATTGTTGATTTTGACTAGTTCTAAGTAAATCAAAACAACCCAATAAACATAAGTATCATATAACCATGGTGTTTCATTTTTGTTTATCTTAAGTAAGTTTTGTACACATCTGTAAACGGGTTTGAAATTAGACAATAGATTTTTTATTTAAATTAGTAATGGGCCCAGTCGACTAAAGAAAAGTAATAAATTAAATACATTAGGTCAACTGGCCCCGTAGGGCCAGTTTTTTCCGGGGCCAGTCGACTAAAGAGCCCAAACATCCAAACTTTCACATTAAGGGGCTACCATACGACGCCATTTTGTGAAAAGGATAGGCATAGGATTTCGCGTTCATAGGAGCGGGACAGAGCAGAGCGGCGTGTGCAAAAAATTATCTAAAAATAGTAGTTATTTTGAAAATCTAAAACACACACCTTCTGTTTTTTATTCTGTTTGTTTACTGTTCAAAGTATCATGTCTTATTTTAAAGTATTTGTTGAACAGCGACGATTTACGAGTACACAGTAGGTACAGTAGTACAGTTTAGAGCGAACTTTGTATTTTTTTTCTATAGATACTTAGTGAAAATTTTATGTGATCGTGTTTTTGAAACACTACCGTTCTAGTATCAATCCTGAACTTTAACATAATATATTAATTTCAAAGTATTCTTCAGTATTATGGAAGATATGATCGCTGACGCTAACCGATTTCAGGTATCACCGACCTACCCTAACTAAATAGCAAAAGCTGGTAAAAGCTTTTGCTATTTAGTTGACTCAAAATTCAAAATTCAAAGTGCTTTATTTCCTTTATACCTTACAGGACTCTTGGACACGTCACAAAACTCAGATTACATAAGTAAAACTAGGAAATAAAGTGATCACTTTGATTTTTGGTCCACTTCAATCTTTTTAAGGTAAAGTAAAGAAGCGAGCAAGAAACCTTTACCTTGTTAGAATGTTAGTTTTCGAGTTGGAGCAAAACTCGTCCCAAGCTTTTTTATCCTCTAGATAGTTTGATATTTTATAGTAGGCCTTTTTCCAAAGGATGTGTTTAACAATTTGTTTGAATTTATTTATTGACAATTTTTGCAACTCACTTGGAGTTTTGTTGTAGAAGCGTATACATTGCCCTTTAAAAGATACGTTAATCTTGTGTAACCTGACCTATACTGACAGACAGGACTGGTCAGCTGTCAATTAACTAAGTACAAGACATCAATGGCAAGTAAGTAGTGGTGTTTCCACCAGTAGTGCGTGACGGCTGACCCTCCTAACGGTTACTTGGTATCAATATTTTTCTATGAAAAAGAAAATATGGAAGAATATCATTTACGCAGGTGGTTTAAACTGCGTTCACCTCACCTCACCTCAACAGCCCATAATGGCCCACTGCTGGACGCAGGGCACCCCCTCATAATCGTCTTATTGGCTTTTATCTCATGCCCATAATTCCCAAGCTGGGCATGCGGGTTGGGGATCGCTCGGTGACACAGAATGATGATTCATAAACAATACCTGGAAACTGACTTGTAATATGAAATGCGCAATCTCACATAATGTCGAATGGTCGATAGAAACTCGCTCCCACGACTTTTTATATCGATCTCGCACGCTTCGACAAAAATGAGCGTCATCGCTGTGTTGTTGCTTCCTATTTTCTTGCGGTATTAAGGGCCCGTACTACCTCAAATCAACTCCGCCGAATGTCTATGTCTTCCAAATCACTGAATATTTAACTTAGAAATTTCTAATGTTAAAGTTCAGGACTTACTCTATCCGTCATATGTTTTGAAAACACGATTCTATAAAGTTTTCTTGATTGATAAAATCGCAGTTACCTCTTAATTTTTACTAAAACCTTAATTTCTCTATAAACACTGAAGTTAAGATCTTGAGAATAAGCATGGTAATTAAACGAAGTTTAAAGAACATTTCATATTTTGTGTTTTTTTTTTTTCAAATACTGTCCTAATTAGCAAAAACTTTTTCTGGGCTTGCGGTATAAACGCGAAATTCTATGTCTATTTTTTTCACAAAATGGCGTCGTAATTTGCCCCCTTTATATTTAGTATTGATAATCTATGGAACGCAGTTCCCCTGGACACCAGACATGCGAAATCACTCTAAACTAAAATAGCTGCTTCATTAGTATCGCTCCTTACCCGTGATCCAGTAGAGTTGGTCCCGTGGACCAAGGAAAATCAGGACAGGCCTATGTCCAGCCGTGCACTAATGGGCACCATACGTATCAATGAGCACCATAGCGCCTGTTATAGCTAGCCGTGTCCAAATTCTGTCACTTTTTATAACACAACCATATCTCACACACAGAAAAACTATCGTAAGCCATACGTGACTCGTTTCAATATTTCCGAATTGATGAATTGCAAATCGACGTATTCAAAGTGGCACATAAACAAGGTCCCCTAAATTGCATAAGAGAAAAATGACAGAATGTACCCTACGAAATAAGGGTGCCGTGGGGAGGAATTGATTTATACATCACTAGTTTCTGCCCTTGACTTCACACGCCCGTTTCCGGGATAAAAAGAAGCAGTCTTAAGAACGCCCTGAACCTCTAAGTTCCCATACAAACGTACTATTCGATTCATTTGCAAACTGCGTCTCCGATTGTAATGAAATTTTGCGTACATAATCGGATAAGTCATAGCTATGCTTGTATCGTTTTGTTTTTCAAAATACTTTATCATCATAAAGTGAGAGCGAAAATTCATTTTTATCCATTTCCATGCGATTTTATTACTTTCTCTCTAATTTAATGATGATGAAGTATTTAAAAAAACTAAAACGATACAAACATCGCTACTTCTTATCCGATTATGTATCCAAAATTTCATTATAATCGGCGACGTAGTTTGCACAAAAATCGAATAGTACGTTTGTATGGAAACTTAGAGGTTCAGTCCCACCTTAAGGGCGATGTATGGCGCCATTTTGTGAAAAGGACAGGCATCGGATTTCGCGTATAGGTACCTATAGGAGCGGGACAGAGCAGAGCGGCGTACAGGCGCAGTTTTTGCTTAGGACATTTATTCGCAAATAATAATAATAAAAATCATTTATTCAGAACATTTTACATAATATGTAAAATGTTCTGAATGTTCTGTCATCGTTTCAATAAGCATCAATGATCCATATTATGGATCATTGATGCTTATTGAAACGATGACACTATCGAAGCTTAAAAACTGTGTACACAGTCTTTTAAGCTTTATCTAAGCCAACGCCCAACTCCTAGATTCCTGAATAACACAAAAATACTAATTACTAGCTAATATTAAAAGCTACTTATTTATTAATCTACTAATGGAAATCTAAATAAAATAAAAGCCGAAGATTCCCTTGGTATTCTAATAAATAGTTCAATGTCAATAAAAAAATCTTGTTATTGATAGTTTAGGAGAAAAACGGTATTAGGTATCTAAGAAAACAGATGGTACTTAGCACAATTATTCGTGATATTTAAAATTGTTATTTTTTTTTAATTTTTAAAACAATGAGGATCTGCATGTTATCCCATGGATTATTATGTATTTTTTCGAAGCTTTTTCGATAAAGATAACGGAGAAAATAGGTTTTAACGGACCTTACCCAATTCACGTCAATTCACTTAGATATAACCACACCTATAAAATTACAATAAAATAATAGAATTAAATTAAAACTAATATTTACAATTGAGCTAACTGCAGACTGTTGCAAACAATCTACAGGTAGTTCAACTAATCCATATCAATACCAGTCGGAAGCGTGCCCAAGACGCTAGCTGCATTGCCCCGCTGTATGGCAATGCTGATGCGATGCGCCAAATACTCACCAGCTGTCACGCGCCGTCGCTTCGACCAGACGCTCTGATGATTTTTTGAAAACCCGGAGAGCCTCGGTTCCCTACGGACCTAGGGTCTCGACTCCAAGGGGAGCAAATGCGTTAGGCTCTGTCGAGACCTACATATTTACGCCTCACACCTTAAATTTATTTCCCCTGTAAGTACTAAGTACCTACCTTTTAATATTGTACCTATTCATTTCATACAAAATTATGAAATTGTTTTCGAAATAAAATATAATTTTTAACGAATGATTCACTTTTTTCTTTAGGTATAAAAAACCTCACCAAAGTTGACTTGAAAACCTTAAAATCCATTAGTACTTCTGAGAATCTTTTCTCCAAAACTATAAAACAGCTAAAAAGCCATAAACTTCACTAGAAAGTGGACGATGACACATCAACAGACGGATGTTCAAGGTCTGTGTCATAGACGCTTAAATATTTGACTAAAACTTTCCATTGACTGGGTCCTAATACGCAGTTTCTTAAGATCTTTGAAATTCGGTAAAACAACTTACACTGTTTTAAAGAGAAAACTCCTAAACTTAATGGAGGAAGCACTTTATTAATTTTTATGGTCCTGTTGCAGGATAAGGTTGTCGGTTTCCTTTTTTTTTTTTTTTTATACGTGAAAGAATGTTTTAGTTAAGTAACTATTCAAGTGGATTTTTCTAGCGTTTTTAATTTCGAATTTTAGGTGAATTTTAGGTGGTAGAATTTTAAGTATTGTGACTGCATCAATAAGTTGCAAAAATTATTTGTATCACTACACTAGCTGTACCCCGCGGTTTCACCCGCGTTAAATTCGAATTTCCTATTTCAGGGGATAAAAATACGAATTTAATGTTACAGCAGAGCAAATAGTAGCCTATGTTGCTCTCCATCCTTTCATCTACCTCCATTCCAAAAATCAAGCCGATTGGTTGCTTAGTTAGGGCGTGAAGGAAGGACAAACAAACAAACACACTTTCGTATGTATAATATTCGTTAGGAAGTAAGGATTAGGATAGTCTGGATTTTATTGACGGCATTTGGATAGGAACAATATACTCCCTTGATTCCCTTACTCTGAGAATCCGATTGGACTTCAGACCAATACGACTGGGGAGAGGTCAGCAGCTCGACCAACAGCTTAACATTAAGAAATAGAGCTAGAGCTTCCAAACTTGAAAACTACAAAGAAACTACGTAGTTAAGCGGTACATTTTTTTTACTTAAATTCTCGGATCATTGTCACCAGAAAAATGTTTATGCAAGTAAATAAATACCTACCTTCTTCTGACTGTCAGTAGGTCGCTTTCTCAATTAGCATGTTTAATTTTATTAAGTGTCTGGCTTTCTTTGCTAGCACAAGGCTGTGCAAACGGTGAGAAGCGGGAGCTTGAGCGGAAGCGGATTTTTGACAGGCTCGAATGTTACTGACGGAAATTTCCCCACTCCTGCTGGTTTGTTTAAATGTATTTGTAAGTTTAACATTCATAGTATTATCGCTTATTGCGAGTATTTTTATTTCATTTATCAAAATTTCCTATGCCAAGGTTTTTTCAGTGCTTGATCCACTTTATCGCTAAGAAATAAAATAAGTTCACAACAATTTTCGAATTCGGCGGGGCTCGAACCTGCACCCCACCCTAAGTACGGGTGTGCTCTAACCAAGTAAGCTACGAAACCTTAGTAGCATTTGCTCCCCTTGGAGTTGCGGTTTTCAAAAAAATATCTGAGCGTCTGGTTGAAGCGACGCATGACCCGAGAGCTGGTGAGTATCTGGCACAGTGCAACAGCATTGTCATACAGCGGGGCAATGCAGCCAGCCTCTTGGGGACGCGCGCGACTGGTATTAATATGGATCAATTGAGCTACAGACAGATTGTACATATTGAGTATATAATAAAAGCTACCTTAATATGTACAATCTGTCTAGAGAACTCTCAAAAAGTTAACACGTACATACCTATGCTTTGTATTATACCAAAAACAGGTGTTAAAAACCACGAACAGAACCTAGATTTGAATAATATTTGATTCGGATCGCAGCTTTTCGAAATTCTACCTACTTATGTAGACTAAGATCCAAGTTGGGTAGAGATTCGCTTACCTGTTTTTGTGAGGGTCCAAATGGGCCTGAATTAATAGAGCAAGGGTTGGGAATCGACTTGGGCAGAAAACTAATTATCAAAGCTTCTATAGCTAGGTAAATACACACCCAAATACTCGCGTAGAGCTAAGCGTGTGTACATTAACGATAAGAGTTTTATTTCTGGTGTAGATTAGGATTGGAAACAATGGAAAAATCTAAGTTCCTTTCATAATTTCTTTTATGTAACTGTGTATTTTTACGAAAATCTAAATAAACTGTTGTTTCCATAATGAATCATTCAATACTGAACAACTGGGTCGAAAAAGTCTTAACAACTTGATTAACAAAAATAATAAAATTAAATTAAAAGTAGATACCTAAGGTATGTCGAAATAAAGAAACACAGACGTAGATGTTTAAGCACCTACATTTTCGCTAGGTGGAATTTGATAATTACTAAAATATGTCACACGCAATCCTACAAAGAATTTTATCACTGCAAAATTCATCCCGATACATTCAGCAGTTTTGGCGCTGTCATCGTGCACGAACATTTGACAATGGCACAAACTTTTGCGTGTCTATTTGTACCACACATTCACAAACGTTGAGACAACATCGAGTTTCAAATCCTTTTTATAACTTTGGATGGACTATGACTTTGAAACTAGAAGTGGATATCACCAACAAATCGACGAAGAGGTCTTTAGTAAGTCGTTTATGTCTCGTTAGGGACGAACTTCAAACTTTAAGTTGTTGAAGATTTTGCACATAGGGGCGACTACATTATGGAGATGTTTTCAATACTTTTCAATCTCTCGAACGTTCCTTCATTACTAAGTTTTTCTACTACTATTACTAAAATTTTGGTATTCTATTACTAAAATTTAGGTACTGTTAGTTGTTTTACTATAAAAACTATCGTTGTTTGACGAATTCATTACGAATGTAAGCGGGTTAACTACAAACTTTATTTGTGTTGGAAAAACACCAACGTTTCATTTCTTGACGAGGGACTTCTTCAGGGTGAGTGCGGTTCTAGACGCGCACGTTCCGCATCCTTCCGAGCACTACGTACTAACGCGCGCACGAGCCGGCAGCTTGGTTGGTGGGGGATTCTTGTTGATGATGACGACAAGAGAAACATGGTCTTCTCGCGGAGATAGTGTTGTTTCAGGAGTTGATATCATCCGGGTGCATACGGAACTAACAGTATGTAGATACTGTTAGATCCGTATGGTGTAGACCCAGCTCTATACTGCTATCCGACTTCCCATGAAGACACGGGTTCCAGGCTGTCTTTTATCAGGCTGTGTGTCGGTGATCAGGCTGGTGGTAGGTCCCAGTCTCTGTCTCTATTAAAGTTGGGCCACCGTTGTTCTAAATGCCCGACCCCAAAAAGAGGAGTTAAAGCTTGCTAGTTTGATGTTTGTCTGGGTGTATATTTGTGGCATCTTAGTGCCCATACGGTTAAACCGATGGTTTAAGCCGGAAACAAACTATTGACCATCACGCGACCCGACGGAACGCGATGCCTGTTCAGTTGAATCAAATCGTAGTAAATAATACGATTTGGTTCAAACAAGCACGCATAGCGTTTTGTCGAGTGGCATGGCGTGTTGATAGTGTGTCGGAGGAGCGTTTAGTATTTTCTTTGAATGAAAACTTTATTTCAACCGTCTAAGATTTGTGGGTTGTATATTTTTGGTACATGGAACTTAGCAGCACTGAACTTCTGGGTGCGTCATTTATGAGTTTGAAGAACGCTTCCATTAAATCGTTAAACTTTAATGAAATTTGCTAATTGTATGCACTGTACAGCTTTTGCCCAAGCTGTTTACGAATAAAAAAGCCGCAAAATAAATTTTATTGAAAAACATTGATAGATTGTTCAAAAAATAATATTTGATTCAAAGAAAGCGATCGTCAATGTTATCAAAATACCGAGGAATAAAACTATTGACATATCTTGTCCTATGTATCTATAATGTACGGTGCGAGCGGTTTGTTTTGCCTTTTTTGAAAGGAAATTTTGTAATGATTCTTTTTGTTAAATATCCAAATCATCTATCAAATACGATAGGTACCAATGACTCGATTTGTTGGTGATATCCACTTCTAGTTTCAAAGTCACAGTTCACCCAAAGTTATAAAAAGGATTTGAAACTCGATCTTGTCTCTACGTTTGTGAATGTGTGGTACAAATAGATCGCGACGTAAGAATCGACTCCTACAACTCAGCTCGTGGATATCATAAGAGTCGTCAAGAGAACATTCCAATTGCCAGAGAAAGGGAAGCAGCTACCTCCAGTATACATATTTTTAACCCCTCTTCTACGATCACCGTCTTACCACCATCAAACTTGATGGTAATGGCAGAATCCCACCTCATTTTGGGAAGGCTGTTCCCAACAACTCGATGGACCGAGTCGATGGATGAAGGCGGCCCAGGACCGCTTTTAGTGGCGTCGTATGGTGAAGGCCTATGTCCAGCAGTGAACGTGTATAGGGTGATAAGATGATACTGATGTGCCTGTGTATGTATTTATGCTGATGCAGTTAAGTTTCGTCATATAGCTGCAGAGGCAGTGGGCCGGCCATACCTCGAGAAGAACCGACATCCGCTGGGGTAAATGTGTTCTTGTGTGGCGGAGGCGGCAAGCTGAAGACAGGGCGCTATAGCGCTCATTAGGGGAGGCATATGTCCAGCGGTGGACTAATATAGGCTGATGATGATGGACGATAGGTATCCATACTTATTTGATTCGTCTACAACATCCTCTGGTTGAGTCAGAGGGGTCCTATTTAGCCAAACCTGTTGGTTGTTAAGCCTTTACAATTTAATTACCTGCCTATCTTACTATGATCAAACGGGCACACGAAAATGTTTCCATCGAGACCTAAGAAGACACATTAGGCGTTTTGAAACGCGCGCTTTGATGACGCTTTTTAAAAATCTCTTGCTAATATTACCTACTTATTATAAAACAGCAAGTAGTAATGAAGCTTAGTATTAAGCGTAAGCTAAATACTACGCTTTTATAGTCGATTGCAGGATGTGAGGCACCCTAAAATTGATATGAGGAATCCATTTTATGGCTATCGCGTGTCACATCCATCAAACCGCAATCGCACTTAGACGATTGCCATTCCGAGCCCAAATTGAAACCCCGTGAATAAATGAAATAAGTATTTTCAAAAGAAAATTAGATTATTTTATCGATTACGTTTCATAAGGTACTGCCATACTGATTTATAATAAAAGTAGATACCTTTAGGTACGTGACAACCTTCTACCAAAAACGAAACGCAGAATTGGAAACACGCTTCGTTCGCTCACATTTACCATCCATTTTAAGAGTAACTCAATTTGTCCCATCCATGAAAATATTAATGTTAATAATTTTGGACTATTCACACTATATATCTAGCCCCAGGCTAAGCAGAGCTTGTGTTATAAAAATTGAAATGGTTTAAGACCAGTCTCCTATTCATGGATCCATGAATGTAGCATAGTGTGTAGCAAAAGATTGAAGTGGACAAAAAATCAAAGTGATCACTTTATTTCCTAGTTTTACTTATGTTATCTGAGTTTTGTGACGTGTCCAAGAGTCCTGTAAAGTCTAAAGGAAATAAAGTGGATCTTCTGTTACTCTATATCCGTCCACACACACCCAACTCCGCGCTTCTATTCAAGCACGCGTCAGATTTCGTTCAGAGCGCTCGTAAGTGCGCGTTTTAAAACGCCTAATGTATCCTCTTTAACAAAAACACCACAAAAGGAAACCACCATGTTAATTGAAGTCCATTGTCAGCCCTGTCATTACCTTCAAGGTCCTAAGATAAGCAAGGCACTAATTAATCTTTTTGACCCGTAGGTACCTAATGACTAATTAGGAAGTTTTGGAAGGGACCGAATGTTTTGTCGCCCCCAAGTTTTGAGTTGCAAGTTTTGAAGGAGCTGGGAAGCTTTTGACAAAATAATCCGATTCAATAAAAAAAACTAATTAAAATTCCATAATAATAATTCTGGACAATCCACACAGCATTATCTAGCCCCAAGCTAAGCAGAGCTTGTGATAAAGGTACGATAAAGGTCGCTGGTGACGTCACAGCTATCACAGATTACAGTGCGTGCTGTTATTCTTGTTAGGTGTTGTGTGAGGCGTGACGTCATCGAGCCATATCACCGGAGCCGGAGATATTTTTTATATACATAGGAAACGCACGAACTCACGGAACAAATATCTGCACATCATACAAACATTTGTCCAGGCGGGAATCGAGCCCGCAACCTCCTGCGTCGCAAGCGGACCTTCGCTCACCACGTCACAGATTTATCTAGTACTCGTAACACAAGCTCTGCTTAACTTGGGGCTAGATAATGCTGTGTGAATTATCCAGCATTATTCATAATTTATTTATTTATTTAGACTGAACAGGACTCTTACACGTCAGAAATTTTTAATTACATCTTATGTAAAACTAGAAAATAAATAGTAGTGGTCACTTTGATTTTTTTTGTGGACTTCTAGCTTTTAAAGCCACGTATTAGAATAGAAGACATACAGGTCTTTTGTCCCTGAGTGACAGAACATAAACATGAAACTTATTTTTTTTAACCGAATTACGTTTTTACTGTCGCCACGGGACCGAAGCCGCGAGCACAAACTAGCTATTAACAATAATAATAGTACTGTCAGTCTATTTTATATTCTATTGAGATAATTAACGCCCATAAGGCGTTTTTCAAAAATAACACAAGCATCGCATTCCACTTTAATAAAGTACAGTTCAATACTCTCCCTCGAGTGATTATCAAGCGATTCCAACCTGAAACAGGTCTACAAGAACCATAAACGCTTCGTCAGCGCGATCTAGCGCTCGTTCACATTTAGCAGCGACATCTAGTTATATTTCAGAGAACTAATACGGTAAGGGGTTGCACAACGAATAAGTTCTTTATTTCTAAAGCATAACATGTCGTTTTTTGTATTCGAATAGTATATATTCAACTATATCATGTTGGTTTTTCTTTTTGTATTCGAAC